>VXBC01001237.1:0-71651 GCA_013399945.1 Ploceus nigricollis | reverse complement strand
GCCCTCTGGGGGCCCGCGGTGCATGCGGGACCCCCGGCGGGGCTGCGGCGGTCACGTTGGCCGTAGGAGTGCGGGGCAGCCAGTCCTCGGCAGAGCCGGGTCCCTCGTCACGGGCTGGCTTGATTCCGGCCCCGCTGGCGCAGAGTTGCCTTTCGGCGTGAGGGTTCCGCAGCGCTTCAATAAGGAACTGGGGCGAATCTGGGGTGATGGGTACTGGCTTGACCCCCCGCTTGAGGAGGATCCAGCAGCAGGGGATGTGGTGCCCAGCTCCGTAGCCCCGTATCCCTGCTCAGCGTAACCTCGCATCACTCGGTGCACTGTGTTCCTTCCGGCCTTTTCCAGGCCTCCTCCCTGCACCTCACTCCAGGGCTCACCTCGCAGCCCTAGAGCACATCTGGTTTATTGAGAAAGGGGCTGCAGTGGTTTCCTGTCCCTAATGGCCTCCGTGGGTTTCTCCTGCACTTACATACATATAAATATATCTCCTCATTTTCTGTGCTGCATATGACTTCCAACCAGATGAAGACACCAGTCTGCAAGAGCCCAAAGCCTGTTCATCAGCCCTTTTGTGTGTCTCCGCATTTTTGATCTTGAGGAACAAATTTGGGATCCTCAACCAAAACATAAAGTTGATTTTATTGTTCAGCTGCTATCTGGTAGCACTAAGGACAATATCTGCTCTAGAATGAGGAAGGCATAGGCAGCCTGTGTTGTCCTGAATGTAGTCTGGAAGCCATGGCAACTTGATGGAGAGCTAATCCACAGATCATAATACAAATCTGTGGTTGGCTTGATTATGGGATGGGAATGACACTCCTGCCTGCCAACAATTTGGAGAAAAAGGAAGAAACTAAAAATGGAGTTGGTCGGTGTGAGGAAGCCTTTCTTGACTTCTCGAATATCACCATGTGTAACAAAGCCTGGGGACCAGTTAGATTATCTTAGTGTTCCATATCCCCTGTACATGCTACATCTGTTGATCTTCATGAAATTATAGAGCCTTTAGTTTTGAGTGACAGTTACCATACATGACTCTAGTCTTCCCTTACACCACATTTTTCCTCATCCAAAAATAGTTTTCAAGGCCATGTTGAAAGCTATTTTAAGTGGTATGTTTTCTGCTGAGGTGCCAGCTTGTCTCCTCCAGTGACGGGGAAATCTCTTTTTTTCAAAATGATTGCAAATCCCCACGGAGTGGCAGGCACCCAGGAGACAATTACATGCAGCTTTTGTCTGCTCACCCACCAAGGGTAAACACATGTCTCATTCATCTTGACTGGGTTTGATAAAATGAGCCAGACTGTCAAACAACACTGAAGGAACATGTTCAGTCCATTCTTGGCTTGGAAAGAAGCTTAAATTCTCATGACTGGGATGCTGCTCATACAGAGAAAAGCAGCATTTCTGTATTTCTCTTTCCCCCCTAATTTTGACAAGGGATTCTACATGAATGTCCAGGTTAAGGTATTGCCTGTGAGGAGCTGCAGAAGGCTTCAACCTTCAGACAAGTTAGGAATAAACAGTTTGGAGAGAAATTTTGGGAGCACTCCTCTCACTGTGGTAACTGAGTGTCTGTCTGATACTTCCCTTGGAGATGTCAAAGAAAGGAGTTGCCTTATGGTGTCCAGCCTCCATTTTTCTCTTCTCTTTCTCCTAACCCCACTTCCACCATCTCCTCCCATGCAGGTGCCAAAGCTGCTGCCAGTTCCCCCTTGCATTCTGTGTGCACATGGTCTGTGCTGCAGAGCAGCTCCTGGCAGAGCTGGCAGTGCCATAGGCACATCCCTTGGTGAGGTATTTTCAACTGGCTATGGTATGCAGCCTGCCAGGGGAGGAGCTGGAACCACCACAGAGCACAGGGCACCCTGAGTTATGGTGCAGGTGGAAAGAGCTGAGGGGGGACCTGTGCCCTCCTACCAAAGTGACCTGCAGCTGCCACCACCATGCTCTGTGCCATTGTGAGCTTTCTGACACTACTGCCGTGTTACTACATACTACCATTTATCCAGATCTTTCCATTTCCTCTTAAAATAAGATTAATTAATTTATCTTCATGGTATGTTTGTGGGATAGGTATTATCTCCATTTAACAGATGGGATATGAGGCATTCCTGAAGTGACAAAAAAGCTTTTGAACTGAGACACAATCTTAATCCGTTGATTTCCTTTCACACAACCCAGCTGCCTTTTAGGTATTTGTATGTGACATCTGAGACATACTAAATAGACAGCTGACTCCTCTGTTAACCCTTGCACTGCTGCGTAGCACTCTTGCCAAAGGCTCCTATGTGCTGTGATTTCATGGGCAAGTTTGCAGAGCGCTCACCAGCGCTTTGTCTTTGACAGATCAAAGAGAGGCAATCCTAAGATATGGTATCCTTGCAGAGAGCTCCCAGAAGCTGGCATGAAGAGTATATCTTTTTTGAACAGATTAATGTAATTTCAGAATAAAATTGTGGTGGTTTCCTCCCCCTAGAAGGATACCTTCTGAAGAGATTCCTTGGAGAAGCATGTGCTGGTGCACCCGCTGGGCTGGAAATCAGGTGGCATCAGGATGCTGGGTGTGAAATGGAAGTACAAAGAGCTGGGTCCCAGAAGGTGCTTGAATGGAGCAGAGGCAATGACTCATGAAAGTTCTAAGGCACAGGCATGAAGAGAGGCACAAACTCAGTTATTAGCCTTTGGCTCAAAGGCATAGAAATCATTCAGAGACACTTCAAAGCAAATGTCTTCTCTCCACTACCACAACTGAGAACTGTTTCTTGCTGCTTCCATCATCTACACACCATGTCTCACCCTGCTGACCAGTTCCCTCTTGCCCTTTCAGCCTCCAGCAGCTTTGTTCCTCTCCTTCATGGAGGATTTTGTCTCTCTGCTAAGTGGGTCAGGTGGGGTCTAGCGCCTTGCCCAACCCCGCTCATTCCTGCTATTTCTGTCCAGTCAGACAAAGCTCTGAAGCCAAATGCTCTTCCTCCTCACAGCAGTACTCCCACAGGTGATGAAGTGCCGCCAAGGTAAAGTTTCAGCCTGGACTTTGGTCCTGGTTTCGCAGGAAGCGGCGATGGAGCTTTCAGTAGCAACTAGTGTGGGTAAATGTTTCTTCTTCCTTCTCTCAGGCCAGCAATTTGCTACAAAATTTTACCAGCAGAAGCTGCTTTTTCTTGTAACCAATTAGCACACAGCTGAAAATACATAACCAAAGTCAGCAAAATCCAAAGACCTTGTCACCTGGCCCAAACCGTGTGCCAGGAGGATGCCAGTGCCCGAGCACGGCACAGTGCCAACGTCAATATGTCACTGTGACGCAAAGGTGCTGGCAGCTGTCAGTCACTGGGCCGGCACCCACAATGCACCCGCTCTTTTCCCAGTGCCACCTCTTGCAATGAGGACACCTGGCTTCAGCAAATGCCTCCAAGCACCTCGGCACTCCAGCAAGGCAGCAGTGTGAGCAGCTGGGAATCCACCAGAGAGCTCAGAGCAAAACCTTCCTGACTCATTTTGCTGTTTCCTGCAAACATCACTGCAGCACATTTATGGTTGCTGTTTGCTTGGTCTGTGGTTCTGTGGGGCATCAGGCTGTACAGCAGGTGTGACATTTCAGGTGTCCCAATGCTGCTAAAGCAGCGTGGCATCTGCAGCACAGATGCAGTTACCTGCATGGATGCAATTAGCATAAAAATGCCATCTGCCTGCACTGCTTATGCCTGGGGGGATGGGAAATAAGGTAGGTCCTTCAGCACTTCTAACATGAAACGGCATCCCTCTATATCCTAAAAATGTGTAATAGCAGAAGTGTGTGAAGGGCACATCTGGGAGATGAAAGGTCTCTTGTTTTCCTGTTGAGATGGGAGGGCTGACTGGATAAATAAGGCTGAGATAATGACCAAGATAAACAGTGTGAGCCACAGAGGTACCACAGGGTACCTCCCTTCATGGGGACACAGACCAGAAGAAAAAAAACCTTATTAGCTCTCTCCTACCCACTGGATGCCAGAGATCCAGTACTTGGGAAATACCTGGCACTTATTCCCCTCAGCTGCCTGTCCTGCGTGACCCAGAGGTTGCTGAAGGCTGGAGTCCACATCAAGGGACCAGCAGTGGCTGCTGTTGATACAGTCCTCCAGTGGCCTGGTTGCACATTTCTGACTGTGTCTCTGAAGCACCTCGGGGCTGTGCCACCCTCTCCTCTCTCAGACACGAGTCTGTAGCAGCCTGACATATTCAGCTTACACGGGAGACAAAGGGAGAGTACCAATCATTATTTGCAACTGCGCATTTCCAAATAGGCTGGAGGCCACATGCACAGCTTGAGAAGGGCAAATGCCCTGCTGGAGGCAACCTTCATTCCTGGTGTAACAGGCAGATAGAGCAAAGGACAAAGCAAAACATTCTCTGTGGTGGCTGGGCACATCGTGGAATGAAACAGGGGGGCGGGGGACTGGGGACGGGGGTTATCACTTAACTCCTGTTCGTTTTCGTGAAGCACCCTGTTTATTAGGGCTCTTAGCTACAACCCAATTTACTACATGGCTGATCTCTGGAGTTGAGGCAGATTCTTCCTCCCTAACTGGTTTATTGAAAAGCTTCTGAAAGTGCATTCTTACGCACAAAATGCCAAATTGAGCTGGTCCTTAACAGGACTCACCGTGCAAGACGAGCCATCTCCCAGCACAGAGAATAGCTTGCAGGTATTTTCTGCAGCGATCTCAGTATCACCTTTCACTTCTGTGACTGATTCAGGGATAAAGAAAGGGTGTGTGGTTGAAGCTGGCCCACACCCTGATGTTTCCCAGCTGTTCAAGCCTTCCCTTGAGACATCCGCCATCTGTGCAAATTACAACAGCATGAATTATGCCTCGGGATCCAAGCCACAGTAGTGTTTCCAGGATTGCTCCAGCTTTTCGCTATTCCAAACATTTTGCAAGTCCCTCCTCTGCTGCTGCTAAAGTTTTAGCTCTTTGTATCTGCCACGCTCACAGTTTTCCAGTCCCATTGCTTATATTTTCCTTGGTCTCAACTTCCAACTGAAATTTCCACGTGTCCTGTCTCGTACTTATTCAACTTTCCAGACCACAGCACATCCATTATAGATGACTCCACCTGCTGGCTATCCAGCAGTGCAGCATTCGCATCACAGGGACTATGAGACTCAACTCACTCACATAAACATGACTCAAAAATCGTGCCCTGAGATTATACATTTACAGTAAAATATGATCGATTTTCCTTCGTGCAGAAAAGTGCCCTGTGAATTTATGATAGCATTGTACCAATAAGCACTTGCAATCTGATTTTACCCTTTCACAATGCTATTTGCTGCTGATACAGCTCAGATTTCAAATAAGATTTGAAAACATACCTTTCCTTTTCTTTTTTTTTCAGTGTGATTTCTCCACTCTAAAAATAGTTACTGCCTCTTTGGCTTCAGATCCAAATCAGAAAACAGTGGTAAAGCACAATAAATACTCTGTATACAAGCTAAGAGGATATTTTCAAAGTCAGTCAACCTCCAGTTTGAAAAGAAAATCCCCCACGTATGCTACATCTGCATGAATATGAAGATTTCAGATAAATTCCCGATGTGTGTGGGTACACGGAGCCAGCTGGGTCAAGAGATCGGACTCTGCGAGAGCGCGAAGAAATTCCTCGCTTGTGATTCAGCGTGACATTCAAGCACTTGCTTAACTTTAAGCATGAGAAATATCATTGCAATCAATGAGGTTATTGATGAGCCTGTGGATAAGGCGAGGACTCTGGTGCCTGTGCCTTGCACACGGGGCTGGAGCAGCTCTGCAAGTCGCAGGCAGGAAAGCTGCCTACATCTGTCTCAAAACACATCCATCTGCTGATTGCCAGTGCTCTGCTATCTCCAAGAAGATTAAATTATTTCAAATGCAATTTGTAGCCCCCCACCCCCCCCGGAAAAAGAAAAGGCTAAGCCTCTCGCCCAGAATCATCTGAAATCCAGACAACACATAATTCTCTACAGGAAATATAAACGCCTAATGCTATTTTATAGGCAGCTGGAGGGTGCCAAGTTTGCTAGCCCACACAATAGCTTGCAGATTTCTCAGTGGAAAACAAAAAAACTTAAAATAAATAAACAAATAAATAATTTTAAAAGGCAGGGAGAGGACTGGGCTGTAGCTCCCCTCAGTGATCCTCAAACGTTGGGAACTTCAGCTGTGGCTGCTGGCAAGAAGGGGCCGCTAATCCTACAGTCTGTAGCAACCAGAAACACAGCCATATTTAGTCATGTTTTCCAGCCCCTTCTCCTATTCCTGTCTGCTGAACAGCCATTTGATCAGGCCTAGAGATTCAAATAAAAATGAAACGTTACCAGCCCATGCAAAATTCAGAAAGGGATATCCACAGCCCTGCGAAGCTGATGATAAAACCATAGTGGAAATCCCTGCTTGAGTGACACTGGAGCTGGCTGAGGATACCAGCCCTGTGCTGTAGGGTCTGGCTGACCCAGAAATTGTCTGTGTGACTCAGGATTACCATCTCATGCTGGCCACTCCCTCCAGAGACTTGCCTCTGACTTTATTAATACCACTTTTCTTCATACAACTTGCATTCAGATGGAGTTTAGGTGGTTTGGATGACAGGGGTTAAATATGGAATGGGGAAATCACCAGAGTTTCCCAAGTAAGTGCTATAAATTCCAGCAATTTACGACAGAGAGAAAAGCTGGAAGCAGTCTGAGTGCATTCTTCAGAAGTGAGAATGCACAGGTAGGGCAACCAAATAAATGTAATTGTGGTACGAGGCTATAACCATGTCATTCTAGAGAAGTCGCTGCAGTTTTATCTCCTGGACCTGCTTGCACTGATTTTAAAAATCTTTTTCTCCCTTGAATATCCATTTTCCACTGTCCCTGCTGCCACTCCCTCTCCAGCATTCCTGAGTCTGCTCCAGCAGGCCGGCCCCTTGGAATTGCTTCCCCGCCCGCCCGGCATCCCCCAGCCCCCTGCTTTTGTGATTTGTCTTTTCCTCTCCTTTACTGCAGCAGGAACTTTCCCTTGGGAGACATTAGTAGGGGAAGGGAGAGGAAGAGAAATGAGAGCCAGAGGTTCAGATTGTGAGCAGGAACGAACTCACCCCTCCACTGCCAAAACCTCATTGCAGGCTCCCAGAACTACCAGGAGTGTGAGCCTACAAGCAAAGGGCTCACTGCTCTGCCTCTGCTCAGCCCTTTTCTTCCGCACAACCCACTGAGGTCTCTGCAGTGTACCCCAAATCCCACTGCAGCATCCCCAAAATCCCTGCTCAGGCTGCCCATGGCTGTCCCCTGTCACTGAGCCCAGAAATCTGCTGGCAGATATCACACCAGGTAATCCCGTCCATAAACTGCTCAAGCTCCAACTAAAACCACTGTTAAAGTAGTTTCCAGCTCCTCCATGGCTGTGGGGCAGCTGCTTTAGAATTAGGTTATAGCAAAGCTCTCCCTTTCATATAAAGCCATTACCCAGCTGTTGCTTTGTTTCAAAGAGATCACCTCACACTGTCAGCTCTGTGCTGTGACCGAGTGCCAGCTTAGGTGTCGTGGCACCAACCAGTCAGAAACAGGCCAGAAAAACAAACTTCCCTCTAGTGCTTTAGCACTCATAGGATACCTGAGAGGTGTGGGATCCCCAACCCCCAGAAACAAGCCCCTGCTGCAGCGTGCAGCCAGTAATCACATTTCATCCTGGCACAGACAAATTCCTTTTGCACTTCCTCCCTGCCGCCAGCGCAGCACGCTCGCCCCGGAGAGCGAATTATAATCAAGCTCAGCGGGGCTCATAATCAACACAGGTAAGTACACATCGAGCCTCGCCGTGCTTCGGAGATAAATAAGGCAGCCCCTTTCACCTGCTGGATCGTTGATAATTCATCTCTTTCCTCCAGCTTTCAACCCACGAGAAATTTCTTCAGCTGAAACCATTCTTCATTAGTTCTCTGAGGTACTTGATTTTTAAACCCCAGTCCATCACTCACAGCTGGCGTTCTCCATCCACACTTTCCACGTCATCCTCTAAGGCAGTAATTTAGCAGTGGGATCCCACCAGATCTACCAGATCCTCAGGTCCCCCAGTTCTACTTTTTTTGTTTTTTCCTTAAGGACAGAAGTTTAAATTGCAGAGCAGGAATTGCCATGAGCACTTCTTTTCTGTGGAATGTGCTGTGACTGACTCTTGAGAGGAGAGGGAGAGGAGAGGGACAGGAGAGGGACAGGAGAGGGACAGGAGAGGGAGTAAATGTTTTATTTATTCACTGCTCAAGAAAACCAGAAAGCAGTAGCATCAAAACCACGTGGGAGCAATCCCTGTCCTGGCACAGTAACTGCCCAGGTTAGCAAGAAGGGCTGTGCCAGTTGCAACAGAAAAAGAAAAGGTAGAATCCAAAAGCTAAGCAGGTAAAGGGGACAAATTATGTCAGAGCAAAATTTTGCTGCCTGTGCAACACATCTCTGCTGCTTGGTTTGCTCTCACCCAGCAACTCAAACAGGAGAAGTCAGCCCTGCTCACACCAGATGTGTCCCCAATTTCAGCAGTGCGAGGAGGACATAGGGCTGGGAGACCTGGGACCAGGTGTCTGGGATCCTCCCCAGCAAAGGTACCTGGGCAGTGGCAGTCGATTTACCTCCAGCGTAAACAGGAGCCTAAGGGCCTCTTTCTTAGCAATATTAATGGGTTATTGATATTAATAACCTGTGTGCATAGAGGCAGGGTCCCTGTTGGGCAGGTGGGAGTGTTGCTGGGATCAGCTGGAGGATTCTCAAGGAATCTCTGATCTGTGCTGGAGGAAACTGAGTGCAGAAGGGAGCTGTGGGCTCTTCTGGCTGGATGAAAGTCCAACTAGCCCACTACAGTTCACAGGGAGCGCTCTCTGCCACGGTGGGATGTCCCAGCAAGCGGGACAGTGACCAAGAGACGCCCCATGGGCTCCCACCCAAGCACCTCTCACCCTTCTGCAGCACAGCCAAGGCCCTGCCACAGCCAGGAGCAGAGCACGGGCAATTCCAGACCCAGCTCTTCCTGCACGGCGCCTGCTGGGAGGTGTTTGCTTATTCCACCCCGGTGGCCAGGAAAAGTCTTTGTTTGACAGGGGAAAACGGAGCCAGCTGCCCACAGCAGTGCTGCTGCCCCCACACACCTTGCCAATAGAGAAATTAGTCTGGGGAGCCTCCCACCAGCACTGCCTGAGCGCCTCCCAACTTCATGGCAGCCTGCAAACACAGATTAACTTTCCTGGGAAATGACAGAATCCAGCTCATGCTTTCTGTTTGGAGTGAATGTCCCATGACAGTTTATTTTAATCATCTTGTTGCTTTTAATAGTTCATTGCAGGGTCGTGAGGCAGCCTCTCCTGCTGGGCAAGCCATAGGTACTGTGGCCCCACGGAGAGCAGGCATCCTCTAGCACAGCTCATAGAGGTGCCAGGGGAATGCAGAGGGAAGATTTTTGGGGACTGATCTGCCAGATCCTGGACAGCAGAGCAGGGACCAACTGCTCTGTCCACTCAGGGGATTGGGACCTTGAAATCTGACTTCGGAGAGAAGCAGTTTTGAAATGATCCTGCATGATAATCCCGGACACAGCTCTGCCCCTGCCATGCCCCAAGTCCCTGGAATGGGTGCCCGCTTTCTCTCTCCATCCCATATCTCTTTGCTCCCAGGTTATGGGAGAGGAGCCACAGAGAAGCTGCTATCTGGTCTCCCTCTGTGATTTTCTCCCTAATCCCCCTTCATCCTCTGCCCGAAGCAAACCTGTCAGGTCCCTTCACGGGGATGTGTTGCCAGGCTTGGCTCTTCCTCGGTGTCCCTCTGAAGCTATGCTGTGTTTAGGGCCATGCTGTACCCAGTGAGAGGACCAGTCCTGCAGGCTGCCCATACTGACACATCCTTGGCCGCTGGAATGCTGGTCCCATCCTTGTCCTGACACTTCCATGGTGGCAGTGGGACTGCCTACCCTGCACGAGTCAGCCCCACAAATGCAGGTGCTGGGCCCCAGCACCTTTTCTGGTTTTCTCACCTGCCCAGGGAAGCAGTGCCGCAAGGACCTCTGAGGTAGGCGGGGCTTTACTCCCGGTGTAATTTTCTCGCACGGATACTCCGTGTTACCCTCTAGCGCAGCAGCGCTGCCAGCCGCGCTGGCCATCCCTCCTCTGAGCCAAATTCCTTGGCTGCAGCACAGAGGTGAGCGCTTCCCTTAGCAAAGGAGAGGTGTTGGGGTGCAGATAAATCCCCTCCAGCCTCACAGCAGGGCCTGAACAAACACAGACAGCAGAAACCTGGCACCTTTCCTCCTGTGGGGTCCCGCTGCAGTTTAACTGCAGATCCACGCGAGAGCATAAGCCATGTCCTTGAAGTCACCTCCCAAAAACTTCACAAGTGAGAGGGAAATGGTGAGCTGAGCTTCAAGCAAAAGCTGATCAAGAGCTTTATCCGTGCCTTACCCACAAGGACACATCAGGGCAAGACAGCCGGGTGCCTCGTGCTTCCGAAAATGATGAGCTGGCGAGCTGTGAGCTGCACAAGCACATCGACAGCCCACAGGATCAAAAGCCTGCACAGCAAATTGGGCTGTGTTACCTCATTAAAACTTGTTTTGGCTGTGCCCATAAGCTCAGCTTCAAAGCCTGCTGCAGTTCCTAGCAACAACATTAATACTTAGGCAAGCAGAGAGCCTCACCTGAGGCTGGGCCCGGTCTCTCCTCCAGAGCTGAGCTCCTTGCACCTGCAGCAGCTTTGGGAGGCAGAAGTGGGGTCTGAAAGAGCCAGCTCTGATCCAGGATGGACTTGGCAGCACGGACAGGGTGCATGCATCCCCCATGCCCTCTGAGCTCGCAGGGGAAGTGCTGAGAAGGAAACGAAACAAGCTTTCAACACATGCCTGCTGCCCGTGGGGCAGCCTGGGCCGGCTGCATCCATCCAGCAGCTCGCAGGGCTGGGAAGTTTTGCCAGGGTTCTCTCAAATGCCGGGGACAGCTCAGGACTGAGTGAAGCATTCCAGAAGGGAAGAGCCTGGGCTAGGAGAAAGGATGCTTCCCTTGCTGCTGCACCAGGGGTGCCTCAGTGCCAGGAGTTTGGGGGAGGAAAAGTGAAAGGTGGGCTCAGCTCCTGTGCAATGCTGTTTCTTTATAAAGCAACACAGGGAGATGTTTCCCTGGATACAGTGGGAATGAAAAGCAGGAAGTTCCTTTGATCACAGCTCCAAGAGTTTGTTGTATTTTTTTCCTTTCTCCTTTTCTTTCCTCTACCAAGTCATTGCTTCACCCACAAAGCTTGTGGAGGCTGCCCCACATCTCTTGGCTGTACAACACAGCATCCCTGCACTTCTAGGCAAATCTCTCCACTGGCACCACCACTCTCTGCCACCAGAACTTCATGTCTAGTGAGACTTTTTCTTGCCACAGAGCCCTCCTTCAAACTCAGTCTTAAATGAGGTCAGGGATTTGAGCCATGGCTCTTCTCGTAAGAAAGAGCCTAAGGAAGTGATCTATTTGTCCAAGTGATACACCCTGCCACAACACCCACTTCCATGACATTCTGCACAAATTCCATCAGAAGTCAATTACAGCTGTACTGAATTAAGCCATTCACAGTGTAATTCCAGCTTAATTAGCAGCAAGCAACCACATTATGAGTAACACGGCATCGTGAGGCCAACCACTCCATCATCATCAGTCCTCCACTTCCTCCCTTGCTCTTCCTTAGGGCTGGAGAGCTGAGCAACAGTGAAACCTCCAAGGCAGACTCTCCTGCAGGGCACGTGTCCCACGGCCTCTGCTGCCTGCACGCACCCTCAGCTGTTGCAGGTGAGTGGAGAAGATGGCCTGCCCTCAATGCTCCTCCTGCACAACCAAGCCCAGTCCAGAGTGGCTGTAGTTTTACCTAATTGGCTTTTCAGTGTCCTTCTCTGTCTGTTTTACCCAAATTCAAAGTCTCAGAGAGGGAGGTTGCCCCAGCGCAGGGAGCTGGCTCCCTGCACCTCTCTCCTCTCATGTACCAGACCATCATTGCTTCAAGACATTTCACATTTCACTTTTCCTCTTGCTGCATGGCTGCCCAGCTCTTTTTTTTGCTCAGCCACACAGGCTTGAAGTGCTAGCAAGGATGGAAGTCACAAATTTAGGACAAAAAAAGTTTTGGTTTAGTTTTTTTGCTATCCTTTTCCTTCTGCTTTTGATCCCACTGCTAGAGCATCAGGGAAAAGACAAAATTAAATCCAAACAGACAGCAGTTATCCACTAGCTCTCTGTCCTGAAACTGGGAATATTGTCTCCAGCACCTTCAGAATAGGCTGAGCTGCCTGAGCTCTAGTTGGGCTGCAGCAGCCTGCATTTTATTTTCAGATCACTCAAACCACTGCTCTGAGACCTCCCTCACACCCCAAGCTGGGAAAGCTGGAATTTCCACCTTAGCTCACCCACTCCAGTGCCTGTCACTGAGGACTCCCACTTCACAGCCATTGAATCTGCACCCTTATTCTCCATTTATATTAACTGGTACTTGAATCAATTTGTGGAAGAAATGGAAGAGAGCTAAACCCTAAATCTGGCAGGTCAGTGCTGCTGTGCCCAGGAACCCAGCTGGAACTGGCTCTAATGGCCACTGTCCTTGCTGTGCCCTGGGGGAAGCTGCAGCAGGAACAAGCAGAGCACTCAGCTGCTTCCCAGGAAAGAAGGCTCTTTGCAGAGGATGCTGCTGCAGGTCTGGTGATTTACCTCCATTTCCCAGAGGCTGGGGCTGGGCTGGTTGCTCTGCCCCTCGGTTCTGCTACTGCAATGGCCTGTGAGGGCCACATTGTAACCTGCAACAATTTAACTTTTTCTTTAAGCTGGTTTATTACCTGCAATGATCTGGTTGTCAATCCTTTGTCCCAGAAGAATGGCCCAGTGTAGGGACGGGAATATTTGTGATCAACTTCATCTCTTACATCTCCTCAAAACCTCTCTATGCCCTTCCCTCTAATTTAGATCCCTTCCATTGCCTGCTGGGATCAGCCCTGGGGTGGGATGGTGCAGACAACAAACAGAGCTCCAGCAACAACTTCCAGAAACATTTTTGTAGGCCCCAGAGAAAAGGTCCCAGCTCAATCTCTTTTCCATACTTACTACCATTGTAACCATTCATCTACTCAGACCATCCCCCCAGATCCCAGGAAAAACCACTGTGAAGTATTTACCACCTCTGGAGAGCCACAGAAGAGCAACTAACCTGAAGCCATGAGAACCTCCTGGCTCGAGGTTGTGCTCTGCAAAGCAGAAAATGGTGAATAGGAGACTTAATTTTGTCCCTTCTATGGGGATGCACAAAAACATGGAAAGCATGAATACTGTGCCAGTTAAAAAAAAAGAGACACAAGCCTCTTTCCATCTTGCACAGGACAGAACAGCAGCCAAGCAGTGCTCTGCCTCACACAGGGCAAGGCTAAGGACACAAAAAGCAGCCTGAGCTTAAAAGGGTCTTCACAGCACCAGCACACAGGCTCTGCTCTGCGTCACTGCAGTGCCTGGCCAGTGGTGCCATTTCAAGTTGATCCTATGATGGGAAACCAATTTCTAGGCAATTTAAAGGGCACAGTGGTCTCAGAGATACCCTGCAAGTTTCTGGAAAACACTTTGGAAAAAGACTGAAGCAGCTGAATGAGTAACCTCCCAGATGACACTAAGTCCAGTCCTGTTTTTAAGAACAGTCCTATATGCAGGACATCAGCACAGCAGTGTCTGTATTCCACACATCATGAACTCACATCCAGCCCCTCGTGCCTTATCCCTATCCAGACTTTCAAAAACTGCAGCCAATGTAACACAGCTTCAAAAGCAGCTCATTCTCAACTGACCCTTTATAATGGGACTACACTCACTCGTGCAGCAGCACATGGTTAACTGTGCCTGCTCCTTCTGCACTGCTCCTTGGATTTTTTAACTTCTACTTACACTTAAGTTTCTTAATGAGAAGCCTTTTCCCCTCCCAACATCTGGTTAGGCAGAAACGCCGTGGGCAGCAGCCACGTGTGCTCCCCAGGGAAGGAGTTTCCTGTAAGCTGCACCCTCCCTGCTCTTGTTTGCCAGACTGGCCCTGGCAGCAGCCCCTGCTGGCAGCACAGGCCCCTCATGCTGAGAGCCAGCACCTCCTTCCCCATCGCTGCCACCCAGGGCCCGGCCCAGCCCCGACCGCAGCTCCCAGCTCAGACTTTCTCAGCAAGGTCTGAATCTCTGCCAGCACAGGATGGGAGGGACGAGCTCCAAGTTAGGAGCTGCTGCTGTTGCACTGCAGCTTCTCCTGCCCTGGCTGGAGGACCAGAATGTGCTTGTGGCACTTCAAGGGGCCAGAAAGACCAGAATACGGGCACAAGTTTCTTATTCAATTTCTGGCAAAAGTGTAACAAAAAGCAGAGTTTCTGTGGCCGCATGGGGTCTTCACTGCACCGAGGAAAGGAGGGAAGGGCAACACACGCACACGACTGCAGCACATGGATAATCTTTATTGGTAACATCAGTGGAGCACCAGTAAACCATTACTGACTGTAGTGGTGACACACAGCTGAGGCACATGCTAAGGCACTTTTATTATATAAAAAAATTTAAATTCTTCTGTGACAGCAATTGGGACAGGAGGCTCCTGCGTTAGGGCGCTTCAGGCATACAGTATGGTGCTTCATATTCAAATCTTACTTTGCTCATAAGTAGGTCTAAATGCAGCATATACAATACGGTTAAGAATACAGGTAAATCCAGCAACCAGTGTACGGTGTAGAAAAGTAAAGACTATCTATATATAACCATGGTCCCAAGAGAAAGGCAGTGATAAAGACCTTTATTTTTTTTTCTTAATTACTTATTACAAGAAATACAAAGGTCTTACATATATCTGTGCAGATTAAAGGGTTTTTAATATACTCTTAGTCAATGGTGCACAATAACTAATCCCAACCCCTGGTTACAGAGCAGGTGCAAGAGGCTTGGACATGTCAATAAGAGGAATTTCCCTCCCCTTATCCCCACCCTCTGCCCACTACCCTATTAAATTCCTCTAGATTCTGTCTATTACCATTAAATATATTTGGTCCCCCAGAGATTCTCAGACAAGCACAAGGACATTGCTCTGCTCCCCCAGCCTGTCATTAACTACTGGTCCACACCACCTTAGATGAAACCGCTCAGAGGCAGAGACACAAACAGGACATCATTGCACTTCAGAGATCTGTCCAGACAGGAAAAAGAAGAAGGGAGGAAAAAAGAAAAAAATGGGGGGGAAAAAAAAAAAGACACAAAGGAAGAAAAAAACCCAAACAAGCAAACAAACAAACAAACAAAAAAAAAAACCAGAGACAACTTTGGCAAGTCCCCCAGGTAAGCGGTCCCAAGAGGAGTTTCCCTCTTCAGCCCTCCCTGGAAACACATGAAAAAAGAAAGGGCAAATTGCCATGGCCAAAGCACACCGTTTTTCCTGAAACTGCTCCCAAACCACATGGGTGGGCAGATTAACAGAGGCAGAAGTCTGAGGTCACTGAACATGATTGCCGAAAGCAAACAAAGAGGGAGGGGAAAGAATACAGGACGAAGCTTCCCTGCAGCTAGAATTGAAGACAAAAGGAGATTTACAGCAAAAATAATCTTTCCCTAGCCCCACTCCCTCCAAACTGTAAGGATTTACCAGCAGACATGGCACAGACAGTTCTACAGGCCTTTGCAGTGGCCAAACTGCTGGTCAAATTTCAGAGCCCTGACTCTTTGGCATTAAATACAAAGAGGATTAGGAAACTGCAAAGAGGAGAAAACTAGGAACACAGATGCCCGATGGCTCCAGACACACAGACCTGGGCTTGCTCTGCAGATCCCCAGCCAATTTAGGAGGAGAGGGTTTGCTGAAAGTCCAATGGAAGAGGGGAGGGTAGGTGGGTCACTCCCTCACATGTAACCTGGGTCAAATGGGAGGACTTATTCAGTAGCTTTGGCATCACCAGCATCTGCCTTGCCATCCACTTCCTCGTCAGACACTGACTCTCCTGTTCCCTTCCTGACCATCCGGCGTGTCATGACGAATGGCAGGTCCCCGCGCCTAGGGAAGGACACGTGGCATGTCAGCAATGTTCCACGGAACTCACAGGCAGGGCAGGCTCTGGGATGAGGGGGGGAAGCACCTGGCCCCACTGTTTGCTGTGGGCAGCTGCACAAAGCCTGTGCTGCACTGGCTGCCAAGGCATGGCACAAAATGCTCCTCCTTACCTGAGTTTGCTCTTCAGGGAGCTGACTTCTCTATTCATTGCATCCGCTGTTTCGGTGGCATCCTCCAGCTCCCGCTGGAGCTTCCTACGGGATGCATTGGCTCGCTGGGCCTCCTCTTCTGCTTCCTCCAGCTGGCGCTTCAGCTGCTTCAAGCGCATGTTTGCCTTGTCCGCCTGAGCGTGTGTGGGGCAAAAAGTAATAAGAACTCAGTGTTTCCCCAGAGTTGCAGCACAGTAGTTAGAGCAGTAAAAAGCAGAGTTTCCAAAGCCCCCTCTTCCCCTTCTGAAGGGAATTTCCTAGGACTTGAGAGCTCCTAGTTTTTCTTTAAAAGAATCACATTTTCATCTGTCTCATCTTGTAATTATTGCAGTGACAGAGAAGAGGAGAAATCCATAGGATGGTGAATGCCTTGGTCGTAGAAGGGAAAGCCTGCCCCCCAGAAGACTCACAGACACTGCAGGTCACTGTACCCACCTGATCTTTGAATTGCTCAGCATTACGCCTCTCATCATCCACCTGTAGCAGGATGTCTTTCAGCTTCTTCTCGGCACGGCGCACCTGTTTGCTGGCAGCCTGGCGCTCCCTGAACACAAACACAGGGGGCTCAGACAACAGCTTATCTCCCACTGTCCCCAACAAGACCACCTGACCTGGACAAGTTAGACGTGAGGAAGACAGCAAAAGTCCTCCTTAACCTAGGAAGAAAAGGGGATGGGAAGCTATGTTCCCCAGAAATGAGCAAAAGGCTGATGTCACATGGACAAGAGCTGCAGAGGGGCAACAAGTGTACCACAGCTGCAGTTTTAGGAGTGGTTGAATTCAGAAGAAGCTGTAAGTGTCTACTGTGAAAAACAAGGAAGGTGTGCCAATATCTTACTTCCATACTACCCTGTATATGTAGGATGAAGCTCTCACTCAGACAAATCAGAATTAAGAAGAGCTTAAAATCCCAGAAGGGATGGAAGCTTGTAAAGCAGACAGAGTTTCTCCTAGTACATACTTTGTCTCCATGTCCAACTGCTCTTCCAGCTGTGCTATCTTTGCTTCCAAGGCTGTGATGTTAGCCTTGTACTTGGACTTGACGGCGCTCTCCATCTCCTGCAGTTTGAGCTTGAGCTCCTTGTTCTGGCGCTCCATCTGCTGGCGAGCGTTCTCGTTCTTCTGCGCGTTGCTGCGCTCAGCGTTCAGGTCTGCGTTCATCTGATCGATCTGCATGGAGACAGAGATAAGGACTCCTCAGCACAGCCAGTGCTCCTGCCTGAAAGGCTCATTTATTTCTCAGACTCAAAAAGAACAAAGACCCTGAGGGTGAGCTGAATACTTGGAATTACTCTGATGCAGAGGGAGCTGTCTGTAAGCAGGACACTTCTCAAAGTATCTTAGTTTACCCAAATTTTCAAAGTAATTCCTTGAATAACAGGTTTATCAACCTCCTCTTAGGGCTACCTAAACTTGCCAATCACATTCAATGCCCTCTGGGGCTAAGGCCATGGTCTGGCACTTAACACAGTAACTATCAGTCTCTGAATTACAAAAATCCTGAGGCAAGTGGATCCAATATATGTGATTTACTAATTTATTGTTTATTTGCTGTCTGTCGATGTCCAGTACAAAGCAGCAGCTTAAAAATACTGACTTTCAGAGGTAAAAGGGTGAGAACTTGCCTACTTCCAAGCCAGGGCTCTGGCTGATAGTCAACCAAGTAGAGAACTACACTCTCATCTATCAGAATTAATGAGCCTTCTGGAAAATCATCAGCCCAGATCCTTGGCTTTGGAGTGCTAAGAAAACAACATGCTTGACTCTCAAAGTTGGGCAGACAAAATATAGCACACAACAGGCAGACCAAGATCATGGTTTCTATAGCAGCCTAACAAATTTCATATGTTCAGTCCATTTGAAACAGCATAGAACTGGCAGAAAAGTAATTTTCCAAACACCTTGTGGCACTCTTCAGCATGTCAAGTTGGAGCAGCATGCCACAGATCATCTTTCTCAATACCCCTTAAATAGAGAAAAAAGGGACTGAGAAGGGGTTGGTTTGGTTTTAAATAAACTTGGGAGATTGTTCCAGCTACCTAATGATTTTAAATGGTCAAAGACAGCGAGTTAACATAACTTTGGCTGCTATTTTCTGTACTGTGGTATTCAGCTGTTTCATCTTGCTGACACCTATGGCCTTCTGAGGGCCTGCATTGTGCAGAAGGCAGCTGCTGGCATTACTCAGAGCACAGTCTGACAATTCGCAGACACCAGAAAACCCCCACGGGCCACTGCAGCCTGAACAGGTACCTGAAGATTTGCCTTCTTGAGCCGGTCATTGATTATCTCTGTGTTGCCCTGTTCTTCTTCTAACTCCTCCTCCAGCTGAGCTATCCGTGCCTCCAGGCGCCTCTTCTCCTCCATGGCCAGTGCTCTACAGGACACAGAGTCAGAGAGCATTAAAGCAGCACTGATGGCATCAATGCCTTGGGGAAAACTCACCACTTGTACACAAAATTAGCTCAGTCTTTAGGGACCAGAGGGGATACAGTATGTGCTGCAGTCTACATAAAAAAACAGGCCAAGAAGTGTTTTCTCACAGCAGCTCCTCCTCCCTCTAACAGGGAACATTACTCACCCTTTACCACTGTTGTTGGCAATCTCATCAGCCAGCTCATCCCTCTCTTGCTGGGCTTGGCGCTTGGCACGCTCAGCAGCTGCAAGTTCCTGGAATGAAAACGAGACGGACAGTGATCCAATAGGAAGCTACCAATTAATGCAGCATAGGAAAAAGGAGTTACTGGTAATGGCTGGTATGGTCTCCAGCATGATCCAAAGCTAATTCTATGACACGGTCTGTTCCCTGTCCACCCCACAGATTCCTTTGCTTTGCACACTCCTATCACAGCTGTCAGGAAAGGGCCAAATTCTGCATTTTGAATTGGACCTTATATTTGAGCAGAGCAAAAAGTACAAAAGAAAGGAAATAAACACTCCTGCATATAGCTCTTGGCCAAAGAAAACAAACCAACTCTTGACTTTCATGCATATTCCATTACCTCCTGCAATTGGATCATCTCTGCCTCCATGCTTTTCAGCTTCTTCTCATTTTCTTTGGCCTGTGCCAAGATCTCTTCTCTGGAAGTACGTGT
Organism: Ploceus nigricollis; assembly: GCA_013399945.1. Taxonomy (NCBI): domain Eukaryota; kingdom Metazoa; phylum Chordata; class Aves; order Passeriformes; family Ploceidae; genus Ploceus; species Ploceus nigricollis. The sequence continues at coordinate 52,296 of VXBC01001237.1, read as the reverse complement.
GTCCTCCAGTTCCCGCATGTAATCCTTCATTTGTGCCTGAAAACAGAGAATAGAAAGGGATGAATTTCAGAGCACCCAAACTAAGAGATGTGGTTTGTTTGTCTTATGGGAAACATGGATGGAAAACAGAAATAGGGATTCATTACTCTTCAGCAACCACAAAGGTTGCTGTAAAAACAAAAGGAATCATCCTTTTTGCATTTCACAAGTAACACGTAAAAATATCAGTGGAAGCAAACAGGGTTGCTTTTTGTAGAAAAAAGTTCTGTCAGATAAATGGAAAGGGGAAGGGAAGGTACAGGAAGCTTTCTATTGAAGCAATGGAATGAACAGTCTAGGGAGGATTTAGTTTTTCCTAAGTACAGGTCAGACAACTGCTTGCAGGAATTTAAAAAGCACAACAGAGCCATCTTGGGGCAGGAGTAGGCCTAAATGTTATTTAAGGTCCTCTAGATTTGCAGCTCTGTAATCCTTTCCAAAAACATGACCTTGAAGCAAGCACTAGAGTGGACTTTGCTTACAGCTTGTCTCCCAGGGAGTTAAACAGGCAGATTGGGATTAGAAGGATGCTTGAAATGCCAAAAAATATTTCACAGTGAACTGCTGCAAGATTCTGCTGCTCTTGTGACACTGATGCAATGTTCTGGCGAGGTGAAATCTTGCATCCCATTTCCCTGGGTAAAAACTCTGCCCTGACAGCTGAAACAGCTGCAATGCTTCACCTGCAGTTTGCGCAGCTGCTTGATGGCTTCTTCACGATTCTTGTTAGCAGTGTCTATATGGCTTTCCAAATCCTTCAGGTCCATCTCGAGCTTCTTCCTGGCAGCCACAGCCATGGAGCGCTGTTTTCGTTCATCCTCCAGCTCTGCCTCCATCTCCCGAACCTGTGTGGAGCAGCAGAGGCATCAGCATTTCAGCTCCTTCCTTTCCCAGAACCCACTTCTCACATTCCCCTTTCAAAGGCTGCATAAGTGCAAGCATGTGACTTGTCTTCATTCTCCCTGGCAGGGGGATGGGGCTGACATTCCTCACTAATAAAGCCCCACGGGTTCCTGTGATAGACGAAGACTATTGGAACAACCACACACACAAGGGAGGAAGTCTGTCACAGCTTTGCAATATTGCCTGGAGTATTAACATAAACAACAATCTTTGGACTGGCACTGTCTGCCTGACCATCTTTGGACACAAGTGCCTTTGTGTACAGAATGCATGGAGGATTTACAGGGCAGTTCTTACTTGTCTGATCAGCTGTTTCTTCTTCTCTTCATTCTGTTCATCACGGCCTTGGAGGTCCCGGTCAAACTGTGCCTTCATAGCCTGTTGGTTCACTTCTAGCCGCAGTTTGGCATCCTCTGTGGCCTGCAGCTCATCCTCCAGCTCTTCCAGCTGTGTCTTCATCTCCTCCACCTGCTGCTCCAGGGCTCGCTTAGCTTTCTCCAGCTCATGGACCTACAACACAGTACCACACATGAGGTTTCTGCAGAGACTGCAGACAATTTAATTTACCCTAACAGAAAAAAAGGCTAAGAACAGCCACTCATATCAGACAGGATACAAGAACACTGCACCTGTGCCTTGTATTAGGGCAAATGCATGCTGCCAGTCTGAACCACAATGACTGTTAGTTCCGGTTGTGTGTGTGTAGGTGGTGGTGGGGAGAAAGAGAAAAGCATTTGTCAGCCCAGTCCTGACTTATCAGAGCTGGACACCTCTGGTTCTGACAGAATTCAAGAAAATACTTCTTAGCCTCTGAATTGATTCTTTTCCTTCATTAATGTAACTTTTTTTTTTTTTTTTTTAAATATTGGAGGTAATGTCTTCCACTGCCTGGTTAATTGCTGTATTTTACATATCAGGTTCGCACCATACCTTCACCTCTGCCACAAGGATACCAGGTAATTTTCAGCTTTGCCACTGCCTCATTTGGGTCATTTCCAACCCACCTTTCCCACTTACTGATGTAATCCAAACATAACATTCACAAACTCACAATGTATCCAGTACTCTCTACAACGTTCCTCTGTGTTACCACTGGCATCAGCTTTTTGCAGTCCAGAAGTAACAGTATCAACTGTGTGACATTTCCTGCCCGGACACTTCAACTGAATACTTACACTTTTCCCAACATCATCCTTTGAGCTCATGAGATCTTCCATCTCTGCACGGAACTGCTTATTGATTCGTTCCAGCTCAGCCTTCTGCTCTATGGCTTCTTCCAGGGCTCTGGCCAGGGACAGGGCCTTGGTCTCCTTCTCCCGGGCCTCTGCCTCAGCACGGTCCCGTTCCTCTGCATACTTGGCAGAGATGGTCTTCTCCTCTGCCAACAGCTACAAGAGCACAACATCAGTATTCTGAGAAACTACTGATCATTTGCTAACAAGGTAAACATGCATCTTTTCATCAGGGCCTTCTTAATAGTGCTTTGCCATGGACAGAAGGAATCAAGAAAATGCAGCTTCAGAGAACGAAGCGTGCCAGCCCATCTCTAACAACTGTGCTGAACCCAAGTAAACAACCTCCTGATTTCCTAGGCCTCCAACCTATTATTTTCAACCTTCTTCTGAGATGATTTGCAAATGACACTTCATACTCCATCTTGGTTTTGATATAAATGTTATCCCTTTGGGAGAAGGAACATTGCTTAACTTCCTATTCATAGAACAAAATTAATGCACTTCTATTAAAGCTTTTTTCTCCTCTCTACGTGCTCTGCCTTAGTTCAGAAATAAATATGCATTCTCCAGGCAGTATTGCTTAGGTATTCTTAAAGCAGACCTATCAATAAGATGTACCTACTGAATGCTTATGACTGAAGTCATACCTGATCAAACTTCTTCTGCTTCTTCTCTAGGTTGGAGACGATCTGCCGCTGATGGTCCAAGTCCACAGCGAGGTCATCCAGCTCTTGCTGCAGGCGGGTCTTCGTTTTTTCCAGCTTGTCATATGCAGCTGTCTTCTCTTCATATCGCTGGCTCAAGCCCTCCAAGTCCTTCTGCAGCTTCTTCCTGGCTTCTTCTGCTGACTCAAGGCAGCCCAGACCATCATCCATCTTTTTCTTTGCATCTATTGCCTAAAGGACCAGGATTGCACATGAAGCCACAGAAAATGTTCTGTGCAGTTTACCAGCACCAGAAGTTTAGGACTTTCAAGTAAGAGAGTCTGCTCATTTCTGAAGGTACTACTCCCTGCTCAGATGATACTGTATGACTGAATTCCCAAAGGAATTCCTGACAGAAATCTTCAAGCAGTTCATATGATTACCATCAGAGACCCCCTCATTTCTTCTCTCACCCAAATCAGCACAATTACCCTTGCCCAGGAAATGTTGTGTTACTAGAAGTCAATTCTGCATTTGAATCTTACTTCTCTCAAGACAGACCTGTACTTATCCTTCCTCTCTGAAGTCACTGGTTTATGGGATGCAAACTCTGTACCTGTTGCTGAAGAATAGAGATCTGTTTCTCCAGGTTTCTCTTTGCCTCCTCCTCTTCTTCCAGCTGCTCCTTGAAAGCATTCTTCTCATCCTCCATTTGCTTCAGTTTAGTGCTGAGGCTCAGTTTGAGGCGAGTCTCCTCCTGCAGCAGCTCCTATAAAGCAAACACCCCAGTGGAATTCAGCACCCCTCGTTGGATTTAGATGCTCACAATCCTCATCCACTCTCTCCAGGAGTGCTTCTGAAGTTGAGTTTAAGCATGCAACTAATTTCACAGATAAGACAACTGAAGACAGAATTTAAATAAATGCCTTTCAGTGAGTCAGTATAGAAACAAAATATTCAGAAGGGTCCTATTTTCTCCTACACGCTAATCATTAAAGTACACTCCTTGCCACACAAGCCTTTCTCAAGGCCTTACCACACAAGCTTTTCCACAGTCTTTCTTAAGTCCTCCAAGTAGCACAGAAAGTATTCAGACCTTCCCCGACAATAGCATGACTGTACTCTGCTATGTGTCTCTCTCATATTCCAGTACCAAAGGAGCACATAACAGGCCCAAGTGCTCTTGCATAGTTAAAAACAATGTTGGTCTCAGCAGAACTGTACATCACTGGTCATTTACCAGCTAGGGCACAACAGCATTCACTGACTTATGCTGCCAGTGCTTGGGCTGAAGGATCTGTAAAGATTAACCAATCTTCAAACCTAGTGCAGAATTTTTGTATTGTGCCCTGTCTTTGAGTCTGTTTTTTAAAGAGTAGGAAGTAGACAGAACACCAATGACTGTTCAAGGCTACTTATTATTGATGTGCTCTTCCTTTCCCTTCCAACCTTCTTAGCACTCCATGCTTGACCTTAAGAGTCATATTCTGCTAACTGTAAATGCGTGTTTTTCCCAAAGTGTAAGACTAAGGATGATTTAATTCCTGAAAAAATACAAAATTATTTGAATCTATCACTTCCTCAACATCCACTGGGAAAAAAAGCTTTCTGCTTAATTTGAAAAATTTACTGGAAATCACACACATGTGCACACACACACAGACACCCTGTCAAACACTTGACTGCGAAGATCTCAAAATAAGAACTTCAGAAAGCATTGCAGTCAGTTGAAGCACTAAAGTGCTCTCAGGTGAAAAGGTGATAGAGCAGGACTTCTAAGTCCAAGACAGGGAAAGTTCCACGGGCTGAGGAAGCAGAAGGAAGATAACCAGCTTGTTTCTTTGAACTATTGTATAATCAGCACTTAATGGCATCCAGAGTGATTTCTCCCTTTACCAGTGTGTAACAGACACACAGTTGCGTTGGTTTCCAAAGCTCTCACCTGTGTATCCTGAAGCTGTGATTCCAGAGCAGAGAAATCCTTTGCTAATTTGATTGATTTACTGTCAGACTGGTTCAGAAGACCTGTGACATTGTCCAGCTCAACCTGAAGGAGAGATCAGAGTATCAGTTACTGAATGCATTAGCAAAAACAAAGACAGGAAGAGGTGAGCAGCTATGAGACCGAAAACTGAAAACGGAGGCACCTCTCAACAGGAGAGCATGTGTATAATCTTTCAAGGAATGAACACATCATTTCCACAGTCCCAGGAATTAAATATGAGAAGCTGAAAAGATTTTTATTTCAGATCACCTCTATTGCAACAGCCTTCGGATTTTGGTTGGTTTGGGTTAAGGCCTATACGAGATTTTAGCCTGGTAAGCAATTGTAAAATTTTTTTATTAAACTCGCTCCCTTCTATTTTATACTATCTGCTTCAGGATTATATCTAGAGTCTCAAAATTAAATTTTCATGCTTCAAAAGGTTGTGCATATGGACGGTGTTTGACTCTTAATGACGACCCTCCATAAAGGAGAAGGCCAAAGACAATGTTTCATGTCACTCTAAGGGATTTGCTGCTCCTTTGAAGAAAGGAGGAGAAACCCATAAATCCCCACATCATCTTTGAGGCATCAACCATGTGACAAAACTGCCAGACACCGTCTCCCACATCAGTTACACTACCACCAGCCTATGTGTGCCACTCCAGGGGCTCCAGCAGCTGAGTGCTCACAGAGCTGTGCTGGGCAAACCACTGCTTTCAGGGGGCACAGACATTGATGCTTGAGCCTTACAAAACTCAGGTTTTTTAATAACAGCAGCTGGTCATTTCACCTTCTCAGGGCTGCTCGAAATAAGTAACATCAATCCAAATATCTTGGTCGGGCAATGAGTTAAGGAGTTTGCATAGCCCTTGGGAAGTAAATTATGGTTTTGCTGGTTTTAGGAACATTATCCTCAGGAGGAGCAGAACTTTTGACCTAGCCATGGGGAGACACCACCCTACAACCTCTTCTCTTGAGCCCAGGGCTGAAGCTAAGCAAAACCCATGCCACTCACCTGCAGTTTGTTAACCCTCTCAGCCAGTTCAGTCTTCACTCTTTCACCTTCTGTAAATTTCACCTGCAGTTCCTGGAGCTGAGCATCCACTTTTTTCCTCTTGTGCTCAGCATCGCCTTTGCCCTGCAGGAGAGCCTTCACCTCATTGGACAGTTCAATCTTCTCACTTTCCAGAGCTTGTTTTGCTTTTTCAAGATTCAGGTTCACCTGAAGAGGAAAAGAAAAGGTAACAAAACCCCTCAGACTTTACATATGGCAGGATCCAGTGAGTACATGTTTTTCCAACAAGCAAGCTAATGCTCTATGTTTAGCAGTTAAGTTGCAGACTGCTTACTCAGAAAAAAAAAAAGATGAACAGCCTGTCACTGATTATCAGGAGACAATCTAACAATCAAAGAAGACAACAATACAGAACAAAATCCTGCACCATCAGATTTCCAAATTAAAGCTTGTACAAGCTAACAAGTGCTAGCAGTGAGAAGAATGTCTTGGCTGTACAGTATAACATGCCTAACAGGAGAAAAAGGAATGAATGCCACTATTTCAAAAAGCTTTATATATGCTTCATGGAGAAAAATTATCTACCAAGGGAAGAACAACACGTGAGTATGAGTATCATGAACACTTTGTGCTCTTCTGCACTGTCATTTCAGGTTGTCTGCTTTGGCCCTGTGTTTTCTGTTCCACGTACCCGTTTGGTTTGTTCTAACTGCTCTGCCAGCTCTTCAATAGCTTGTGAATGTTTCTGCCTCATCTCTTGGATTTGAGCCTCATGAGTCTTTGCCTCATCTTCAAGGGTCTTCTTCAAAACCGTTACTTCTTGTTCTCTCTTTGACCTGCAAAGTTCACAAATTCCATTTAGATGCCAAGGAGAGAATCAAACAGAGATGTATATCCACCAACAGTATCTCTAATGCATGAAAATGCCAAGGTCTGTTTAGGCTATAAAGATACTTTTCAAAGGTAGCACTTAGCACTGCATCCTTCTTAAGTGCAAGGTGGCAGCATTATTTCTGCCTAAGAAGTAAAAGCTTGAAAGTACCAATGTTTCAGGGGTACCACTAATACTTTGGCTAGGGAGCAAATCAACTTTCTGACATCAAGTGAGAATGCAGTCTTGACTAGGGCTTGCACACCACCTCCTTCCATAGTCACTGAGGCTGATAACCAGTGATAAAGGCAAAGACTTGCTATGGTAAGAGACTGAATATAGCAGAATTACTAAAAACAGCCAAAACCAAACTCAAATAAAGATAATACAGCCCCACGTTGGAGTTACCTCAGCTCCTGCTGAGCAGCTGTAGAATCTAGTGTGTCTTCTAGCTCTGTTTTCAATGCCTCCAGCTCTTCTCCCAGATCCCGCTTCTGTTTTTCAGCTTTATTCCTGAATGCTCTCTCTGACTCCAGGTCTTCCTGCAGCTCAGTGATCTGGGATTCGAGTTCCCTGATCTTCTTCAGGGCCATGTTCTTCTGCGCTGCCTCTTCTTCCACTCTGTGTTCAACATAAGGTTCTGGTCAGAGCAGACTTAAACCACACACAAATTAAGACAACCTGTCCTACCAAAAATAATCAAGAAAAACTGGTATTGGTCAGCTCTACAATGTTATATTCAGACTTTGATCCATATATGATCTACAAATTCTAAGCTCTATCTCCCAATACTTGAGACAGCGCAATTACTCACCTTAAAGAATGGGACAGAGAGGGACTGACAACAGAAGAAAGCAGAAGAGAAAGCACCATTTTACAATGGAAATTGGACACTTTAATGAGTAGATGAATATAGCAACTACCAGAGGGACACCAGTGTGCTGCCACTACTTTTTAATCACAGCTTAAGGATTACTACTCCAGTCAAACGCATGCAGTGCCCATTGCATCCATAGTCTAGTTCTGGACAGAGAATGTGGCAGTGAGCAGCAGCTAAAGAACTCTAATGCCAAAGACATGGATCTTAAACAGTCCACAGGCTAAAATACAACATCCACAGGTTGCATTTATCCTTATTCACCCTATTCCAAGTGACACAAGACAAGAAATACTTCCCAACCAGGTGGTCCCTGAACCCCTCAGGTCAGGGTCTCACCTAGCTAAGGCTGCCTGCAGCTCCTCTTCCTTCTTGGCCAGCTGCATTTTGAGTTCTGCAATCTGAGCCTGCAGCTCAGCAATCTGGTCATGCAGATCAGTGGAGTCTCCTTCAAGCTTCCGACGAGTCTTTTCCAGCTCTTGCCTCTGCTTTTCCTCACGTCGCAGGCGTTCTAATGGAGATGGGGACACATTAAGTTACACAGATGACACACACTCAGAACGTTGTACGAGCACAGAAAAATAGATCTATTTAAGCAATACTTTCTTTCCTGACAACACAACTGTCCAAACTGTAGCTGGACTGCGTTATTTTGTCAGGACCTATATAGGCATCTACTCCATCTACTCTATTTTGCCCTCAAAATACATCTGGGTAATTTCCCCTCACCTTACAGCCAAACCTCCTTTTCCCACTTTCACTGTAACAATGCAAACACAATGCCAGTCTCACACCACGCAGGCATAAGCACCCATTTAGTGATGCTGAACACAAGGTCTGCTCTCCCTTTACAGAAATTAAACAGGCAGTCTCCAGAAGAATTTCCTTCTAGACCTCTGAAGAACTTGTGCAAACAGGCTATCAGAAACAGCACTAACCCTGACAGATTGATGCTGCTGGAAGTAGAAAAGTGGAGACACTTCCACAGCAGGAGAAAAAAGAGAACCAGCCTCTCTTCTCCATTGGCCTGGCTGCTTTGGAGAGGATTTTTATTTAGATCATGGGCTCAGCTGACAAGGCACATAACCTTCAGCCAGACAAAAGCACAGCTCTATCAAATTGATCAATAGCTTACACACTATAGGCTAATTTTTAACCCTTCAGAAACTCGGGAGGACTAAAACTCTTTCAGAAATGACACTGAAGTTCAAGAAATATTAACAAGAAACCACCTAAAACTAATTAGGCAAGGTCTTTACAGGATCTATCTTTAAAAAAAAAAAAAAAACAAACAAAAAAACCAAAAACCAAAACCACCTTCAAGGTCTGTGATCATGGCCTCATGCTTATTCTTCAGTTTGGCTAAACTCTTAGATTTTTCCTCTTCCTCTGTCAGGTTTGTTGTAAATTCAGACATTCTGTCTTCCAAGAGTTTCTTTTCCTGCAGAATTGAGAAGGTAGAGTCAAAAGAGTTGCTGGAATTACGGGTATTTAAACAGATCTGATTGCTTAGAAATGTCTATGCCATGAGTGCCTACTCCTGCTACAAGGAATCTCAAAGAAAGAAATCCTTCCAGGATTACAAACATAATTCAAATAAATTTAAAGTTGAATTTGAATGAAATATGATACCCCTTTCAAAACGGAAAGGGAAATCTGTTTATAAAATAACTTGATACTGATTGGCATAACAATGCATCAGAAAATGTTTGCTCATGGATCATTATTTAGTGAAAGTTATTTAAATATCATACAATACTGACAGCTGAGAATGCAGGCAGTTACTTTCAAAAATTCAGGTCAGAATTCTCAAAGACAAGACTGAATTAATTAGTAAGTTTCCCTGTAATAGGGAAAAGGTCAGCCTGTAGTGGTTTTCTCCAAAAGAAACACCAGTGCATCTTTACCTTGTGGAAGATGATGTGGGAGTCTTACCTTAGCCAATTTGAGATTCTGATCTTCCAGAACTAGCACATCTTCTTCCAATTTCTTCAATTTGGCCTCTGTGGTCACTTTTTCTAGCTGCAGCTTCTGCCTTGCGCTTTCCTCTTCCTCAAGCTGCTCCTCTAGTTCCTTCATAACACCCAAAGAAAAGCAAGGTATTTGTCAGTGCTCACCAATCCATGGAACAGCACAGTAGCCATACTAGAATGGAAGGTTTCTTCACCCTTCCTTCAAGGTATTATCAGTAGGTCCTAGACTGACATCTCTGCCATAACTTAAAGCAACATACTGCATGCCAATCAACAAATTTTCTAGCAGAATAAACAATGCTATTTTGCAAAAAATACTCCCATTCTTAAAACAAAGCAAAGACTTGTCTAATTGTTTGAGAAGTGGCCATCACCTTCAAGAATGGAACAGCTCATTCCAAACGACTGACTGAATGCCTCAGGCTCAGCACCAGCACTATTGCTGTTTCCACAGATGGATTTTCCCATGCCTCTTTCCCCCCCTTCTCTCTTTCATTTCCCTCCAAGCAGAGGCAAAAGAACCACTCTAACCCTTACTATCCTCTTTACTGGCAAGAGACAGCATTCCTAAGGCATTACCTGGATGTTCTGCTGCATTTTCTTCTTTTCAGCCTGAAGATGTTGACACCGTTCTTCCTCTTCCTCCACCCTTGCTTCCAGGTCATGACATATCTCCTCCAGTTCTTGTTTCTTGGCTGTCAGGCGAGCTCTTATCTCCTCAGCTTCAGCGCACAGCTCGGTTTCTGCTTGCAACTGTTCCTGCAGCTGCATCTTCTCTGCCATTAGCTACATTGGATGCAAAGCCAGAAATAAGACAAGCCCCAATTTACCAAAGCACTTAGCAATGTCTGTGTTAAGTGAAGTTCTGTGCTCCTCTGTTCCACAGTTACAGTTTTAAACGTTGCAGCAGTCCTCTGCTGTTAACCAAAAGCTAAACATCAAAACACAGTTTTAAGTGTGTGTTCTCCTTCACAAATCAGGAGCTGCAGCCACAAATTGTTCACAAATTTCTCCATTCATTTAAATATCATTTAATTCATTCATATAATTTAAATCATAGTCATTTGAAATATAGATATTGTCTATTTCCGCTTACAAAAGTAACAAATAATTATCAGCCCTACAGAAAAAAACAACCCTGCTCCCACCTTCTGTGTTCCAAACAAGATGGATTCCATTAATGACAAGACTGAATTCAACCAGCTTGCTATAACAATCAGCCAAAGGAGACTTTTTTCGTATAATGGCTACAGAAGGGCAATAGGTAGTCACTGTACAAAAAGACCTGCTGCAGGAAATGAGCTGCAAGAAGGGCAAAGGAAAGTGAACAAGAGGCAGCCAAATCATGTTCAAGCAATTTGGGATCCTGCAGTTTGCCCATCAGACCAAGAAAGCAAAGGAGGTGCTCTCAAGCAGTTGGACAGGCGGAGAGAGAACTATTTTTACACATCAGATTTGCAAAACTCACCTGGGCCTGGAAGGTCTCCATCTCACTCAGTCTATTTTCTGCAGCCAGCTGCTTCTCCTTGACCTTTATTAGTTCTTCTTCCTTGGCCATCATCTCCTCCTCCTGTCTGCTCACTTGCAGAAGGGGCTTCACCTGAAAGGGAAACCAAGGGAATGAGATGTGTTTAATGAAAAACAAAAACATGAAGAAATGCTCTTGTACTTGAGATAAGTATTGACTAAAATTACATTTCAGATTAAGTTTCTTATTTGAAGGACCGATCAACTGTTTTGTTGTGAACACTGGGGGAATCACACAGGACTAGATATCACCTACTCTGCCAATAGCACACTTTCTGTCAGTCCATTTATTCTCCTCCAGGACTGGATGCATCAGGAAAGGGTTCAGTAAATTCTAGACCCTCAAGGGTTAAGTAGTAATACTGAGAGAATAAAAAAGTTGCCATACAATGGGGAAATTCATAGTTAAGTCAATGTCATATAGGTGGACTTCTGTAAGGCTTTTGGAATGGCACCCCACAAGACCTTTCTCTCTAAACTGAAGAGATACAGATTTGATGGGTGGAGTGTTTGGTGATCGAGGAACTGTCTGGGCTGAATCCAGAGGGGGATTCGACCCCTCTTCTCTGGTGAGACCCCACCTGGAGTGCTGCACCCAAGTCTGGGGTCCTCAGCCCAGGAAAGATATGAACTTGTTTGAGTGGGTCCAGAGGGTCACAAAAACGATCAGAGGGCTGGAGCACCTCTGCTATGAAGATAGGCTGAGAAAGTTGGGGCTGTTCAGCCTGGAGAAGGGAAGGCTCCAGGGAAACCTCAGAGCACCTGTCAGCACCTAAAAGGGGGTTCACAAAATAGAGGGGGTCAAACTTGTTCAGAAGGCTTGTTGAGACAAAAGGGTAATGGTTTTAAGCTAACAAAGAATAGATTCAGACTAGATATAAGGAGTAAATTTTTTACAATGAGGGTGCTGAAACACTAGAACAGGTTTACCAGAGAGGTGGTGGACAGATGCCCTATCCCTGAAAACATTCAAGGTCAGGCTGGATGGGGCTCTGAGCAAACTGATCTAGTTGAAGATGTCTTTGTTCATTGCAGGGGGATTGCAAAGGGAAAACTCTTACCTTGGTGAACAGCCTCCACCACTGCCAGTTCCGCAGTTTCAGATAGGCAGCACAGTTTCTCTGAAGCACTTTCATAGCTGTCAGCTGCTGCTGGCGCTTGGCAAAGGCTCTGCAAAGCAAGTGGAGATAAGACAAAGGAACCCAGAGCAGCACACAATTCACACCATCAAGCCCTTTCTTAGATACTCCTGTGCTTTTTCTTTAGAAGGCTCCCTCTCAAAAAAACCAGCAGTTTCCAGCGAAGTTTCTCTTGATTTTCATTTTCTTTCTGCCCAGGTAAGAGTGTCTCTTTCTTCCTTAACCCAATTTCCTATTTTAACAAAATTTCCCTCATGTCTTCTACTCTGAAAAGCTTGACTATCTTCACTTCTGAGAAGGGAGATCTGAAGCAGAGGTGTGTTTTCCCACCAAACTGACAGGCACTACTTTTGATCTTAGAACTGCACCAATTGCACCCCTACCTAATAGCTTAAGAGAAACTCTACACCTCCTGCATCTGTACTGTACTAAGACTTTTCCACTTGCACCTTCACAGCACTTCTGTCAAAAACTTGATCTGCGGCATAGCATTCTTACAGAGAGGAACAGACTTTAGTGCTCAGGTAGTTTCTGGGATATCGCACACAGAGATTCTTCCAGGTGCCAGAAGTTTGGCATTACAGAGATGAGAAAAGACTCAATGACCATCAACTGTTATATGCAATAAATAAATCATGACCTTTCTGACAAAAAATAATTTCTAGACATAATTATTTCATTTTTTTGACGATAAACTTGTGCTTTAATGGTGGAAATACATATTTATGATGAAATACATGATTATGACTTCAAAAATCACTGTACTTACTTTCTGGCCAGGTAGCCTCTGCAACATGCTTGGAATCCAATAATGACATCTGTGATCTTCAGATCTCTCTCTTCTTCAAGATGAGCAAGGACTCCAGCTCTGAAAAACACTTTACTCTGTCCAATTCTGTAAAGGTTGGAATCCAGCTCCAATGCTTTGATCTAAAAAGAGACAGAGAAGAATTCATGTCCTGCAAAGACTGTTTCATGTGAAACATCACAAAACATTTTTGTGGCTTGTGAGTCTAAGACAGCCCTTCTCTACAATGCACCACTCAGGCAAACCAAACTTGCCAACTCCCAATAAATTCCTGGCCTATCCCAATTAGAGGAGCTGAAGCTCAGCCAAGCACAGCATCAAATGGAGGTAATCAGAGACAGAAAATATGACCGAAAGCATCATTTAATAATGTATCACATCAAGTATTCAGAATACAAGGATGCTGTGAGGAATGCATGTCTAGTCCTGAGAGCCCTCTTCCTTTTCTAGAAGAAACACATCTGTTGATCCTTCCCATTTACTTTTTCTCAGTCCTATCTTTGTCCAAAAAAGACACCTGAGCACAACCTTCCTTTCATGGATTTGCTGCCAATGCTTGTATTAGCTAAGCTAGGAAGAATCAGCTATACTCATGTAAGACAGAAAAGTGGGAATCCCTTACAGCCAAGCTCAATTCAAGCCTAGTCATCAAGCTAGAGACAAAGCTTTCCCTTTGAGGCAGGAAATTCTACAGAAACTAATTGGACCCTCTGCTGAAAGCATTTGCCAGCAGCAGGCCATTACAAAAAGTTTACTGAAGCTCATACTTTAAGCATGTGCTAAAGATAGCATTAATGCTTCTAAGTATTTTGATTCTATGAATACTGCTGGCATCTCAAAGTATGTATCTGTGGAAACAGAAAGGTCCTCTTGCCTAGGATTATTGAATCTCATGCTAGACAAAAGCCTCCATCCATGAAGCCAAGAGGAAGCTTTTTGCACCCTGCTCTCAGACAAAACATTTGACTTTGGAATTTTGGTCTGTGAGTACAAGTTATATTTAGCATGCACAACTCCAACTTTTAAACCACACCCATGAAGTTTATTCTATTCAAGTAGAGTTCTGAGTTTTACCATCAGCACGCAAGCCTGCTTTCCATCCATAAATCCTTTGGGAATTGCATTTGGAGTTAAGATTTCATATCTGAAAATGAGAAAGCATCAGACTAGTCACACAAGTGTATTTCAAAGCCCAAAACACATCAGTATGCATTCCTATGCCATTGTGAGTTCAACAGTTTTTCAAAAAACACTGCACCTCCAGACATCAGAGTATGGAGCAGCAGCCTTGGACAGGGTCCTCTATGCCTCACCTTAACTACAACCTTACTGGAGAAATCAAAAATGCTTTGGGAGGCTTTGTGCCAGGGCACACCAAAGTACTGATGTGTTGTCTTTGAAAAACTGGCAATCTAGTTGCAATAAAAGACTTCCATTCCTGTGCTTATGTCTTAACTTTGCCAGGCTAAAGACTGCTTCAGATTCTTCTCTAGGGCTCACCTTTGTCTGAATTCCTGGAATACAACTCTGTTGGGGAAACCTTGACGACAAATACGGATTCCCTCCAGCACTCCATTACAGCGAAGCTGGTCCAGGACCAAGTGGGGGTCCAGTTTTCCAGCCTAGTGAGGAAAATGTATATTTTATGAATACCACAAAGCTTTTACAAAAAGGGCTTACCCCCTCGCCTCTCCCCCTCTCTTTCTTGTAAAACAGCCAGTTCTCTCTTTTTCAGTTAAAAGCAATGGAAAGCTTTTATGCCACTTTAAGAACTGCAAAGATCAGTCTCCAAAATTTTAGTAAGCATACAGTTATTTAGGATGACCTTAAAAAAATACCGTGAGAAAACAGGGCCTCTTCCAGATCTCTTGCAAACCCTGACAAAAGCCATCAAGCCAGCCACACGCCCCAGGAAGCCCATGTAAGAATGCATGAGCTGTGCTGTTATAGATGTCTTTACCTTTTTCTCATGGTTGGGGATAATGCAACGGACAAAGTTGGGGTTGGTGTTCCTCAAGGTAGCCATCAGCTTAGCCAGCTGTTCTTTGTAGAGCTGTCCCACTGTCCGGAACATTCCCTTCCTGGTTTTAAAGGCCCCTGGCAATGCTGTATCTGACATACCAGCTACCTGATCCAGCCCAACAATACGGTCCACTAGAGAGAGCACAAGAAAGAGCATTAAAATTGTCCCACAAACAAAGGAAGCATTGGGACATACAGAGAACATCTGGGTAGAACAGGATAAATGAGAGGAGCTGCAGGATCCTTTTTGCTTCATCTCTACACAGATGTCGACTCCTGTACAAAATTTGTGCAGGGATAGGAGCAGGAAGGAAAAGAAAGCATCAGCTCACTACAGGAAGTTTGAGTGATGGAGTCAAACTCAATCCCAAACATATTCTACTGATGCCCTGGATGGCAGCACTGGAAGAGCAATCTAGAAGTGAGTTTCAGACGCTTCTACTTGCTTAGCTTAGAATGAAAAATAACAAGAGTTCTAGCTGCTAGCCCAGCAGAGTCAACTATTAGTTAACTCTGATCCAGAAGGGGCCACAGATAGAGAAAAAGGCCAGCTTCACTCTTGCATTACAGGCAGGACTGTCAAAACCGATGATAAGAAAAGTCGTATCTACTTGTAAACTGAACAAGCACAGTAAAAGGCATGACAAAACCCAAACCTCAGGATACCACTGCTTGAGTTGTTTTTGGAGTACAAGTATTCCATGACACAGACATGAACAACAGCACTAGGAGAAAGTCAGAACTCCCTGCCCCAAGTTTCTCCACTCTGCCACAATACATCCAAGCATTGATGAAACTATCACCTTGATGGATGGACACCACAGATTCATTTTTTTCCTCAGCAGAAGTCAGCTAGATCTGATAGCAGCAGGGCCAAGAAGACACTGAAGTTTTACTTTTTCCTGTTGCTTTTCTACATAAACATTCACCCATCCAGCAAAAACCAACTGTATCACTATAAATTTCCACACCTCCAATACACTTTTATTAAGGGCTTCAAGCTACTCTTCACCACCTTTAGTGGTTGGCTGATGCCTACACTCAGGCTCCCAATCTTTGCTTCAGGAAATACACCATCTGGTGCTCAACTGTCTTCTGATAAAAAAAAAATGCAGCTGCTAAGAGACACCTCTACAAAAGAATAAACGAGAAAGAATATTCTCATTTACAGCTAATATTAGGTAAAAACTGTTCACTTCTAGAGCAGCTGTTGGAAGAGGGTCAAGGTTGTCTTATCAGAAAGAAAATAAGGTTATGCTACTAAATGACATCACAGGGAAATCCACAGAAGTGCATCCCAGACTGTGGCTGTGCCAATCCTCTTAATCTTGAGCCCTGAAATCTACTTCAAGATAGTGAAAAGGACAGTCCCTTGAAATAGAAGATCCATCTAAGAACAATAAATGAAAACTGATAAGCTGTGGTCAGTTGACATTTCAAGCCCAAAAGTAGGCTCACACAGCAAAAGCCTTGATAAGCACAACTTGCTGATGGCCATTTTTCATCCAGGACAAGTTCCTTTGCCAAACTTTCTTTTAAATTATCAGCTGCTGAGGTGGAATCCCAGTACTAAAACCAATGTTAAACCGGAATTCAGTTGCTATGCAGTCTCACAAATCTTCCTTGCATATCTTGCAGAAATACAGCTGTGCTAGCTCTACATTCAAACAGTTGACAGGGATTTGTTCCTACCCAAGTTGTGCAAGAGCAAGTTTTAGCACCTGAATGTGTCTGTATTTTTGTATCCACTTTCAAGGTGAGTTTTACTTTTGTTTCAAAGTCCATGAGGAGCTACTAGCACAAAGCAGAGGAAATGAACAAGAAAGACAGGCAGGTATGACAAAGGGACAAAGAGAAGTTAACGGAAGCATTTCTTGCATGGCTCTAGGATGCATCACACACATGACACGACAGCTGGGTTTCTCAGTCACCTGGTTCTAGATGAAGAATAGGAAAGTGTTGATAGAAATAGGCTCTCTGAACCTTCTGCATCTCTGCAACAGACAGAGACGTCAAAGAAAACCTACCACAGAAAGTGACAGTAACAGTAAGACTCAAAACCAGATAAAACCCAGAGAAGATAGAGTAAAATACTGAACAACGCTGCAGAAAGGGCACACTTAGTTGCAGGACTGAAAACCGATTCCACTTCAGATCTCGAGTGTTACAGCTATACAAGCTGCTGGTGCATAAAGGTGCATTCATATTTTATCCCAGTATTCCTCATTTTGAGACAGAATTGCTATATATACGCAGCAAATTTAACAGAAGTTGATGCAAATGAACCTTTCTCTTGAGTTACAGTGAGCTTTTAATGAAATACCATGATCTTAGCAAAGGATGTTCCAGATAATGCTCATCTTGGTGGCTTAGACTTCAGGGGAAAAAAAGCAAAACAGCTCATCACAGGCTTTTGATGCTCAAGCTCTTTCACACAAAAAAAGAGCAAACAAATGAAATGAAGTTTAATTACATACCATCTTTCCACAGCTCAGACACAAACTTATCCGACGACTGGTGCAGAAGAGTGGCAATGTTATCATTCAGTGGATCCATGTTCTTCATCAGCCATTCATCTGCCTTGTAATCCACCTGGAGAAGATAAACACATCAAGAAGCTTGTGGGGGGGGTGGGCAATTTTCTGCAGCCCAATATCCAACAACATCCGGCACAGTCTAGAAAAGTATCACCAAGGTTTGCACAACAACAGATTACCTAATCATTCTTAGATTTGCCATCTAAGTAAGCACACCTACAAATTTCCAACCCTTACAAAAAGCTGCATGTTCTCTTCTGTCAGTGAAGGGAATGGATTTGCAATGCTAGTTTGTACCATCCAGAGCGTGACACAAAGAACAGCTGCATCAGCATTTTTGGTGATGAAGTCTTGATGCAAGTTTCTGAGCAGTACCTCCACTCTCACCAAGTCACACAGAACAAATTTAAATTGCTGTCAGTTTGACATGTCTTGAACTATAAATATAGATATAAATTGCAGACCCTTAGACCCTGTAAGCTCCTCTGCAATGGAACACTTTCATTGAATCTTCTGATGGTTTCTCATAGGCAACCATTTTGGTAAGTAGCCATTTCTAGGAAGCAATGATTATGAATTAAGCATCCCAACCTTCACATTTTAGTTATTAATTCTCTACCTTGCCAGCATAATGTATGATACAGAAGTCAGCTTTGTCTTTCAGCTGTTTTGGCTTCTGAAATTTGGGGTGGGTGCCTTGTTCTTGAACAACTTTTTCCACAAAGCTTTTGTCTGTTGCTTTTGGGAACCAGCACTCTTCATCCAGCAGAGCCAGTATACCAGGAGGCCCAGCCTTAAAGAAGGGAAACATCAAAACATCATTAACTACATGACTACAACGATAATTAACACCTTTAGATGGCTAGAGGAGAAAAAAAGAATACCTAAGCCTGATCCACATCACATTCACCTCTTGTGTGATATCAGTTAAACTACTTCCATTGTAATATAAATTGATAATAGTTCTTCAATATCCTCATCTGAATTCTGACCATTTTTATGAGAAAGTCTCTTCTGTGACATTTGTCTAGGTTGTTTTTTTGAGAAAAAATATATTTAATAGAAGAAATATTATTATACAGTTCTCTAAATATATTCAGGTGTCTTAATGCAAAAGGACATAGAAGAAAGTTTCACAAACTAGTCCTTACTATTGGAACATCTACTATGAAATTTGTAAATTCTCAAGTTTCATTAGAGCAGAATGAAAGCAACAGTTTTCACAGCTTCTCATCACACCTGTAGTTAAGTAAGGAAGTTCACACTACTTATGGCAAGCTGCATATATATCTAGCACCATGCAGACCTACACAAGTGAGGACAATATAGTGAGAGGAAAAAGTGGCCAATTAGATCCATTTTCATGCAGTGTTTCCTACAGAACTGATACAAACAGCCTTACTGGTGACACACTTTCAGACAAAGAAGAAACTGTTCACTCCTGCTTCTAATCATATTACAGTGTCAGTAGAGGATTACAAAAGCTAGAGGGCCTCAATGATGATGTCCTCAATGACAAAATCGGTGCAGCCATTTCCTGCTCGACAGTAAAACAACAAACTTACCGGCTTCTCTATGAGGTCAATGCAGGGCTGCAGGTCCAGGCCAAAGTCAATGAAATTCCACTCTATGCCCTCCCTCTGGTACTCCTCTTGCTCCAGAATGAACATGGTGTGGTTAAAGAGCTGCTGCAATTTTTCATTTGTGTAGTTGATACACAGCTGCTCAAAGGAGTTCAGCTAATGAAGAAAAAGGCAGAAATATGTTTGAGCAATTGCTTGTGAAGACACCCCTAGCACCCTATTAGCACAAAAGATCATATTTGTGGTTCAGGAATCTAAGCTAGAGTGGAGCAGACAGTCCACTGTCAATAACCCCTTTGGATATGAACTGCCTGTTCGGTCACATGCCACTGCACACTGCTGCAATCCCTAGGGAAGTTCATACACACTGGTTCTCAGACTTTGCAAAAGAATGTTTAGCTGTAAACAGCAGAAGAGTTACTGCAACTACTTAACCCGGGACAAGAAAGGACTCTGGTTTTCTCACAAATGCAGAGCCAGCAAGTCCTCTTCATAGGAAGAAGCAGCAACAGAAGCCTGAAGATAAATTCCTAAAAGTATGTGGACTAGAAAGTCCCTTTTTAATCCTTATATAAAATCAGAGCAAGGAAAGCGAGGGAAATTTCTTCCAAATTTCCAGATTTCTCCAAACAGTAAGGACAAGGCTAATATCCCACAGTGCATTTTTATATTTGACCACACAAAACATAATGCAACTTCTAAAGAAAGTGGTCCTGTTCTAATTCCTCCCTATTTAATAATTCCTAACTATGTTATTTCTTCTCTTCTTTTCATGAGATCCAGCAACTGTGAAGCCAAAGGTATACCAATAAGAGGGAGAAGGAAAAAAACACCCCCCAAAACCCAACCAACAAAAAAAACCAAACAACCAACCAAACAAAAAAACCCAACATCAACACTTTTCTGTGTCTTAGTTTTCTATTTCATGAATAAATGGTCCAATTCACTTTGCAGCTGTTCATGAGTTAGACCCAGCGTAACGTAACACAGGTTGACAGAAGCTGCATTGCTGGGATAATGGTAGGATACTTCTTTTTTGATGGCAGTCTGTGGCTGCTTCAGATTATAATGCAAACCACATCCTAAAATTATTTAATAGAATCCCATAACAGTTTGGCCTAACTGTTCACTGTTACCTAGAGAAAGAGCTTACATTTCCCCTCTCTCCCATCTCTCCTTCCATCTTCCTTCAGCTCTTCCTCTCCTACACTTATCTTGCATGAGATTTGATGTTGATTCCCCTTCTTGTGGGTTTCACATTCTTATCAAGAGTGTGTTATTTTCCAGTTGTAAAGCTATTTCCTTCTGCGGTCTTTGCTCCATATTAAACTGTGCTGAGTGCAAGGACCTCACATCTCCTTACCTCAAAGATCTCAAAGCCAGCAATGTCAAGGATTCCAATGAAGGATGCACCCTGTCTCTTGGTCTTATCCAAAGCCTTGTTGATGCGCATAACCAGCCACCGGAACATCCGTTCGTAAGTGGCTTTGGCCAGTGCTTCAATGGCAAAATCAGCCTAAACAGCAAACAGATCAACATCAAAAGTTGCATTACAAACCAAAGAAAGGCACAGATTACATTGCTTCAGGATCTAGCAGCACAACTGTAGTCTGACATTTTCTCTCCACCAGGAAATTCACTGAACAAGGCTTATTTCAGTTTATTCCAATGAAAAGTAGATGGCATAGTGATATTCCATATACAAGAGCAAAGAATTTGTCTCTTAATTATCATGTCAAAACCAAATTTCAGGATCCTGCCTGCTGGAGGAAACAAGAGCTGGTATTAAAGAAAGAAAAACTATGCCCAGTCACTTCCAAAGACTAGTAACATGGAGTATTTCATAGGCCCAAGGAAATGAACTTAATTCTTTTGTAACTTTGGATTTATGAAGCCAAATCCCTCCCTGCCACTCCCTACCTGTGTTTGACACAAATACTATGTGTGTAGTAAGAAACTAAACATCCAAAGGGACAAGCAGCATGGAAAGGCAGCCTTTGACTTTTTCCAGACTTCAATCTCTTACCAATCCCTTCCATGTTACAGGGCCATGTTTCTTTATTTAGAGGATAATGCTGTGTTCATAAAGAAGCCAGGCAATGAGTAAGCACAGGAGTTTGCCCCATTCAAGCAGGCCATGAGCTCCTAGGTCAGGTTTCATTTACAGCACAACCAGTCAAGAATGTTACAAAATTTCCAATCAATGTCAAGGGTGAGCAGCAAATTCTTCTATTTTAGTAGCTGACCTACTCAAAAATAGTGCTTTCTGTATTGCATCCACTTGAAAATGTCACCCTTGCATACCTCATTGAAACTACTAACTCCCCAGGGACAGCCAGTGACCAAAATTTGGGGACTTGTGTTCTCTTTTTTTTTTTTTTTAAAGAG
Organism: Ploceus nigricollis; assembly: GCA_013399945.1. Lineage (NCBI taxonomy): Eukaryota > Metazoa > Chordata > Aves > Passeriformes > Ploceidae > Ploceus > Ploceus nigricollis. Next base: position 30,748 of record VXBC01001237.1, on the reverse strand, counting down.
AAAAAGTGCTAAGGGACAGGATGAATTCTATACAGATTACATGAACAAGCAATATATTATGCTAGAAGCAATATATTATGGTACAACGTTCAAGTGCACTTGCCGTACATTGCAATCATAAAGATGGTTAGTAAACATTACAGAAACCTCTGATATATTCATCAGCAGTGCAGCAGTAAAATTAGAGACCAAAGTACTCATTCATTTTCTGAGAATGCCTACCTGCTCTTTGGTCTGAGCTTTCTGGACATAATCTCGTCCAACTTTGATGCGAGGAGTCAGGATACCTCTAGTGAAATCTGTCACGTTGATACCCAAAAGGTGAGATACCTTCTGAGCAGCTAAAGATGGTAAAAGGAAACAAAAAGATTCATATTACTCTGCCTTTCTCATAGAAAACAAGAGAAAAAGAAAAACATTCTGACAACTGTCTTTAGAAAAGTCAGGAAACAGCTTACAAAAAACATTAAATGAACAGGTTGCTGAGACAAAATACCTTCCTAACAAAAAAAAACCACTCTAAAAAAACCATCTTGCAACCCATACTAGTTTACTGAGTTTCTCCAGAAGCCACTAGAGTGTATTTGAAGTAACAGCCTCATACAACTAAATTGTAACACAGAAGCTTTAGAAAGGTCATTGTCTGTAATCAATCTAAAAATACATCAGATAATGGATTTCTTAGTCAAGCTAATTGTTCTGTCTTCATCTACTGATTAGTCTTTGAGACAACTCGGTATTTCAGATTCAAGATCCAAAACCCAAACAGTTTACTCTTGTCCTTAAAATGACATTTCAAGCTTTTTAAAAATAATAACAGCCAAGAAAACCCTCCCCTTAGTGAAAAATTAGCAACATTTGCACTTTGCAGTATATCTACAATGAAGGTCTGAGAGTTAAGTCTTCTATCACGTGAAACACGGCACTATTTACACATTCAACAATGGGCAGTGCAATCAAAATATGTACACATGTGCTTATACCCACCATAAAACTATCCACCACCTTACTCTTACAGTTACCAGACTACCTACAAAGGCAGCAAAGAACATTCCTTAAAATCTGAAAATATAGGTTTGAAGGAGCGATTACTGTAGCTCGTTTAAAACACACACTCCACATATTCCAGTAGAGTAATCCTTTTCATCTGTTCATGGAGTGTACTTCCTGCCTAGCCCTGACACAGGAACAGTGTCACATTCCTGCCCGTGGGTGGCTGCAAACACACGCCTGGCAGAACACTGTGTATTTGTATGGGGCACGCCAGCTCCTCTGACAAATAATTCACCCTGTGGAAAAACAGGACTCCAGCATTCCATACATACTGCAATACATTCTCCCACTGGCAAGAACTTCCTGTAGGCTTTTTTGCTGCACTTTTCTTTGGTGTGGGGGAGGAGATTGGTTACCTGTATTGTCTGGCATAGAGGCTTGGTCTGTATTACGCTCCTTCTTGAAGACTATGTTGCCAAGTTGAAGAACACCTGAGATAACCTTCAGCAGACCTTTTAAAATAGTAATAATAATAACAGCTTAGCGTCAGACATCACCAAAATGTGACCCAGTTATGCATATTACCCAGTTATCTTTTCTAACACGGTAAAGAGGCCCATCTCAGCATCCCAAAAATCCTTCTGAAATTTAGGGAAAAACACCACAGGTTATTCCTCTAAATGACTCCCATTCAGGACAAATGACTTGCCTTGTTATTCCTATGCAGACTACACAGCCTAGAAATTTACCTATTCTCAATGTCTCTATAAAACAGCGAGAGACAGGACTGAGGGTAAAGTGCCACCTACAGCAACTGTATTTTTTAATGAAACACTTTTTCTCTGCTTGAGGGTAAAAACTCATGCCATGAATTCGATACTCAATTCTCCTCAACAGCTATTGCTGAACAAAGGAAAGAGACAATTAAGAGCACACCCCAATTAAAGATTTTGTTTCTTTAACCCTGTAGCACTTTCAGTTCCCTGACCAAGATCTGTAGCCCTTACAGACACACATTATAATGTACAGAAGGCAGCAGGATGTGGGCAAAAGTGCCTGGACCATAACTATTACTAATTATATGCTGAAGCACCCCACCCCATTGCTAATGATATATTCATACTCTTCAAATGATGCATGTCAAAAAAGCCAAACTACCAGATGCCAAGACAGGGAAGATGGTGTCAATTCAATTTTCACTATGTATCAAAGCTCATTGCATAATAGCTTCCAGCTGCCTTGAGCAAAGTAAACTGCCAGTCACTTGAAGGGGATCTTGTAATAAAGGTATTTTTTGTCCCCCCAATTTCTACTTGTTTATGCTGATTTTGGCTGGGGTAGAATTCATTTTCTTCACAGTAGCTGTTATGGGACTGTATTCTGGATTTGTGCTGGAAACAAGTGTTCATAACACAGGAGGAGGCTGGGGGTGCACAAGAAGATGGGAAAGGACACAGCCAGGACAGCTGATCCCAACTGACCCAAGGGATATTCCACACCACATGGCATCATGCTCAGCATATAAAGTTCAGAAAAGAAGAAAGAGGAGGATGTTGGGAGTGATAATGTTTGGTTCCCAGGTCACTGTGTGATAGGGCCCTGCTTTCCTGGGTATGGCTGAACACCTGCCTGCCCCTGGGAAGTGGTGAATGAATTCCTTATCTTGTTTTGCTTCACTTGCATGTGCAGCTTTTGCTATACCTGTTAAATCGTCTTTATCTTGACCCATTTTCTCACTTTTACTATCTCAATTCTCTCTCCCATCCTACTGGGCAGGAGTGAGTGAGCAGCCATATAGGGCTTAGTTACCAACTGCAGTTAAACCACAACACTAGCACAAAAAGATTTGTTTTAAGAAAACATCCTTTTGATAAGAGAGTGAACAAATATGCTACATTAGCAACAACAGAAAAGAAATATAGTTTGTGATTGTCCCACTCTGCTCTGCACTGGTGCAGCCTCAGCTCAAGTCCTGGGTGCAGTTTTGGGTGCCACAATATCAGAAAGACATAAAGCTACTAGGGAGTGTCCAAAGGATGGCTATGAAGATGGTGATGGGTCAAGAGAAAGTCATAGGATGAGCAACTGAGGTCACTTGGTTGTTCAGCCCGGAGAAGAAGAGACTGAGGGGGGACTTCACAGCAGCCTACAGCTTCCTCACAAGGGGAAGTGGAGGGCTAGGCACCCGTCTCTCTGGTGACCAATGACAGGATCCAAGGGAATGGCATGAAGCTGTGTCACAGGAGGGTCAGGCTGGATGCTGGAAAAAGGGCACTGGAACAGGCTCCTCAGCAAGTGTAAAACATTAAAGCTATTTTTGCTGTAGTGCCTGGAACCAATAACTCATCTACATGACAGCAAAGACATACCCTAGAGCATACATTAAAAACAACTCAAAAAACTGAGCATAGCAGGACACCCTGACAATGAATTAGGCTACTGTTTCTTTTATCTGGTTTAGGCAAATTTCTCTTCACCTCCATACAGAAGTCTCAGTCTCAGATGATTCAGGATATCAAGAAATGGATTAAACTGTTGATAACAACAGTACGGATTTTAACAGCTGGACTGTAAACAGCAGAGGGCACAGGTAAATAAATGTTCCCTACAGCCACAAGAGCTGCAGCCTCCAGCAGAGGAGGTGGTGATGTCACACCACAACAGATGCTTGCTTGCTTCAGTGTAGAGAGTAACAGTCCTAGCTTTAGAAGACAACGCACATTTTGAAGGTGAGACTCTGCAGAACACTGATTTCCAACCAGTGGGGCAGATCATGAATGATCACAGAGCTCTGGTGAATATGTATCACTGCGCTTTCTGCTGGCTGCGTGCATTTCTCTTTTCACCGTCATGCTACTGTGCTCCCAGAATCAGACAATATTAATTTCTGATCAGCAGTTCAGTGTTAAGCTGGAAAGAAAGGCACTATGACCAGCCCATTCTCAAAGGACTAATCCAGCTGTGGTTGGATCAGATACTTTAGAGCCACTGCTAAGGGACAGGGGGAGCACACAAGCCATGTATTCCATAAGAGAATGAGAGGATTCTTGTATCTTGGATGTGTTTTTCATAAACTGGGTATACAAGGCTGGGAACAAAAACAGCAAGCAGAAGCATGTTTTTATTAGCTGCTTGTTCTAGAGTTAATTGTATAACCTGAAACTGTGCTGGTAGATCCTGACGTGGGTCACTCCAAAGCCACTGAATTTTGTTACTTGCGCACTGTTCACTGGGGGCAGGGGGAGCAGGAATGGACACAAGCAAAACAAAACCAACAAAATTCCTAAACAAAAAGCTCACAAATCAAACCAAAACAAAAAAAAGAACGCCAGAACAAAAAAGCTCTTTCATTCCTTGCACATTCATACCTATCTGCTCTTCATCTGGGATGCCCATGATCTTCATTGCCTCCATGGTCTCCTGAAACATGTCTTTGTCTTGCTGACCTGGGATCGTAACATGCCCATTGGAAAGGAAGCGGTATTTGTTGTAAGGCTCCAGGAGCAGGTCATCTTAGGAAAGAATTGAGAAAGAAGATGCTATGGATTTTTTTTTTTTAAACAGACAACAAGTTACCACCAATATCAAATTTCTGACTTGCAAACACTACCAGCTCCTGGATGAATCTAGGATTAAGCCCAGTTTTACTTCGGGCTGAACATTTAATGTATTTTAGATAAATAGAGCTTTACTGTGTTATTTCTTGTTATTCCTTCCTCTGGACTACTCCACCAAAGCAGTTACACTCATCATTAGGTCCTAAATCTGTAAAAAGCATGGATTAACTTGAAAGAAAATTTGCCTTTAATTTTGTTTCAAGTCAGACAAAAGTTAATATATTGACTCTTGAAACAGTAGCAGCTATGAGAAAGTCCTCTCCTTGTGTCATTCCTGCAGATCCATTTGCAGCTCTTGCACAACACAGACCCACATTACCAGGCTGAGGTATTAAAACAAGGTGTGCTGGGATCCCAGACTGCTAGACCTGCTTAGAGGCCTGCAGACTTGCTCCACTCAGTTACACGCCGACTGCATCACAGCAGGACCATTCCTGCACCAGAATGGTTTACATCATGCAAGACTAGACTAAACATGGGACAGCAATTTAGATAAGGAAGGGCGTAGAGTCATTGCTGGCAGGGAGACAAGTGCAGGAAGGAACCAGAGAAGCAAGTTTTCAGGAACTGAGAAGTGCAAGGGGAGGGCAGATGGACATACGAGTGCATGAAAGAAGTGGAGGAGAGCTGACCATCTCCAAAAGGCAGAGAAGAAGGAACTGTGAAGGAACAGGTCCTTGCTTACAAGTGTTCTGAACCCTCTGTTGTTGTAGTTATGAGATTCCCTCATCACAACACAGTCATACTTACTCTTCAAATGCTCCCCTGCCCCAGAGAGCAGGTAGTAAAAGATGTGGAAGGTTCTCTCCTCTTTGGCCTGGCGAATTGCACGTGACTTCTCCAGAAGATCTTCAGAGAGTCAAGGCCCATGACAGGACATACAAATCCCTTCCTATTCTGTAGCAGGAGAAAAAACTATCTGATGTTCTCTTCATACCAATTGACAGGGATATTGACTTAGCAATCATTATCAGTCAATAACCCATTGAGCTTCTGGTCTCAGTTCTGCCAGCCTCTGAATGGTGACTATGGTAAGAGAGACTTAATTGGTAAGAAACATAAAAATTGATGCCATCAGTCCCCACTTGCCTTGGAAATAAGCAAGAATGACTTATGAAATTCCACACCTACTCATATTGCTGCAGTTTATGCTTGCATTTCAGCTCTTAAGATTAGAATTCATTCATTAATTCAGAAAAGGTCTGCACCATGATCACAAAGGTCACAAAATACTATTGAGGAAAGAGGAGACTACAACAGTGATCTTGATAGCAGAAATTTAGACTGTTTCCAACTGCTTTCTCAACCTAAGTCAGTGGTGATGAGACTGCTAGGTACCATTCCTGACACTCTAGAGCCTTGAACCTTTCAAGGGGTAACAGAAAGGATACAGGTCTCGATATTGGCTCCAACAATGTAGCCGTTGACATCAAAGTTGATTCTGATAAATTTGCCCTAAGAGGAAGACAATAGCATTAAAATTAGTATTCTTTGTATTTGGTAACAACAGCAAACAACAGAGGCAAACTCTCTTTTTAATCCAAGAAAGGAAACTTCAAACAAGTCAGGCAGGTTTTAGGCAAAGCATAAGGTCAGCCAATAGGCAATGCCTACTGATCACAACAGCAGTTGAACAAAAAAGACACCAAGCACTTCCAGACACTTCTGTCATTGTGACAGACTACAACTCATACTCAGTATGTTTCAACCTAGATTTCCCACAACCAGGGTCCCTTCAATTACACGTTACACTACCCTGACACTTCTACCTCTTTCAGTGTTAGCTTCAACCATTTTCATTTGGTTTCGCTCCAGCTCCCCCACCTGCCTCTCAGATGTTGTCCATTGTTCTCCAGAGCAAGTAAAATAAGAACGAGTATTTGCTCTCTAGGATAAAACTGACTGTAACAATTACAAAAAAGTCAGCACAGATGATCCTGGCACAGGGTCTGGTTTCTTCATTCTAGAGACCTAAAAGATCTATTCTGGATAATTCACCAAATGAAATTAATTTCCCAGATTAATTTAAAGAAAGTCACTCAGTTACTCTATCCCTGATAGCAATTCACCCAAAAGCAAACCACTCTGGAAAGTGTAAAATACACTTTTGATGCACTTTTTGAATACACTCATGACATAATAATACTCACAAATCTTGAGGAGTTGTCATTCTTTACTGTCTTGGCATTTCCAAAGGCCTCCAAGATGGGATTAGCCTGGAGCAACTGTCTCTCCAGTTCTCCCTAGAGAGAAATCCAAAATTAATAAAGTAGGTAGTGGTTCACAGCATTAACCTTGGGTCAAACCAGCGCTGCGGTTTCAATTCACACTGGTTTGGCATCTGTTGCAGAGAAGCCATATTAAACCTTAGGAGATGATGACTTAAACCTTCAAAGGAGACTCATTAGTTATCTGGGTTAAACAGAAACATTCATAAATAAGCCTTATTCCCTTCTTCCCAGTGTGTCTTTCTGTTAGCAAGAAGCCCTTCAAAGTCACTTGGCTGTAACATCTCACAGACTTCCCAGGGACAAAGTGAAAACCATACTAGCATCCAAGACCAGGCCCTCCTCCCAGAAGTGTACTGCCATAGAGGCTGGAAGAGTGAGGTAATTCCTATCTTGCTACTTAAAGACAGCTCTGAACACTGCTACTAGTAGGTTAAGAAGTTAGTCTGAAAAGGTCTAATGTTTTGTAAAAAACAAACATAAAAAGCTTGCACTTTTCTAAGAGTCTACATCTTACAAGGTACAAACAAGCAAAAATCTCCTTGGTAAGGAGGAACACACAAAAAAGAGAATTAGTGGTATCCCACAAACTGCATGATTGCTTGCATTCTGCTGCCATATTCACACACTCCTCCCCTCAAGGAACACAAAATGCTGGAATTGTAGAAAAAGAAATTCAGAATTTTTATCTCTGCCCAGTACTAGGCTATTGCAGCATATACACCTTTCCCTGCAGGCTCTACATGTATCCCTAGCTCTTCTGAAAAATTACTTGTCCTCTGTGCTAAAAGCACAGCATTCTCTGTATTTCAAGATCAACTAAAAAGCTTCTGGAGACACAAAATTACAATTTAGATTAATGTTTCTCTTTTTAGCAGTTATCAGTAAGTACTCAAGACTGCCTGTGCATAACAGATGGAAATGAAGTTTGATTTGTGAGAACTGGAATTTATGGGGAAACTATTTAAGGTTACTTCTAAAGGAAAATTGTTCCCATTTGCTTTCAAAGACAGATTAGTTCCTCTACAGTGTCTCTAAAAATACAGGCAATAAAAAAAAGGAGGAAGATATATGAGAAACTGTACAATGAACTACAAGTCTTTATTTTTTACTTCCACAATCACGTCACTTCATGCTTGCAAAGTGCAAGGCCAAACAAGACCCCCAGCCCTGGTGGAACTGCACATACACAGAAGGGGCAGCTGCTGCAAACACTTTCATTCATTGTCAAGTATATGTAACAAGGGGCTTAGCCCTGGTAAGGCTGATGTCCCTGAGCTGGGACATCATTTGTCTCACAACACACCCAGCATCTGGCAATGCAAGGAAAAAAACCTTGAAACTAGGGTTTAGTCCTTGAAACTGTGTGGTAATCACATTTCCCCTTGTGTTCTGCCACATGTACTGAAGTTGGAATGCTCTTCCCTCACACCATTCCTCTTCCTCATCCTGCAGTGAAGTCCTAGGCCTCTGTTTCTAACTGCAATTTATTACTATTCAAGTGAGAGATGACAGCAATATAGCACTTAAACCCAACTATATGGAACAAGGAGGGAAGAGAAATCAGGCTTTGACATCAAATCTATTTTAATTATTTGGCTATAAACAAAACCAAGGCTATACTTAGCTACACAAAGACGGGAACTTTATGCAAATCCACATATAATAGACCCTACCGTTACTCAGTACCTCAGGAAAAAGTGTCATTAGTTTCAAGTAGGTGTTGGTAAATTGTAGTTTTGAGGTGATTAGGTCTCTTGGAACACCAAGGTAGCAATAAGCATAGAGAATGACAGCTTGGCCTCACAACAATATGAAGCTCTGAGGAAAGGAAAACGCTGAAGAGTTTGTCAAATCACTGAGCTCTCCTGATGTGCCTCAGCATCATAACACAGTGGGAAAATCCAAGTTCTCAGCAAGCCACAGTAACAGCACATAGGACTAAGTGTCTGCAATTACTGTACCCATTCCTCACTGCATGCTGTCTTTGTTTAAAAGGCAATTCCATCATGTTTAAAATGTTTAATAAGTTTTTGGGTGGAGTTTGTTGGGGATTTTTTACTTTAAATTTTGATGGTCATCTTTCACTAATGGAAGATATTTCATTATTTTTATACAATAGGTAATTTTGCAAAGCAAAACCATTACAAGACAGAGCTGTCCAAGCTTTCTAAAAATCCTAAGGTTCCTATCATTAAGATGCTGCCAATTTCCTGGCACTTGTAATTGCCATTCCTTGACCTGAAACAAATTTGTTTAACACTTGGCATGCATTTGAAGTATGTGCAATATTCCTCATGAAAACAGAAGCAGAAAAAGCCACTGGGTCTGTTAGCCTGTGGCTGGCAGCTCCCAGTTCCCAACACTCTTCATATGCTGTCTTTCTACTGCTCTGAAATTACAACACCAATTTAAAGCAACTAAAATCCTTGACATCTACCTTGCACTCTGAATTCTTTTGCATCTCATACACTTTTTGGAATGTTTTCTAAGCAAGATAGAAGGTTTCCCAGCTATTTATTCTTCAGAAAGTATGGAGAAAGGCATCCAGAAATCACATCTACCTTTAACAGCATGCAATTAAAAAAAAATATGGGGGAGGGTGTTTGGGTTGTTTGTTTGGTTTGTTGGGAGTTTATTGTTTTGTTTTTTACACTTCAGGGATTTGCTTTTGTTTTCTCCTCTGCAGTCATGTGAGAGATTATCAAATAACTAAATCCCAACACCAGTGGCTGCATGGGGGAAGGAGAAACATCATCCATAACCGAAGTTTCATTACAAATATTTAAATATTAGCTACTATTACCCACAGATTTCCGATTAGCTGCAAACACTCACATCTTGAAAAATCATTACATGATTTAAGAAGACAGTAGAGAAGCTGAGAATAAACATGGAAAAACACTGATTTCAACTTCCACAAATAGAAGTTTCAATAAATGAAAAAAAATGTTTCTATAATTAGATTCAGTACAGCCCCCAAAAGGAGCCTTAGTGTGCATAGAAGTCACACCATGCAGCTAAAAGCTTACTTAGCTGAATATACTAATGCACTGGGAATGGTGGAATGCACCACTACCTCCAAAACAAGTGAGCTAGAGTTAAAGAATATGTTTTATAAAACTGATTTTGCCCTGATACTTGGAAAGACACCAGTTTACATCCAAAAGTTCACGGTAAAGAAAGTACCACTACTTTCTGTGATATCCTTTGTTTAGGTCTGTGCCTAAAGATAAAAATCTTCCATGACCAGTATACCTGAGATCCTCAAAAAAGTAAATGTATTCGTCTTCATAAACTCCTATATTCTGATTCCAAGTTTGCTCCGTAAAGAAGTGTTGCAGAGAGCACTCACTGCTGATTAACAAAGGCTTCAGCTCTAAATCCCCTCTGGTAAGGTCAGTTTAGTCACAAAACGTGGGCAGCAGGACTTTTTGAAAAAATCAAAACTTAAGGAAAAAATTAAATATCCAACTTGGCAAATCACCAACCAGTCCAACTTAGGACTGTTTTATTCTCCTAAGCAGATTGCCTGTCCTGCTTTGGCAGTTCAAATTTTAGTCATGGACAAGCAGTGGAAGAATACTTAACCCCATGATTCTATTTTCCACACTTAAAAAAAGAAAAAAGGAGAATGTTTCTAAATACAGCTACTGACAGACCATGGAAAAAGCCTTCATATGTCTGAAATTTTGGCACATGGAACATTGGTTTTTTCTGGTGGAATTCCAGAAGTTAGTTACTACTATGTGCATGCACACACACAGTGTGCCTGCATGCAGAAATGCCTTCTTATTTATATACTCTACATGCATTAGACATGCCTACACATTAAGCTGCTACAGGAAAACTCTTATGTAGAGACGCAGTGGACACACCTGGCACTTGGCTTTCATTAAAGAACATTTCCAATGTGTTCAGATCTGGCTAACAAGCCCACAGTCCTAAAACACTCTGGCTAAACACTTAACTACATCAATATTACTAGGAACACCACACACACTATATGCTTAAGATTCTAGGAAAGCCTCGTCCGGTCCTATTGTCCTGGTGGAATACTTCTAAGATGGTATGTGTCTGGGAAAATCCTGCAAGAAAAACCTTAAAGGCAAACTAGTATTGAGCACAGAACACAAGTATTCTTGATATCACTACAGTCTCTGACTGAACATCCTTACAAAAAGATTACTGTGCACCACACAAAAAAAAAAAAAAAAAAATTGTGAATTGTCTATGGATTTGCTTTAGCTGCAGAAAGTGATATTGGTGTGGAGTGAAAAGCTGCTCAAAAAAATCACACAATGGGACAGAAAATGCATTCCTGGTGCAGAACGTGCAGTAAACGTGCAGCTCACCTACGAGGATACAACTGAAGAATTCGGCAATAGTCCATCGGGGGAGAGGGAGGGGAAAAAAATATAAGTGAGACATCTTTAAAGTCCTCCCACCATCATCACCACCCTCCTCTCATGTGCTGCTAACACTTGGCTGTTTTCCCCCCTTTTAATGTTTTCCTACAATTTCTAAGTTTTCAGCTGATATCCACTAGCCTATCACTGTATTCTCTAGTTTTGAGACAATACATGTAATGGCCAGACCTAATCTATAATGGTACAGAAGAAAGGAGACAACTCCCCCACAGAAGGATCAGTTTTAAACTGCCTAGACTGGTCATAAGCAATACAACCACGTGAAAACATCAGTACAGGTGATGCCTTTACAGCAGCTCTTGCCCATGCACTTGCCCATGAATCCAAGGGGTTGTGGATGAGTTTATGCCCTCTGTAGATCCACCGAATTCAAAGGAGTTATGGCTTTGAACAGTGTTCCCTGACTTGCAATTTTTGACAAACTTGTTTCATAGTTCACTGACCTCCTCAATCCCCTCACAGATGTTAACATCTAAGCTTCTACTGAGCAATATGTCTTTTACCAACATCAGCCAATACGTATGTACTGTCCAAAGTCAGCAGAGCAATAAAGCATCATTAAACCTAGGTCTTACCTGGTCTTTTTTGGACTTGTGCGAGGAAGCAACATGAGCCAGATACTGAATAACCTTCTTGGTGTTCTCTGTTTTACCAGCTCCTGATTCACCTCTGTAAAGAAAATCTACAAGTTATCCACAAACAAGATGTAAGGGGTCATTATCATATTTTTAATCCCAAAAGGGCTACCGACATCCTTAACTGCATTCTGACCATTGCAGCACCTCCCCTAAAACCAACGGAAAAAAAGCTGGGCTGCAGCTGGACTGCAACACGGAAGGCAATAAAGAACTGTGCTTTCTAGTCACTTGGATACTGAGACTGTCAAGTGGCTGAGGAATAGCTTGGAGGCTGCTGTAGAGGTTGGGGTGAAAGGTAATGAAGTAAATCTTTCAAACGGAAGCCTCCTGACTGCAAGAAGAAACATACCAATTCCTTCAGCATGGCTGAGGTCCAATCAATTTTACTGTGTCTAGAAGACAAACTGCTGCATCAAGAGTATCTGTTACTCTATCAGCCTCATAAGTATGCATGTACTTAAACATAACAGCTGCATCAAATTTGAAGGATCACTCCAAGCCTTTTCCATTGACAAAGCTGTATTTCTTTCGTAGTTTGAGCACAGGGGCTGTTTCAAAGCCACCCTTCCTCCATTTATTACAAAAATTATTTTGCAGAAGGAATTATATATTGGAGGAACTGTAGTGGGACTTTTCCTTGACTCTCCATTATTACCTGATTCTGTAATTCCACTACCAGCACTTAAAATTAAGAGAGTCCTTCCACCAAGAATGTAAAAACACAAACTTTGACATGCAGACAAACTGACAATTGGAAATACTCACGTGCAAAGGATGGACTGATCCTCTCGATCTAGAAGAAATTTTAAAAGAGTAGTCAGACTAGAAGTCTAAAAGTAAATTTCTCTGACAGAATGAAATCAGCACCAAAGACACCAGGAACTAGTAAACACTGACAAGTATCTTCAGACACACAGCCAAGTAACCCCTTCTCTGGCAAGACACCCACCTCCTACTATATGCCAAAGTATAATGGCACCACAGCAATTTAGTTTTCTTCATCGAGAAAGAATATTATTTGCATTACAATTTTTCTACAAACACTAAAGAAGTCTCCTACTGAATGTTTCTTTACCACACAGCTACAGTGTGATGTGCATCTACTTGTTCTTCAGTCCCTATTGCAGTGGGCCCATACTGACTTATAAAATTATCAGCAGAGCAGTGAAGATGGAAGAGATAGGGAGAAAGTGGGACAGCAACTATTACAAATCCCGAAGTGCCAAAGATTTGCATCAAACAGAAGCTTTCAGACCAAAACAAACACTGGAGGCTCAGTGATGAAATATTTATTACTTATTTTGTACAGACTGGTCCCAAAAACTAGAAGACTGAGCAGCAGCCTACATCCTATACAGCTGATTGCTTGTGGCACCATCCCCTATTGTATTAACACAGCAGTTGGTAACAACAGAAAACTTTTCTTTTCCATGTTGACATACCAGCAGACATACTAATGCCTGTGTTCAATTCCCAGCTGTGGGTATCTTTCCAGTTACAGAATTTAATTCACCCAGCCCATTCACCATTATCTTCTCCCACATCTTTAACCTCCTGTCAGCATTCACCTATGATTCCACTTCGTTATGCACAATCCTGACCAGTCCTTCCACCATGCCTTCATCCCACAGCTCCTGCACACACTCCACCAATTCTGCCCTGTTTCACTTTCATCCCTGCCCTCCACCCTGTGCCCACCTACCTCCACCCAGGTTCCATCTCATTCCTTCACACCACCAGGAATGAGCTAGGAGCACTAGGAGGACTGGAGAGTGCCTGTGCCTACACCAGTAGCTTGTAGTCATCACAGGGACAGTGAAACATGGAACAGGTGGGCACAGCAAGTCATTGACTGACAGCCCACAAGAGCCCCTGGGGCACTCAGAACACACTGTGCCACCAAACTCAAAATCCCCATTAGGCTGGGAGGTTTTTTGGTTTGGTGTTAGGTGTTTGTTTATTTTTAAAACAAGACCAAAGGACTCCCAGATTATTCAGTCTGAGAAGCTCAGTAATATTGCAGCAGTTAGATTTCATTCAGGCATTGCCACTTTCCTTTTTCCACTCATTGCACTGGACTAACAACTACTCTCAAAGAGAGAGAAAGCAAGCCTCAAACATCCATGAGAGTATGCAATTCACTGGATTTCTCCAATAAATTTTTTCAGTAATTGCTGACATCCAACAGTATGTTTATGTGACTATCTCCACATTTTAGCTACTGGTTCTTTTTATTCCTTTTCCCCATAGCTTAGAGAAACCACGAATGCTCGGTATTCTTCCTACCAGACAGTACTTAGATGATATAATTAAGTCACCATTCAAGTTGTTTTGTGCAAGATAAAGAGATTGAGCTGTAATTAGGGAAGGCTTTCTAGTCTGATAGATTTCAAGTACCTGAAACCTCTTTCTATACCCTTCAACACTGCTGCTGCAAGCACATTTAGCATTTCAGTACTAACATCATGAATGCCACATTAATCAAGAAAAATCTCCCATACACACAGTTTAAAAAGAGAGGAGTATATCTAGCCTTTGCACATATTTTTGCGGAATAAGGAAAGCTGGCAAACCTAACAGGTTTGAGATTCCATCTTAAAATATTCTGAAGCCAATAATGGAAGCATTGGGTTCACATGCTAAGTATGTGCAACTACTGCTCTTAAGCGTCTTTACTGGAAACTGATTGCATGTAGATGAGCACAAAAAATGAGAGGAAAATAATCTGCTTTTTTCCTGTTAAAACTCAGGATATTACCTGCCATTACCCTGCTAATACTGTTCTCAGAAAAAGCTGATAAGCTCCAAGCCTGGAAGAAAGCAAGTAGAAGAAAATCACCACTCAAACAGTTTTGGCCTGGCAAATTCTTAAGCCTTCAAAACAAGATACTGCAGCTTTACTTAAATTGCATATTCATTTTTTCAAGTGCTGAATTTATTCACTGCCTTTGAGATATACACTCCTTTAGCTGAAGGCCAGGCCAAGAATAGATGTGAGCCAGCTCCAAAGGCCTCACACATTTAAGGTTCCCAGTGGGTCAAGGGCTCAGCAGGCACATGCCAGCCCTCTGCATGACTGGGCACTTTGAGGGTGGATCAGGGGAGTAACTAATGACTCATTTATGGATTGCCTAAGGAAATGTATTCTTCAGTAGTACAACACCTGAGTAAATTCTGCACCACAAAGCAGCTATGTGAAAGGACAAGACTGTGCCTCTGAATAACATCTGACTTCCAAAAGCTTCAATGAAAACAAGCAGTTCACTTGTCCAGAAAAGGTTATGCTCGCATTCAGGTACTACAGATGCTCTTCTAAGTAGATTTGAGAGCAAGAAAAAAAACATTTTAAAAAGGTAACTCTAAATAAGGTGGTCCTTATTGCTGGTAACCAGCTCTGACCTTGGAATTATGAGCTGCGGCTTCTCAAATGGGCAATGGAGCCCCAGGCACTTCAATAGCACCTGCCTTCCCATTTCCATCCTAGAGATGATCCAGCAAAAGAATACCAGTAAGCAGACAGATAAACTGACTGCCCAACAGAAAAAGAGATGATCAACATCAGATAATAATACCAAGCAGTTCTTTGGCACTGAACACTTCTTGATCATGCCAAGTTTTCTCATACTTGATTGAGAAGTTCTTTCCAGCCTTGTTCCAGTAAGGCAAGATAGCCACAGCACCCTGGATTGACCCTAAGGAGTCCCAAAGGGGCAACTACAGGATTTTTCCCCACCTTAACACAGAGCAAGGTGTTGAAAGGTGGTCAGGCAGGAAAAGTCGCAGACGGCGTTCGAAATCCTCTTGGCACGAAGCTTTCCTCCCCCAACATACTTTCCTGGTGGCCCACTGCAGCTGCCTTAGTCACCTCTGCTTTAAGTCAGCAGGATCGTACCTGCGAGTGCAGGCAAGTCTCTGGGAGCACGCAGACACTGCCATAAAAGGCAACATTCCTGTTTGCAATCCGGGGGAAATTCTTTCCCAGGACTGCAAAGCAGCAGTCATTGGGATAGCTGGAATTCTTCTAATTGTGTATAGACAGACAACTCAAATAATGTGTTGAGCAACAGGAAACTGGAGCCGACCAAAGGGGCAAAGAGCTAACACGTACAAAGCATAATTCTTAGATACTCTTCAAATTAAGAACAGTTTCAAATGCCAATATTCGTTCTCCATATGATACTGACTTATGCCATCACGAATCAGTTGTCCAGGCAAGAGGCCACCTCCTCCCCCCACTTTTTTTTTTTTTCCAAAGGATCATTCAACATGGGCGTACTGCACTACTTCAGTCAGCACTTGCCTTTACTTCATTGTCAGTTGTGCAAGCAACCTACTCAGCAAAAGAGAATGTGCTGGGTACCATAAACTCAGTTGCTTATAATAACACAATCAAGAAACGCCTGATTAAAAGAAATCTGCACCTGCTTTTCAGTTCTAAACAGAGTCACTTATTAAAAACAATCCAGAATAACAACTCATTAGTTAATTATAGCAACAGTTCTGTATTTCAAACCAGCTGACAAGGAAAGCTTTTTATCTAGGCTCTTCTTCAGCTCTCATCACCATAGTATTCAAGTGGTCACAAGACACAGCAGCCTCAAACATCCAGAAATTCAGGAAGTAAAATATCCTTCAAATTTAAACTACACAGCAGTATGGTATAATAAGATCAGTAGATTAATTTTACTATGTAAAAAACCCCATAATACGTAACTTATTCTTGACTTTCTTTCGTCCAAGAATAAAAGACTACATTTTAGACTGCTCACTGCTTCAGCATACATGAAAAACTTAATTAAACTAAAATTTGTTTTCACAAGAGAGACATCTTTGTACATAGAAAGTACTGAACCAAATATACTACTGCAAAACATCAAATGTGAACGAATGCTGAACTGCTGTGGTCAAATACACTGGCATAATAGATAAATTAACACAGCTCCAAAGTCCTGAATTTTGTTTTTAAATGCTTTGGGATGGGAGAAGAAAAAGGTTAGAAGGCTAGAAGAGAATGTGCAATTTAAGCTCCACATCTCAGTTACAGAACATCCTACCAGGCCTTTATCACCCACTTCCTCTGCATGAGTGACTCTCCTTTCAAGCCTGTTCATCTCCATAAAAGGAGAAGTAATATAGCATTCACACAATGGTGACATCACCTCTGCAGCTAAGAGGAAGTGGAGCTGAAAGGCAAAGGCTTGGCTTGCAGTCCCCTGCCTATAGCTGACTCATTAAGGCTAAAAGCTTAACCATAGCTCATGGTACCACCCACCTCCCAACCACAGCGTCTGGCAGCCGGGGCAGCCCAGCCCTCTGCTCCCGTTACTGCACTGCTCCCCAGCACCCGCTCAATGCCTGCAGCCCAACCTGGGCTGGCTGGCCAAGCTACACAGCTGACCTAAAGCAAGAATTACTCTTAAATGCATCTAAGTGCTTCAACCACGCAGTAGTTTCAGCTCTTTACTGCCTCCTCAAAATTCTCTTCCAACATCAACATAATTTTACATCCCATGTCCTTTCCTCAGGGCTCTTAACACAGGAGGAGCCCCAGGGACCTGACACACTGTGCTACACGGAACAACCCCACTGGCATCAGACCCAATCAAGCACATTCACTGTGGTGCTTTAACCTTCATGCTGGCTTGAATGAGATTAAAAACACTCCAGGGGAACAACAGAACAGAGCCCCAGAACCTGTTTTTGCACTGTCATTTAAAGAACATGTTATAGAGAAGTTTCAAAATGCTAACAACTATCAACAAGTACAAAAAGTAAGAGAAATCAAATGAAGGAGAAATACAGCATATCCAAGATAGCTCTCAACAACAGAGCTTCAAGATGTTAAAAAAAAAAAATTAAAAAATCACTTGAGCTGGCAGGAATAATACTGCAGAGCTAAGATTCAGCTCTCCATTAGCTGGTTTGAAAACAGTCACAAGGAGAAAAGTAAATTTCATTTTTTAAAATGAAATATATCCTACAGGCTCAAATGGAAATATTTATTCCACCAAGACATTTTTGGACTAGAGCCCACATCTCGCCTTCTCTAGATAGAACTCTTTAACTGAATCTGGAGATAGCAGAAAACAAGTTGTAAGGTGTAATTTTAGGTTATGCAAATGTTTATGAAGTTCTGACAGAAAAGAAAAACTAGTATACAGCCTGCAAAAAGCTCAGGCAGCTCATGATACTAAAACAGTGAACTGCAGGGAGACTGACAGCAGGGGCTGAACCATTACATAAGTGACTGCCAGAGAAATCCTGCTCTGGTTTACAGGAATGAAGCAAAAAGGGTGTGGTAACTACTAAAAAACAAGTGGGCAATCGGACTCTTTTTTAGCTCCCTGTTCTCATGAAAACCACATCTCAAGACACAGATTTTTAGAGCTGCATTTAGAAATCTCAAGTAATTCAAAGCATGTAAAACATTTCTTGAGGAAATTAAAAACAATGTACATATTTTCTTGCTATTTGCACTAAAACAAATATCCTCCATAACTAGCATCCAAATTTCATGTTGCCCTTTGCATGAGAAATTTGGAAAAATCTGGAAAACACACTTGTGAAACCACAGGCTGTATTCTTTTGGGTTTAAGTGGGAATAGAACTTGACCTTTACATGCAACTTGAAAGGGACATGTGTGACTCTACATAACCTGAGCAGGTCTCAACTGAGAAGCATTGACAGAATATTATAAAGAAAAGAAAGATGCACTTTGGGATAGTGCATTATACAGTGCAGCATAGCAGCCCAATGCTAAGAAGCAAGCTGAGAAATTACGTGGAAGCAAGCAAGTTAAAACAGAAGTGTACTGCTAGCTAGGAAACTCAGAGAAATATGCAAACATTTAAGAATTACAAACAAAACACTCAAAGGTCTATATTCTACAGGAGCAGATCTAGAGGACTGTCTTTTGTGAAAATCACAAGTGGTCCCAAGGTGCATGTGATGATCTACAAAGGAAGTGATTTGTCTTACAAAACCTAACAGTGTGTTTCCTCACTTAATGTAACAAGGTGTCACTAAAAAATCATGAAGTTACTGTGCTTCAGATTTTTTCTTTTAAACACCAAACCCAGAGATTACCTAACTCCCAAGTGAACATCAGCAGAGTTCTGGGTGCACAGGTCCCTTTGCAGACTAACCCATCAAGGTCAAGGAGAGTTTAACCATTGCTCAGTGATTTTCAGAGTTTTGTTAGGTGAAACATTAGGAGCTCTCCAAAAATGTGGAGAAAACCAGCTAAGAAAAGAGATGGAATACATTCATTAGCTACGTGCTGTCTATTCTCTCTCCTACCTATCTTAGTCAAACAGGTCTAAGCTTTGTAGACCAGAATCACCCTACTGACCTAACCTATTACAGAAGTTTCAGATACTTTCCAGGGCATTAAAACACATACCATGTTCCAGATACCAATGAAATTTATATCTTCTATCACTGTCTGAAACAGAAAATTCTCTATGTGTGTTCCAAATAGACAAACAGGTGCTGTTTAACATCTTTAAAATATGTTTTTGTAAATTGAGGCCCTGGAGACTGTGAATTGAGGTAAAGAATGTACCTCGTCAGTATACATCGGCTGCATTAGAATAATGATTTGTTTGCTCAAGACATCACTCCACTTGCAGGCACTGTGCTTCAATCATTAGCACCAGAAGAATAATTCTTCTGAAAGCAGATCTGAGGCTTCTGGCATCCAGGTTACGCAGGGAACAGAAACATTAAGACAAATGGTTGTTTTCTCTAAAAGCAAAAATGTTACACTTTTTCGAGAGTTCTGTTCTTGAAGCACAGGAAGTCTCTCCAGGTAACATGTAGCAAAATAATGTTTTCATTCCATTTCTGAGAGTCACAGTCTTGAGTCTGAGAAAGAAGGGGGGGAAAAAACCCCAATAACAAGGAACAAGCCACTCTGAACATGTCCTTCACCATTTTATTTCTTCAAGAAAGTACTTCTGGGGAAAATTAACAAAAATATAATCTCTTGGAATATCTAAGTGCCCTGACACTTCTGTCAATGGAGTAACCAGAAGATACAAAAAGGAGACCAAGCTCACCCACAGTACATCAGCACAAATGTCTGAAAAGAGTTAAATAGTTTGTGGATTAGCAGAGGTTGGAACAAAACTCTCATCTTCCTCTCCCTTCCTGATGAACCATCCCTTTGAAAGCCCTGCTTATTCAAATACCATAAGTTGACTGAAAACCAACCAAAAAAAAAAAATCTGAGTCCAAATCAATTAACATGCAAAGCTTTTCCACACTGTCAGTTTAAGAGATAACTATACCCTGCGCTGACAGAAGTCAGAGTCAAGTCAGCTTGCTATCCTTCTCCAGGCCATGAAGGATTCCCAGTCTTCAGGGCTCTGAAAGTAACCTAGGGAAGGCAGCCTAATCCTAAATGCCTCTGGCTCATGTAGAGCACCCGACCCTTTCATCTTCTATTCTCTGCACAGATTCCTGCCATACCACTGGCTGCTGCACCAAACCTCCCCCACCGCTGAGCAAAACCGAGAAAGTGGAATAGGAATGTTGCTTTCCATTCCCCTCGAGGCTAGCCAGGACCAGAGACACTGCAACAATCTACTACTCACCCTCACTCCCAGTAGCAGACATCGGAATGCTACTGCTACTCTTTGAAACAAGGAAATAAGGCAATAAATAACCCGAAAACAATCTCTAGAGGTCTTGTAACACACACAGGTAACTGTGAAACCACACAGAAAAATCTTTCCAAACCTAGTTAAACAGATCAAGGCAGGCAAGTTCAAAAGCTAACTGGGAATGATATTCATATCAACAAGCATTAGAATAAGTCAGCAACAAGGTATCTTAAACTAGGCAAAGATCTGGGGAAAGCCTCTAGACTGTCAATACTGCTGAGAATACAGCATAGCTAGAGTTGTTCTGGGAAAGGTAAAGACTCCAGCAGACCTCATAGCAACTTTCCCATGCTTGGAAAGCACAGGCAGGGCTGTCATTCTTCAGTTTTGTACAACAAAGCAAGTCAAGTCTGGGATTTCCAAGTTTTAGACATCATCCAAGTAGTGGTCTAACAGAGACATCACCTCTTTTCAACAGGAAAGAAAATACCCACACAGATTAATCACTACCTCTGAACCATCATCAGACCAAGGAAGGTCACCTCTCCCCTGATGCAGAATTGCAGCTGTTTGGGTATCTTCTGTCACATACCAAAATACCTGGCAGGGACGAAGGACAAGATGCATGCACATGCACTTTCAGTGGTTTAACTGCTGTCTATAAGGGAAAAGGACTTCCTCCTCACAACACTGCCAAAGAAACTGTTTCTGATTCTATGTAGACAAGATTTCTTTCTAGGGAACAGTAACTTTGGTACAGTTAAGTCAACAGCTTGTTTAACAAAAATACAAATTAGCGCTTGAGCTAACAAGGAGCAGGCAACAGAGGGAAGGAAGTAATAAAAGAAGGAAAAGTGTAATGAGGTTTATGGACAACATTCTCCCACATAAAATATAGGTGGAGCATCTGTTCTTGACCATATCATGGCAGATCTAGTCTTTCTCTAAGGGAAGTGAGATCCTTTAGAGGTCCAGCTTGACAGGTTTTATCTTCTGGATACAGCATTCATTTCAGAGTAACACACCAGCAGTATGGCTGTATTTCTTCAAGACCTGCCAAATCTTCAGCAAATTGCCAGCAACACCCTGCCACCAGTCTACTTCAGCATGTCTGTGTACTCACCCCTCTCCATCTCAGGATTTTACAAATATAGATTAACTGATTCATCACATTAGCTCACCCCTGTGCTCTGCCCTGCATGGCACCATGTTTTAGCAACCTTTATCAGCTTTCCCCACACCAAGTTTGTTGGAAGACACTAACACAGGTCAGTGGATGGAGATTTTCTCTCTTTCCACTCTGGGAAGCTATATCATTATAGTCCTCCTATGCTTGCAGGTGCAAGTGGTAGTAAGGGCAGGTGAAAAGCCGAACTCAAACTGAGACTAATGAGAATTTTAAAGCATGATTTTATTATATCTGGACTTTGCTCAAAAATGTGATGCTAGTGACAAGACCTAGGGGGAAAAAACACCTTAATCATTTCTAGGCATCAAAAAATAAAGGAGTAGTAACATTCACACAGGCACACCAAATCAAACTGTTCATTACACCCTTTAAACCTTACAAAGTATGCCTCCTCATAAAACCCAGGTAACAAACAGGAAGAAAAGCACAAAATACCTCCACACCTGAACCTCTCCAAGCATCACACACACCACTACTGACTTTGTGAAAAACCTCCTCTCAGAACCAGGGATATGCCCAAGGCATTCAGAGTTCCATATTTAGGAGTCCTCAAGTGATAAACAGGTAGCAAATAATACCCACAGTTCTCTGATTCTCAGTTGTATAATGTGGAGTGAAATAGGTCTATCCACTTGCTTTCTTTTATTCCATGAAAAGGCAACAGATGTACTTAGTATTTCCTGATAGTGAGTTTTATTAACAAAGTAAGAATATAACCAAACAAGTCTTGATAGTAAAGCTACCACTGATCATCACACTTCAAAATACAGGTTATACTAAGCTTGTTCCTCAAAACCAGATTGGGCAACTGGATTTTAAACCAGCTTTCATTAAAAGCCTCTATCAAACAGTACACACACCTGCCCACCTACAGCTATCTCAATTCATAGGCTCATCAATGAGATGGAAAATTTGCTACCTCAGTTCTTCTTGCCTGCTTCTCTAAACCCCATGCATCCAAACCAGCCTGTTCTTTATGTCAAATTTAGCTCTCACCAGACGTTTTGTACGGCTCTTCAATCCACTAGAGCAGGAGAAGGCTATTCACCTGAACACAAAAGCCGGTACCAAGTAGTGTCTGTAAGCAAGGACAATAATGCCTTTTGGTAGCAGTGAGTTGTTGTTCTCCTACAGTGTTTTGACTGCAACCTTGATTTGTCATTTCAACAAGAGTCATTATCTCAGTCAGCACTCACCTTGCATCATACTCCTGTAGGCTGTGTCTGTGATGGCATAGATATGAGGGGGCATTTCATGTCTCTTTTTGCCTTTGTACATCTCCACTATTTCTTCTGAGTATATGGGCAGGTTCTTGTAAGGATTGATTACCACGCAGAACAGGCCTGAGTAGGTCTGGAAAGAAAATGCCGCAGCAAATAGAGTCAGAAATTAAAAATGTTGTACACTTGCATATTTTAACAGTACATTACTTGGAAAAACAAACCAAACAAACAGTGCTTTTTTAAGTACTTCTTCCAGCGATGCCATGTGGAATGCTTCCCGCTAAGCAATATTAGAATCTGAGGAACAGCCAAAGTCCTATCACCTTGACTAGTACTCAACTCTTCCAAGTGTGCACTGAACATCAACTGACCCATCAGTCACACCGATATCACTGGTCTGCTCCCCAGCTAATTAACAGGCCGCTAGGACTGGCTTTTCTTCCTTTCAAAGTAAATGCCATTTCATTATATAATGTAGGTACTTAACTCCAAAATGCATACCTTTTACGTTCTGTCTCATGCTTGATATCAATTTATCTGGTAAATGATCACTAAACAAAATAGAACCTCAAGCCAAAATAGTTGCTAAAAGAAAAAAGACCAGCATAGTCCTGAGAGGTTTACAAGACTGCTGGACTATGCTGAAGGCAGTGCTATCCTGTTCTGAATGGGAAGCTGGATTAGATGGCTTCCTGAAGACCCTCCAGGCCTGAACACTTTCATGATTTATAATGTAGCAAGTATGACCAGAACTAGATTCAAATTGTAAGGTCAGCAATGTATAGTATGTTCAGTATGTATGTTTAGAATGCTCAGTAGTGTTCCGAATCAGTCAAAATAGAAAACAATTCTTAAGTATGCCATGCTAGAAGAATCAGCAATATACTCCAAAGTTTACTTCTAATTCATATCAAATGGTTAATTCATTATCCATGATAGCAAGCTTCCATTTCTCAATTGGTTCCCACTGGCTTAAATGGCACAGTTCTGAGGGAATACAACTGTCAAAACACTTCCAGTGAAAATATTAAGCTTCTTTAAAAAAACCCCACAAACACNGCCCAACAAATTTTTTACTTGCAAAGGGAATAAGAAGAGCAGAGGCTTCTTAGATATTTTCTAGACATTCTAAAAATAGCATTCCAAGCCCTGCTCCTGGGGCTTAGTGCTATCCTAGCTCCCTGTCAACTTTAGAAGCAACTGTTTGAAACATCTGGAGATGAGCAGCTTTCTACAGCAACTTGCAGTGCTACCAGAAGACAGTACATTTGGCATTTTTTGTATCTATTGCCAAGATCTCTTCTATTGTTTGTTCAATGAAAAAAAGCATGCTTTGGAGTGGTAAAGAGTTCTCCACAAGGAGCACAGAGAGTACTTAATCAGATTTAGCTCCTTAGCTAAAGGTAAGGATTAGACTGCAGTGATCAGAAGGGTGAAAATAGCACCTACTACACAGTTTGTGGTAGTAAATGTAGTTTATGTCCAAACTTTCTAAATGCTGGCTTAACACTAAGTAACAAGTCCACTCTCACATGCAGCAGATTCAGATAAAGATTCAGATAGATGTCCTCCAGGAAGTAAGTTTTTCATAGATATTAAAGGTTTCTTTTCCACATCCCAGTATAAACAATCAAGATATGTTTCCAGACCTACTCTTTTTTTCCCTCCTTTTTTTTTTTCCACTCATTTTTAAAAAATATTTGAGGACTATTTGAATAGCTTACAGAAAATACTAAATGTCTTTCCAAAGTGGAAAACTATGAAAGTTGGCTAAAAACCTTTTGGCATAGTACTTCTAAAGTTCCAGGAAGCTAAGCTTCTAGTCAGGTTAGGTTTCAGGTAGTGCTTGAAGGGAACAGTTTGAGGAGTTTACAGCAACCAAGCCAGCAATGTCAGTTCCTTTTGCCTCAGCTTTAGCTCTCCATCAAGTCTGACAGCACTTGCACAGCACAGAATAAAAGCTGGAAGTCTGGGTGATGCTTTCCTGACCTTTCACTACACCAGTAGAACACAGAGTAGGACAAAGACAGAAATGGGTCAATGCAAGAGCAGCATGTTCACAGCGCACACAAGCCCACAAAGAAGGTGGAGTTTCTTAGCTGTATAAGTGTGACTCTTCATGGCTGTGACTGCTGACAAATTAGAACGGTTGCTTTTCAAGTAAGTAGAGTGCATGTCTAAAGCCACCCTATGGATGAGAGCAGCAGTCTAGAAAAGGGAACACATTAATTTCACTTAGAGTGATGAAGCCATGAAACAAGTATGCAAGAAGAAGCTAACACCTTCTTCCAGCATTCTGCTTGCCAGGAGAAATACCTAAGGGAAGTTTCCATGCAGTAAAACAACCTCATCTGTGTGAAGGGATATTTTTGTCTAATAAAGAGGGGCAACTAATCATGGCTAGGATAAGCAACTGAGTAAGACCACCATGTCACAACTGCTGGTTGAGCCCACTGACAGTTTCATACAGGAAGCAAGTTGAGTTGTATTAATAACAGAAGCTGCCAGCCCTACCACAGAGAAGACAAGAGTTATCTTCATCTTATTAAAGTACAAATAAAGACTTATATGCATAAATCCCTGAATTGAACCCAAGGTTCCAATTCAAAGGTTCATCCATTATAAGCATAGCTGACTTGGAAATCTGTACTTTGTCTCAGACATTACTATCTCAAAATAGAATTCTGGCATTACCTTTCACTAACTATTTCAAGTGACACATATGCCAAACTGGAACCAGTTTTATTTTTCTAACTGCTAAACTAGCTCTGAGGAGTTGAAAGGACCATCTGCAGCATGGCACAAAGCTGACAGCATCAGAAAATTTATTTTCCAGTAACAGTTAACTTCAATAAAATAACTGGAACATGTAAGATTGAGTTTTGAGTTTCACACTGAATACAAACAAAGCAGTTCAGGTAAGCAAAAATTATTAACAAAAGCTGAAAATGATCTTTTGATAAAGGCTTCCAAATAGAAAGGGTTAATATGAAAGCCAGTCTCTCAGCAAGTCACCTCAGTGTAGAACCAATCCACATGTGGAAACAGCAAAATGGTGTTTGGAGTCAAGCTCTTAGTTCTTGAATTGTTTGACACTCCTCACTCAAAATTTGCCAGCACCAGCAATTAAGATTTCCCCCTTTGTATTACAGGATGGAAAGACAGAAAAAGAAAAATAAATAAAAAGGAAAAAATAACTTATAAAAACACACAGCCCTGCTGCCAAGTAAGAAAGAAAGGGGAAGAACAGAACTAAACTATGCTTGCAATCTTTCCAGAGACATTTGGGCTGGAGATGCATTGCATGTACTCCCTTTCTTCAAGCGGATTAATGATCAACTAACCGCCACTCCAATGAAAGTATTTTAAGCCTTCCCATTAATCTCCTGACTTGCTGAGAACTGCTGACAGGTGAGATCAGTCCATTTCACAAGTGCGCAGGAACACAGTTTTGGCAAGACTTAGATTCTGTCATAGAGAAATACTATGCAAGGTTTGCTTGGGTGAAGGGTGTGGGGATTTTTTAAAAAAAATTTTACAATCTTCTTACAATCCAATTAGAAGAACTCAATTTATTAGTCACAAACCATGTCTGAAATTTCAGATGGTATCTTGCAAGATATGTGAAACAGCCCATTGCACAGCATACAACAGACTCTGACACACTGCTGAATTATTTTCAACAATTATTATATAAGGTAGCAGTGTTTCCTACTCTAAAAATGTTACACATGGATCTTGCATATCCTATTTCATCCGAATACCAAGATTTTTCCATCTGAGAGTAGATTTTGACCAATAGTGGAAGGAGTTGTTAACTACAAAAATAATAAACTACATCAACCTCCAATCACACTAGCTCTCGAATTTTGACATCAGACTGTGGAAGTCAGACTAAATTTATATCAGCCTTGCATCTTTCAGATAGTCTCTGGTAATTTCCCCGAGAGTTATCTGTATGCCTTCCTGCCACTCCAGAGACACAGCACTAGTAAGTCATGAGTTTCTCCCTTGTGCTCTCCCTAGTCCTGTTTTAACCAGTCATTACACACAAATTTTACACTATCACTGAGTTTAACAACTCATTCTATAACTGCAGCGTATTAATAAAGCAGAAGCTAGCATGACCAACATCTGCTTGCCCTTCATAGGCAACATGAAGGGGAAAAATCAGAAGGGAACTGAAGAACCAGGTCAAGGTTCCAAAGTCTCCTTCTCCACCTTTCTCTATTTATTGCCTTTGGTATTCAGTGAAGTGGTTGCTGCCTGCTTCATTGGGTATGACCCTTGGTCCCATAAATGGTATCTGTTATTTACACAGCAATGAGAAGCAGGACTCTCTGCTCTTGTCCATTTCGGGATGGAAAGAAAAGGAACATTTCCTATCTGTGAGTACATGCAGGCACACATGTTTCTTCTCTAGAAAGATGCTCTGAGATCCACACAAAAAGCTTGGCACCAGCATTCTTTCTCACTGAAGCTCCAGACATGGGAAACACATTTCAGATGCTGGGTGGATTAGGACTGTGTTTTTATTATTATTATTTGGTTAGGTTCAGATCAGACTCCCTGTTTACCACTATCCAACTGCTCTTGTGTCTTGCTAAGAGAAAGTTAAAAGGCATTCAAAACATCCTGCAAACAAAAAGACATTAAAACATTAAAGCCAGATTTACCATAGCATTCCTTGAAAGCTTCAACATTAACTAGAGGGGGATTGGCATAGTTTAGTGAAAAAATTTTAAGTAGAGGGAAGAAGGTAAGTCCCATGATGAGTTGTGTATAGGGGCAATGAAAGGCTAACATACACGTTTAGGAGCAAAACAATTACATTAAGTTCACACACTATGTAATCAGGAGCTCCTACCCCAACAGACAAGATTACTTACATAGATCAGTCCCGAGTAGTATCTCTCCTTCAAGTTGTGAAGCACAGAAGCCTCATTCAGGCACGTCAGTTCTGCCATATCTTCTACTTTAGAGAATTTGGGGGGGTTCATCTTCTGGATGTCATCCTTATTTACTTTCACTTTCTTCCCGTTCTCTGCCAGTTCCACGATGGCTTCATCTCCTACTTCTTCCTTCAGGCTAGCTGCCTCAAAGCCATTCTTCTCTGAGGGAACCCATACCAGCTTCTTAGCTGCCCAGTCAGCCTGAGTCAGGGGGTTATTGATGATGTTTTTGTCCACATAAAGGTACTTATCTGCGTCTCTTTGCGACATTGTGGTTTACAGTTGGGGACCTGTGAAGAGAGGGAGAAACAAAGAAAAAGGTTATTTTTAAAGCCTCAAATTGTCTTGCAGCTTCTCAGAGGCAGACAGGCACATGCTAAGTACTCTGAATCCCTGGTCATTAGAGCATGCCTCTCCCTCCTTTAATTTCATGTTAGTAAGCACTGCTAAAGTTGTCAAACTTCCAATAAGGCCAAGGTTTTGCTTGCCAAGAGTATTAAAAAAACCAAACTAGCAAGCAGTTTAAAAAAAAACCCCAAAACCTACAACAAACACTGACCGTTAAGCATTTGGAAGCCATTATTTGGCAGAAAAGAGGAAAGACATTAAAGTGGCAAGCACCAAACAATTTGTGCCAATCCTCATAGCATCAGATACTATATCAGTAACATTCAGGTCAAGATTAACCCTTCACTGCTCTACTTGGTAGAGACATTGGCTCAGAAATAAAATCATAAATGTGTAATCAACACTTTTACTTTGTATCTCCTTATTCTGATAAGCTATAAATCAAAAACCACTTCTCAGAAATGCCAACTACCAGCCTAGACTGTGAGGTGCACTTTGCTTCTAAAAGATAGCAGTAATTTGCAGATGCCACTTAAGACTGGTATTAGATACTTTCCATCATCAGCTTAGTAGTAATACCCAGCCCACTAGTTTATATCTTTTTTTTTTCCCTAGATAATGTTCAGTAGCAAAGTATCTCCAAGATAGTAACAGAATAAATCAGGAAATTTTACAGCTAAATACCTTCTACTAACATCCTTCTATGAAGCTGTGGTCAGATAGAGGAGAGAGTTTCATCCCTACAACAGGGAGACTTAGGCTGCATACTTGCAAAATGGCACCCTAGATTTAGTGTTTCATCAAAACCAGAACACTACCGCCAGGGATTTTCCAGTTTATAAGGCAGCAATTTTATTAGTGCCATTCAAAAGTCCTTTCAATCAGAAAAGGACTGCATGCGTCAAGGCTCATTAACCATGTAACAGCAGCCTCTTTACAAGATGCCATAAACATTACTTCTCGAATTCTTCCTCACAAAGATACCAGTGTCCTCAATATATGTTTTTCATAGCTTGAATAGAAACTAGAGCTCTTTACCACCTAAAGAATGGGAAATGAAAATATGAGTACTCATGTCCTAGAAGGCTATCAGGAGCTATATGGATAACTTCTCTACAGAATTCATATTTACAAACCAGCAGGCAAATCAAATAAGTGAAGTCTGACTACACACACTGCAGACAAAAAAGCATTGAAAGCACTACAGAAGCAGCTCAATTCCCAAAACATGCATGAGAGCAACAATAGAAGTAGAGTCCCAGCATTAGCAAACAGTGAATGAAGCCAGAAAAGCATCAGCCATAATAATGATGGGCGCCAATGCCCACACCAGTCATTTGTAGGCATGTAGGGAAATTCCTTTCAACAAATGTATCACTGTAAGTGGTATGCAACTTTGTGCCAGAGACTGTATGGATAGCTGTATATTCACAGTCAAAAATTCTTTAGCAAACAAAGAGAAAATCACTCTGTAAATAATCACTTCCTTTAGCTTGAGTTTAAAATCTTTGTCTTAAGCCTTACAGGATATGCCAAGCAGCTATTCCACACTTGACCTCATCTTTTCTTCCCCACAGGGTCACTGACACTTCCACCTCAACCACAATGGTGATTCTCAGAGCAACTCCTCCTTTTCGTATTATTCCTGAAAACTAGATTTTAATGGATACATGACGAAGAGATTTGTTTAAAAGATAAGATGCAGCAGTCTGGAGGCTGCCATAAAAAAATTGAGCTGTCGGGAGAGCTCCAATGCCATCCTATAACAGCAAGTCTGAGAGAGTATATAGCAAATAAAGAACACCAACAATTCAACAGAAGATATTAGGATTTCATGACACTGCAGAATATCATCTGCAGGTTGTGATCAAAGGGTTAAAAAAAGGGAGTGGAAGGAAAGAGGGGAAAAAGAAAAAAAAAAAAGAAATAAATATTCAATTGTGTTCAGAGTTGTATCAGGTTTGGCAAGGCAACAGCTGTGCTCTACCCTCCATTACACAGCTTCCTGCCTATGCAACTCCCAGAATGTAACCAGTTGCCTTTTTTGGCTATAATCAGGCAGGACACAGAGGCACTATGCTTCAGCTAAATTCAGTTTCATCATTTCCTGAGGAATCCAAAGTAACCAGCCATCTGAAGTGTCCTACATTACACTGAAACATAGTCCTCACTTCCTCGCTGCTAGAGTACATGCATGCATTCAGTACACCTTAAGATACATTCTAGGATAAAGACTAATTCTTCTTTGGCTAAGGAGTAGATAAGACCTCAAGAAATTTTTCAAAGGGTATCCCCAGTCAGTCCTAGATCTGAAGAGAACTAAGGAAATTAGATAGTTACAGAGATGTTAATCAAATTCCTTGCAGGAAGAGAACCCCAAATTATCTCACATACTACAAGACTGCATTCTTCAGCCCGTAAGAGATCATTCTAGAGCATCTATACCTTTTTATTTTCAGGGCTCAAAACAACTTTCACAGTAAGAGGAGAAACAGCCTAACACAGCTATTCTAAAATCTCACC
>VXBC01001236.1:51242-67602 GCA_013399945.1 Ploceus nigricollis | reverse complement strand
CTGTACTGGGAACGCTGAGATCTGCGCTGGGCAGCACTGGGCAGCACTGGGCTGGACTGGGGAGCAGTGCTCTGCACTGGGCAGCACCGGGAAGGTTCCAGGGAAGGTTTTTCCCTGGGGAAGGCGATGAGCTCCGGCTGGGAGCGAGGCCACCCCCGTCCCCCCGTCCCCCCCCGCGTGGCTGGGGTGGCACTTTGCAGGCAGCCAGGCGGTGACAGCGTGACGAGCCACTGCAATATTCATCCTGACATTTCCTCCGTGCCAGCCCTTCCCGGCGCTCCAGCTGGCACCGGCTGCAGGGTGGCACCGGGATGGGCCAGCCCCCTCCATGGCCTCAGCGGGATCCCGGGGGGCTCTGCCTCCCTTTCCCTTTGGGACATTCCTCTCCCATCCAGCTGGATCTCCTCCAGCTTCTTCCTGGAGTGGTGGCAGCAGGGCAGGGACTCCCTGGCACCTTAGCTTCCTTCAGCTTTTCTGGAATTGCAGAATTCCAGAATGGTTTGGGTTGGAAGGGGTGTTAAAACTCATCCAGTTCCACTCTCACCATGCCAGGGACACCTTCCACCATCCCAGGCTGCTCCAAGCTCCATCCAGCCTGGCCTTGGACACTTCCAGGGATCCAGGGGCAGCCACAGCTTCTCTGGGCACCCTGTGCCACCACCCTCCCAGCCAAGAATTCCACATATCCAACCTAACCTTCCACTCTTTCTGTTTGAACCCGTTCTCCCTTGTCCTGCGGCTGCAGTTCCTGAGGGAGTGTCACAGCTGGAGCCAGCAGTGACATCCAGGCACATCAACTCCAGCATGTCCATGCCTGTGACAGCACCAAAACCCATGGAACAGGATTTCTGTGCCAGACTCACTCCCTGCCCATCCTGAGGGAGAAAAGGAGCTGGGGCCCATCCCCACGGTGCCCTCAGCCACACGAGTGTCACACGCTGTCCACGCCACCAAGAGTGACAAGAATGCAGGCAGTGAGACCTCTGCTCTCCACCCCTCCTGCCTCCATCACCCCCAGACCATCCCTCCCCCCCATTCCCTGGTGGCTCCAACCCTTCCTGCAGGATCACAGGGCACAAATCCATCCGCAGGAGATGAGTTGTGCTTCTCCTCTCCCCTCAGAGCTAATGAGTGCAATTAGTGCAGACGGGTTTATTGTCAGCAGGGAGCCGGGCAGGGCCTGGCTGCGGCCTGCAGGGCCTGGCTGCGGCCTGCACGGGGAGCAGCATCTCGCCCACGCTCTCCTCACCTCCTCCTGCTCGGCAGATGCTGCTCCAGAGCCGAATCCTGGTGAGGTGAGGATGGAAGGGAGCGAGTGTTGGAGCTGGAGGGGAGCCAGGGAGCCACGGAACAGCTGAGCTGCCTGGCAGGCGAGGAGAGGCTCGGCTCCTGCCTCGCCGGCGACACCATTTTGCTTTGGAGCTGCTCTGATGGACACGGGGAAGGATGGAGGGGCTGGGAGTTGATCTTGGTGCTTGGAAAAACTGGAATATCGGCACAGATCCATGCTGGGCTGGGTGCTGGTGGTTTTATTTCAGAACCTACGGTGACACCTTGCTTGGAGCAGCCTGGGACAGTGGAAGGTGTCCCTGTGAATGACAGGGGGTGGAAATGGATGATTTTTAAGGTCCCTTCCAACCCAAACCATTCCAGAATACTGTGATTCCATGATTCTTACTTGTTCTACTACCAAAACACTTCCTGATCACAGAATCAAACCTACTCTGCTCCTACCAAATTCCCCACATCCTGAATTTCCCCTCCAGTCTCACAGGACCCTCAGGGGTGAGTGTTTTCCCAGCAAAGCTGCTGGACACTTTTGCTGGACACATTTTAAGGCTGCTTGGCCTCAGCTCATTCCTGTAGTCAGGAACAAGGTATCACTGTAGGTTCTGAAATAAAACCACCAGCACCCAGCCCAGCACAGATCTGTGCTGATATTCCAGTTTTTCCAAGCACCAAGATCAACTCCCNCTCCAGCCCCTATAAAAAAATCTGTCCTTCTTTAGAAGGTTCCTTTAGGCCCTGCAAGGGGCTCTGAGCTCTCCCTGGAGCTTTCCCTTCTCCAGGTGAGCACCCCCAGCTCTCCCAGAGCATTCTCCAGCACCTGGAGCAGCTCCGTGGCCTCCTCTGGATTTGCTCCTGTGCTGAGTGCCAGGGCTGGGAGAAGGAGGAAAGAGAAGGGAGAAGGGATGGACAATGAAATGGGGAATTTTAGGTGTCTCCCAATTTCTGAGCAAGGTGCAATGTCCCACCTTGAACGAGCCTGTTCTCCCCTGACCTGCCCCACAAAAAGCTGCTGAAACCCCAGGCCCAAAACTCCTGCTAAACCCTCCCTGACAGGGAGAACCCCTTGGGAACTGCATCCAGCCACAACCAGGACAGGATCCCACCTCCCCAGGGGTCGACACGCACAGAGCAGCATCTCCAAAAAGGCTTGAAACAAATCCAAAAGTTTATTTCCAACGAGTACACAGACCATGTGGGACGGGGATGCGCTACACCACGACTGGCTTTCGCCTACAACCACCCCCTCCCCAAAATCCTGCTGCTGGCAGGGTGACAACCCATGCACAGACTGCCACCAGCAACCTTTGCAGACAATAAAAGTCCTTTTTCCAGTACTCCAGATATTTTTTTCTTTAAAAGCCTGGGGGTAGTGGAATGTCGTTTGAGGCCAGGCTGGAAATCCAGCATGGGGATGGAGGGATGGGGTGGGATTTTTGTTGTGAGGAGGGGAAAACAACCTTGGCAGGCGATCTCTGCTTGGCTAACAAAGGCAGATCTGTGTAAATAGAAATACTGGGGTGAAATACCTGGCAGCACACCAATGGCAACACCACAACCAACAGAAAATCAAGCCCAGCAACGTAAAACACCTTCAATGAATAGTTGGGGTCCAATAAAAATCTCCCCCTCCCCGCTCCCCCATATTCATGCAGGTTTATTTTGTTGTCTAAGGTATTAAGAATTCGAGTTGCAAAATAGGCAAGTCGTTAAAAAAATTATTACAAACCACTTTTGTGACAGTGTTTGAGAAAGGGTGGGGTGGGAGCCCCGGGTCAGACCGGCTGCACTTCACTCTCTGTGACAATAAATCAGATTAAGAAGAAAAGACAAAACTCAGGATGGGGTTTTTACATCTCTGCCTGGTAACACCAAGAGTGAAACCAGCTGCAGAGCAAACCACTTCATCCATTCTTCATCCTAAAGCTATGGGAGCTGTAGTAAAAAGATCAAAATCGGGGGAATTAGGGGGGGCTGGGACCATCTAGGCTACTCGTGGCTTATAAACATTCCCAGGTGCCAAAAGTTTGGAGTCCAGTGTGAGAAGAACTGGCCTTCTCCGTAGAAGAACTAGAAAAAGAGTATGAAAAGGTAGAAAAACCAAAAAGCACTTTTTTACGGGCTAGAAAGAGTTACCAAAAGGTACCTAAAGACTTTTCCCCTCCCGGATCCACAGGGATTTTTAAAAGCTCACACCTGATTCAGAACTGGTTCAGCGGGGTCACCACCGACCCCCAAACCCCTTTGTGACCCCCAGCTCATTTTGTACATAAATCCCCACATTGTGATTCCCAAAGTGATGGTTCCCAAAGGGATGATTCCCAAAGTTTCCCAGGAGGATGGATGAGCAGGGGAAAGCCAGGAGGTGTTTAGCAGCAGAAAGGAGAGACAAGCCACATCCACAGAAGTATGGACCCGAGGAGGAGCCCAGAAAGGTGGCGTGTGTCCCCCAAGAGCTGGGAGGAGATGGAGCAGACCTGGGAATAACTGCCCAGCCTGGCACGGAGCCCAGGCCGTGTGTAAACAGGGAATCAGGCACCTCCGGGAAGGGGCGGCCCCACGGCTCCCCTGGCCCTTCCCAGCGTGGGGAGGGGGCAGCGGGAACGGGATGGGAGGTGGGGGCTGGAAGGGGCAGGAACGTCCCAACACAGAGCATCATCCCATGGTGGGACAGCATCCCATGGAGGAGGAGCATCCCATGGAGGAGCAGCATCCCACAGTGGCATAGAATCCCACCATGGAGCAGCATCCCATTTTGGAGTAGCAACCCACCATGGGGCTGTATCCCACCATGGAGCAGCATTCCATGGAGGAGCAGCATTCTATGGAGGAGCAGCAACCCACCATGGTGCTGTATCCCACCATGGAGCAGTATTCCATGGAGGAGCAGTGTCCCATGGTGGGATAGCATCCCACAGTGCCATAGAATCCCACCATGGAGCAGAATCCCATTTTGGAGTAATATCCCACCATGGAGCTGTGNCCATAGAATCCCACCATGGAGCAGCATTCCATGGAGAAGCAGCATCCCACCACAAAACAGAATCCCACCATGGAGTAGCATCCTATTTTGGAGTAGCATTCCATCATGGTGCTGTATCTCACCATGGAGCAGCATTCCATGGAGAAGCAGCATTCCATGGAGGAGCAGAAGCCCACCACAGAGCAGAATCCCACCCTGAAGCAGCATCCCACCACTGAACAACATCCCAGCAACATTCCAGACCAGCCCCAGGGGAAGGAAGTGCTACCAGGAACTGGGAAAAGAGCAGGACCAAGCGAGGAGAGCAGAGGCACAGAGGTGTAGGAGGAAGGAAAGACCCGGAAAGAAGTGGTCGACTTTGATTTTCGGATTTCTGGCTCGCCCTGCACCCGGGCTGGCACCTGCCCTGTGGCAGGAGGTATTTCAGGCACGTCTAAGGCATCTCAGGAGCTCTCTTTGCTTTCAGAATCGCCTCTGTTCCCTCCCTACGGCTTCTTCCACCAGCACGTGGTGCCAAACGCTAGAAAAGAAAAGTCTGGAGCGGATGAACGGAATTAAACTCTCATGCACTACCACTGAATGTCATCACAGGGCTAGGAAGCACCAAGCACGACACGGGAACCACTTTTACTTGCAGAACCAAAGCTAACCATAGAGAGAATGGTAAAAATTGGGGTTTGCTGGGGACACAGAGCTGCTGGTGTCCCCTCAACCCCTCCTGCTACGCTACGGCCAGAAATGA
This sequence comes from Ploceus nigricollis, assembly GCA_013399945.1. Classification (NCBI taxonomy): domain Eukaryota; kingdom Metazoa; phylum Chordata; class Aves; order Passeriformes; family Ploceidae; genus Ploceus; species Ploceus nigricollis. Next base: position 62,590 of record VXBC01001236.1, on the reverse strand, counting down.
AAAAGCACAAGACCAAACATTGAGTAACAGCACAGCCACCTAACCTGTCGCTATATATCTGACAACTTAAATCAAAAATATTAGCCTGGAAAGAAACCAACAATATCATTCCAAGAAGGTTATACACATCCTTAGCAGTTAACTTTGCTCAGCACAGCTCTGGTGCTTTAAATATGGAACAATCAAACAATTTTGTGAGCGGAAGAGTGACACAGATTTATTCTTTACATGGTTTTTTTTTTGTTGTTTTTCTCTTTCTAGGCAACTCTACGGACTTCAGATCTTTTGCCTCGCAATGCAGATCATCTGATTCCCCCAAAGGTGGCCAGGTTCTTTAAACATGCACATCTCTGTAGCTTCCAGGCCGTGTTTTTTACTTATTTTTGTTTAAATTCTGCGGACCAGCAGGTCGTCCCCATTCCTAAAAACTCTACATCAGTGTTCAGGGTGGCCTGAGTGCCCGTCAGGCTCCTCCAGGGTTTACAGGATCACGCAGAAGAACTTCTTCTCTCTAAAGGGGTTTTCTGAGGCCGGGACGGGGGTCAATAGAGGGTCCTCCTTGGCGTGGGCTTCGCAGTACGCCATCAGGTCTGCTGCTGCTTTGGACACCTGCAAAAGGAGGAGCCCTGTGTTAGGGACAGGCTGCGCTGGGGACATCCCACCTGGAGAGGTGCCACCAGCAGGGAAAGGCTGGCAGCATCCCTGGGCAGGGAACATCAGAGAGATGAACATCTCTGCAGATTTATTCTTTACATGGGTGTGCCAGCACATCCCTGCTGGGGCTGCTTCTGGGCTGGCTCTGGGCTGGCTCTGGGCTGGTTCTTCACCTCTGGGCTCTGAGCTGCTCTGTCAGCCTGCATTCCCATTCCCAGCCTTGCCAGCCTTCCCCCATTCCCATCCTTCACCTGACAAGGACTGACTTCAGCATCCCTGCTGGCTCTCCCACGCATCCCTTGGCAGGAACATCCACAGCAGCGTTTCCTGCCCTCACCCACCAGCCTCGCTCTTTATTCCAGACATGGCAGCAGCTCCCAAGCCACCAGAGCTCATCCCAGCCCTGGAGCACTTCTCTCCCTGGATTTAAGCTCTTAGCAAGGAGCTGAGATGCCATGGGGACAGTCCCTCCTTCCCACCACCCCACGGGGCTCCAGGTGATGTTTCCAGCTGCCTCTCACCCCTGGGAGTGTCCAAGGCCAGGCTGGATGGGGCTTGGAGCAGCCTGGGATAGTGGAAGGTGTCCCTGGCAGGGGGTTGGAACAAAAAGGGCTTTAAGGTCTCCTCCCACCCAAACCATTCCCAGATTCTACGATCCCATCTCCCACTGCCTTCAGCCAGGGCCGTCAGGATCACTTAAATCAAGAACATCCCCCACAAACACCACCTGGCTCCACATCCCAGCTCCCTCCACGTGCTTTGGGCAGAAGCCACCACCTCCAGCATTCCCAGAGGCAGCTCCCAAGAATCCCTACCTTTATCCTGTCGATGTTGGCCTCCATCTTCAGCTGCTCCACCAGCTTGCGGGCCTGTGCTATGCTAGCAGTGTTGTTGCTAGCCATGGGCAGGCCAGGAGCGCTCCCGGGATGGGCTGTGGGCAGGAACACACCGGGATCAGCTGCTGGGCTGCTCCCAGCCCTGCCAGCCCCCAAAGGATGGCCTGGGGTTGCACTTGTGGGGTGCTAGAGCCATCAGAATGAGGGGGTGAGGAGGGGAGATGCCAGCCCAGGGCAGGGACACACTGCCAGTGTTGTCCCACAGAATCACAGAATAATGAGGTTGGAAGAGACCTCCAATATCATCAAGTCCAACCTGTGCCCTAACACCTCAACTAGACTGTAGCACCAAGTGCCATGTCCAGTCTTTTTTTAAACACATCCAGAGATGGTGATTCTACCACCTCCCCAGAGCAGGGATGCCACTTAGGTGGCACTGGGACTGTCCAGAGCCCAGCCTGCAGCAGCAGGAGCCCAGCTGAGCTGTGCTTTGGTGGTTGCTGTTCCATGAAAGCCTGTGACAGCAGGAAAACCCAGGGAACAGGATTTCTGTGCCAGACTCACTCCCTGCCCATCCTCCAGCCCCTGCCGGTGCCCAGTGTGTGTCCAGTGTCCCTTGGCCTCCCTGCCTTTGTCCTTGCTGCCAATTTGCACATTGAGATGCTAAACAGGATGCTGGAGTTTCCTGTTTCTGGGGATTTCTACCCCAGGCAGGCAGGGGATGCTCATTAAGGCCACTCCAGGCTGGATCCCGGATGTTTTTCCAGCACCTTCCACCAGCAGTGAGCTCTGGCAGAGGCAGCAGAATCCCAGCATCCAGCTCCTGCAGCAGCAAGGGTTTTCCAGCAGGGCTCCTGCCTGACTGGGGCTGCTTGCCAGCTCCAAAATGGGTTTTTCATGGGATTTTATATATATATATAAGATCCCATGATNTATGGGATCTATAATGGGTTTTTATGGGATTTATATGGGATCCCACATAAATCTATGGGATTTACAGAAGGAATCAACCTGGCACTGGTGCCTGTGCCTGGAGAACGAGTCATGCCAGGGCCAGCAGGGATTGAGGATGAGGAGGGGAGCACAAGGAGGGGTTGTTTTTTACCAGAAGCTGATCTCTCCGGTGATCTGTGCCTCTAGGGGAAGCTCTGCTCCTCTTGGCCCTTCACTGCCTTCAAACAAAGAGAACAGAAAACGAAACTCAGCTCCATGGGACCATCACTTACAGCACCAGGGACCCCGCAGACGCCGGGTGCCACATCCCCAGATTTCCTGCCTCGTGTCCCCCCGCCCTGTGCTGTGCAAGCCCAGCCCCCAGTGACATTTTCTGTTTGCATTCAGTGAGGTTTTCAGCACAGGAAGAGGTTTCAGTCAGCGGGCAAGTAGCCCAGGGCTGCTGGCAGCCCCGAGCAGGCTGGAGGGTGCACAGGGCATGGGTTGAACTGTCTGGTGCACAGTGCTGGGGTGGAAGGAGCATCTCCTGGGGAATGCTGCCAAAATGCTCCAGCCCAGCTCCCAGTGGCAGCCCAAGCTCCTGGCTGGATCTGCTCCCCCCAGGGCCGTGGCTGGAGGTTCAGCTCAGCCCGGGCATTGTTTCCGTGGGGGTTTGTCTCATCTCTCCCCTCTTTTTTTGGTGGCTGGAGAAGGGTTTGAGGAGCAGAGTGCAGCCCTCTTTCCATTTCCCTCTTCTTTGGATTTCCTTCATCTGGGGTTCTTGACACTGATGACCGAATGGTCTATGAAGGATTCTGAAATCAATCTTTTGCTTCACGAGGCACCATTTGTGTTGGGGAAGTTTTTTCTCCTTCACAAACAGAACGAGAGTACCGAGAGCCGTTCCTTGGAATTTTATTACAACATCAGCCTCATTGTCTCAACATTACATAGTTGAGACAATAGAAAGATAGCAAAAGCTCACGTCCTATCAGCAGCTGCCAAAGATTTCTTTGTTACAGAACATTTTAAAAACTTCTTAGCCAGTAGCATATTGCTAAAGCTCACAGACAATTGTTCTAACCAGTCACTAAAGGTACACATACTTCACACAGTACTTACTTGTATTGCTTTCTATTAACAATACACAATACACCATTATTAAGCTTAAAACCTTCCACTGTCTTACTAAACATATTTTTCTACAGTTTTAAAGTCTATCTTAACCAAACCTAAAACTCAAGCTATTGTTTCATGTCCTTATTTACTGTACTTACTATTTACTTTACTTACTATTTACTATACTATTGTAACTTTTTCCTACCTTCAAACTTTACAACTACAACTAATTTAATTTCCCTACTCTTCCTGTTTCTAAAACCTATTTTCCCAGCTTTTGAAAAATCTTGTTACCTTTACTATTTCCCACACCATGGAATGTGCCATGGCTCTGGCACAGCAGCTGGGAAAGCAGCAGGTTCAACCAAGATTGGGTTGGGTGCCACAAAGACTTTCCTGAGGCAGCAAATGTCATCCCTGGAAGGGTTCCAAAAGTGTGCGGATGTGGCACTTGGGGACACGGGTTAGTGGTGGGATTGGCAGTGCTGAGGGCTCAATCTTAGAGGGCTTTACCAACCTAAACAATTCTGTGTTGTGCCCTTTTATACAAAGTCTCAAGCTGCACCAAGGGAAATATAGGTTGGATACTAGGAAAAAGTTTTTTATGGAAAGAGTGATAAAGCTCTGGAATGGCTGCCCAGGGAGGTGGTGGAGTCACCATCCCTGGGTGTGTTTAACAAAGCCTGGATGTGGCACTGGGTGCCAGGGTTCAGTTGAGGTGTTGGGGCTGGGCTGGACTCAATGATCTTGAAGGTCTCTTCCAACCCAGTGATTCTGTGAATTCTCTGAATTCTGTGCAAGGACCTGCTCCAGTGGCAGGGAATCACTTCAGGGACTTCCATGATTAGGATCCATGGGAGCAGGGAGGACTGCTGAGAGCATCTCAGCCTCATCTGAGATGTTACATCTGGCTGTTACAACCCTGATTCTTGAAATAATTTTGTATATCCAACCCTGCTGCCACCCTCCTGCAAGGAAATCCTCCCTTGCTCTTACTACAGCCAGCCCTAGGGACAGTAAAATGGGGAACACAGCCCCAAAAATACGGTGAGGGAAGGGTGGGACCCTCCTGAGAGGAGCACAGGCCTGTTGGGACAATGTTGGGGACTTTGGGGCAACTCAGAGGAGCCTCCCAGAAGCCACCACACCCTGGGCCACGCTCAGACACTCTGCAGGTGCTTCAAGTAGAAACAGGAACCATTTTGGTGCCAGTGATGGTTTTAGAGATGGTTTTAGATGGTTTTTTTCCACCCCTGGGGAAACCTGGGGCGTTTCCTCCACCATAAATAACAAAAAAAGCAGCAGGTGACACTTCAAAGTGAGCTGGTGAATGTCCCACCCCAGAAAACAGCCCCGGTGGAGCTGCTCCAGCACAAAAGCAGCTTTTAAATCCCAGAGAGAGGAGACCCCACTGTGCCCCCGGGAAGGTGTGGAACCACCAGGAGAAACCTCAAAATTCCATGGGTTTTTTGTTTGGATTGGATTTATCATAGAGAGATGGGATGGGTTGGGTTGGAAGGGACATTAAATCCCATCCCATCTCATCCCTGCCATGGCAGGGACACCTCCCACTATCCCAGGGTGTTCCAAGCCCTGTCCAGCCTGGCCTTGGGCACTTCCAGGGATCCAGGGGCAGCCACAGCTTCTCTGGGAAACCTCTCCCACCCTCATATTCCTTCCCAATATCCCACCCATCCCTCTGGTAGTGGGAAGCCATTCCCTGTGTCCTGTCCCTCCATCCCTTGTCCAAAGTCCCTCTCCAGCTTTTTGCACCCCTTGGAACAAATCCAAGCCTTTCCACCCAGAGTAAACAACCCACGGCCCCTCTGCACAACAGACAAATATCCAAACAAGCTGGCAAGGTCCCGAGCTGTAATTACAGCACGGAGTCCAAAGAGACACTATCCATGTCCTGGCCGTGTAAAACATCATTAGCATGACAATAATGAGGAAGGACTCATTAACCTGTGGGCTCCGAGGCAGGAATCCCATTATCCAGGCACACACCTGCCATTAAGTGAGGGAGATAAGGCACTGCCTGAATTCCCTTGGGAGTGCCATGAAACTCCTTTCATTGCAGGCAAAGCTCAGCACAAGAGCAGCAGCGGGTGTGAGAGCAGCCCTGCGGTAATGGGAAGACCAGGAAATTAGAAAAATAAAAATAAGAATAAAAATAAGAACANAAAAAATATAAATAAAAATTAAAAATCCAAAAGGATTTTGCTGCCTAAGGCCAGGAGCTGAGCTCTGATGGAGGGGACCTGGAGATTAATTGGGATAATGCTGGCACAGCTCCTCAGTGACCTGTATCCAAGTGCTGCCATCACTCCACCACGCTGGGAATTCCCAGATTCCCCAAACGGGGTCAGGCATTCTCTGTGCATCCACCACATCTCCAGTCCTGCCTCTGGAAGTCCCCACCCCCGTGCTGGCCCTGGAGGGATGTCCCTGCCAGGAAATACAATGCCTGGAAAATAAACTTCCCTCTAAACGCCATGCTCAAATATTTTGGCATTTTTCCTTGGATCTGAGGATACTTCCTGGGGTGTTGTTTTGTTGGCTGCAATGAGTAAAGAGGAGCTGGGGCTTGAAGGAGAGGAGGATGCTCCAGCAGCTTGGCTTGGCTTAAATCTCTTCCCTGTGAGGGTGGTGAGACCCTGGCACAGATTTCCCAGAAAAGCTGAGCCTGCCACGTGTCCAAAGCCAGGCTGGACAGGGCTTGGAGCAGCCTGGGATAGGGGAAGGTGTCCCTGCCATGGCAGTGGGATGAGCTTTAAGGTCCCTTCCAGCCCAAACCATTCTGGGATTCCATGAAAAACGCTGGCAATAAATGTCTGGACATGAAAATTTTGCTGCTGGTTTTTGCTAGTTGGTCCCTAAGCTCCAAAAAACACCACATTTGCTGCTCTCTGCTGAATGGGGAGCCTTGGGTACATTTGAATGACATTTTTTTCTGTCACCAGCAGCACCCAACTGGAACAGGCACCAAAAATTGGGATTTAGGTGGGCAAACAGCAAGGCACATCCCTGATCCCTGGGACAGCTGTGTCAGCTCTTGGTCTGCTCATTCCAGCTTTCCCAAAAATTTCCCAAAGAATGCCCAAATATTGGAGAATTCAGGGCTGCCCAAATGTCAGGGAATAAGGATGCCCAGATTCTGAGGGATGAGAAAGCCCATACAGAGGGAAATTTGGATTCCCAGATATTTGGGAAATACAAATGCCCAAATGCTTGGATGTAGAGACTCTCAGTTCAGTTAAAAAGAGAACAGAGAGAATTCTCCTAAACCAGAGCCTGGGAAATTTAGAGGAAAAAAAAATTAAAACAATTACTATCTTTCTGTTCATGTGTTTACCCATGTAGAATGTATTCTAAAAATTATACCCAAAGTAATCACTTATTTAGATTTAACAACCAATGAGAAACACGACTGTATCAACTCTCAGAAGAGAAAATCACAAAATCTCTAGAGAATTATGAGTAAAAACTCTTACTAATATACTATAACATAATAGAAATATAATATACTATAAAAAGATATCATAAAACAATTAATCAACCATTTAAACCATAGAATCAATACTAATTATTACCCAACTAAAAACCTACGTCAACACTTGGGAACAAGGAAGTCCAAATTTTGAGGGATAAGAATGTTCAAATACTGAAGGATAAGGATGCCCAAATAGCAGAGAATAAGGATGCCCAAATACTGGAAAATAAAATGCCCAAATACTGAGGAATAAGGATGTCCAAATCCTGGGGAACACGGACACCCAAATCCTGGGGAATTCAGGATACCCAAACACTGAGGAATAAGGATGCCCAGATAAAGGAAAAAAATTATTCCCAGATACTTGAGGAACAAAAATGCCCAAATACTGAGGAATAAGGATGTCCAAATTTTGGGGAATGAGGATGCCCAAATACCAGGGAATAAAGATGTCAAATCCTGAGGAATCTTCACCAAAATCTTCACCTCTTATCTGTGATGTGGAGCAACAAATGTAGCTGTGGAGCAGCTTGATGGGCTGAGATGAGGGTTTAAAGTGCTCTGAGCTAAAAGCCACCACTGCTCAGGGCCAGCCAGCCCTCCTCCATCCCAGTCAGTCCCACCCACCTGCATTCCTGGATGCATTTCCACACCAAATGGCACATCCAACCCAAAAGAGCCACTGCAAAAGGAGCATTTCTTGCTGCTGAGCCCTCCTGCTAAGCTGCCATCCCATTCCTCCCTCCCAGCCCAGGCTCCTGTGAGGTTCTGGCACCCCAGAGCTGCCAGCTCTGCCTGCAGGAGTAATTAAGCTTCATTTGCCAGCTCCTCGTCAGCAGCAGCTGCTGCCTGCTTTGCACAGAGCTGAGAGGCTGTGGAGCAGAGAGGATCCTGGAATTTGGGTGCCTGGTGCTGGATCCATCACCAGCTCCAGCTCCAAACCCATGGAATCTGAGCTTAACCACCTCCAGAAGTTTTTTCTCCTCTTTTCGTTGGGTTTTAGCTCAAGGTCCGCGTGGGTGGAGGTTGGAATTCTCCTAAATGTTTAAAAAAATGGCATTTTCCCATCCCTGGAAGTGTCCAAGGCCAGGTTGGATGGAGCTTGGAGCAACCTGGGATAGGGGAAGGTGTCCCTGCCCATGGCACGAGATGGAAAAAGATGAGCTTTAAGATCCCTTCCAACCCAAACCATTCCAGAATTTATGGTGGAATGATCTTAGAGGGCTTTTCCAACCTGGATGATTCTATGGTTCAATTTTCCAGCCTTTTTTCACCTCCCAGTGAGGTTTTTTCTCTGCTTTCCATAAAACCCATCTCTCTCCTCTGAACCAAAAGGAAAAGCAGGAATGAAACAGAAAGTGCTGACATTGGCCAGGCTGAAACCTCTCCCTTCCCTCGCCACAAAGCCCGAAAGCAGCATCACCCACCCCAAAAACAGCTCCTTTTTGGGGTGAAAGCAGCAGCCTCCCTGCTCCTTGCTTGCAAAAAAAGTCATATTTTCCATCCCTGATGCACCAGCATTTTCCACTCAGTTATAGCAAAGTGGGTGAATCCCACTGGGACAGGCAGGATTTTGGGGAGAGCAGGGATCAGGGTTGTTCCTGCCAGGCAGGCATCACCCATGTGGGGATTTGGTCCAGAAAAGGGGGGATTTTTGAACAGAAAAGGGTTTTTTTGGACAGAAAAAGGGTCTTTGGTCCAGAAAAGGGGGGATTTTTGAACAGAAAAGGGTTTTTTTGGACAGAAAAAGGGTCTTTGGTCCAGAAAAGGGGGGATTTTTGAACAGAAAAGGGTTTTTTTGGACAGAAAAAGGGTCTTTGGTCCAGAAAAGGGGGGATTTTTGACAGAAAATGGGTTTTTTGGCCAGAAAAATGGCCTTTGGTCCAGAAATGGAACCAGGCTGGGTATTACAATAGAGAAATTTGTCCCAAATCTCATTCACGCTGGGATTTCTCCCTGTCCCTGTGCTTCCCAAGAGCTGAGCCCAGCCCAGCTCGCTGCATCCCCACTGAGACAAGCAGGATCTCCCAAAAATTGCATTTTCCTCCCCAAAACCAGCCAGGATGCAGCATCCAGAAGGGATAACTGGGAATAGGGTCACCATCGGGCTGGAGCGTGGGAATCCCTCGTGAGGGGCTGGATGCCTTTGCCAGGCATCTTGTGGCTTTTGCTAAAAGCCATGGCTAAAAATAGGTGGTTCAGCTGAAAAAAAAATTTGCTAAATATATCCAGAAAAGTATAAAAATACAACAGGCAAAATAGAAAATAGCAGAGCCACGTTTTCCAGAGGGTGGGAGATGGGATAATCCCACTGATCCAAACAGGAGTTACAGATCTGGCTGGGAAAGGAGCCTTAACACACCCAAATTCCACATGTTTCACTCTTTCCTTAAGGAAATAAAATGGTCTGAGTTTGATTTGTTCCATGGGGCAAAGAAAACCTTAATCCTGAGTGGTGGTTCCAGCCACAGGGATTTTATTCCCTTTCCCAGCCATTTTTTATCCCAGATGTCCAATCCGGTGTTTAAATGCCTGGGAAGCAGCTTGCAGGTCAGAGATGTGCTGGCAGATAAATAAATAAATTAATTAAAAGACAAGGGAGTGGAAAATGAGCCTGTTTCCATGGAAACAGCTTCGTTATCCTGGCAGCATCTGATCCCTCCTGCCAAACCCTAACGGGAGGGGTGGGATGGGCTCCTGCTTCAGCCCCAGTTACTGATCCCAGAATTGTTTGGGATGGAAAGGACCTTAAAGCTCATCCAGTGCCACCCCATGTCATTCACAGGGACACCTTCAACCATCCCAGGGTGCTCCAAGCCTCATCCAACCTGGCCTTGGGCACTTCCAGGGATCCAGGGGCAGCCACAGCTTCTCTGGGCACCCTGTGCCAGGGCCTGCCCACCCTCCCATTAAAAAATTCTTCCTTATATCTGAGCCTGAATCAACCCTCTTTTAGTTTAAAACCCTTTTTGCTGTCCCTCCAGCCCCTATAAAAATCTGTCCTTCTTTAGAAGGCTCCTTTAGGCCCTGAGCTCTCCCTGGAGCTTTCCCTTCCCCAGGTGAGCACCCCCAGCCCGGCCTCGGACCTTTCCAAGGATGGGAATTATCACGGCAAGGCAAAAACCTATTTTTCTCTTCCCTAATTTTGCTTTAAAGGAAGAGCTCAGCACTGGGATAGGCTCTGTCAGAGATGGGATTTGCCCTTCACTCACCTTGTGTGAAGCCCAGATGGAGTCAGGAGGCTCCAGCCTCACATTCCTGGTGTGTCCCCTTCAGTCCCTGCCCCGTGGGCATCACGTGCAGTGGGAGCCTCAGCTGGTTTTGTTTTCTCTCAGGCCCTTAACGGCTCAAACTGAAGCAAACAGGAACCAACCTCGACTTCCTTTTCTTGTTTTTTAGGGTTTTTGTGGGTTTTTTTTAAAAAAGATTGTTCAGGTGAAGGATCAGCAGCCTGGGACATCTGCTCTGGTCCCTCCTGCCACCGTTCCTACAAGATTTTGGCTCTCTCCATCCCAGTGCCACAGGGAGGGAGCACAGACCTGCTCCAGGGTTGGAAAAAGGGTCCAGAACCATGGGAATGCCACTAGGGAATGCACTGGTAATTGTGCAAACCCCCAGGCTGCTCTAGGGTTGTTATTTGGGGGAAAATCCTGGGGAAAAAGTGTTGGTGCACAAGGGATAATCCCAGTGCTGGGAGCAGATCAGGCTCTGGGTGTTCCCTCACCTTGGCCAAATACTTGGGGAATAAAGATGCCCAAATTCTGAGGAGTAAGATGGAATAACATGCCCAAATACCAGGGAACAAGGATGCCCAAATTCTGAGGAATAAGATGGAATAACATGCCCAAATACCAGGATGCCCAAATATTGAGCAATGCCCAACTACTGGGGAATTCAAAGATGCCCAAATACCAAGGAATACAAATGCCCACATAGAGGGGAAATAAGGAATTCCCAGATGCCTGGGGAATAATGATGCCCAAAGACTGAGGAATAAGGATGCCCATAAAGAGGGAATAAAGAATTCCTACATATTTGGGGAATAAAAATGCCCAAGTATTGAGGAATTAGGATGTCCAGATCCTGGGGAACATGGACACCCAAATCCCAGGGAATTCAGGGATACCCAAAGACTGAGGAATAAGGATGCCCATATAAAGGAAAAAAAAATATTCCCAGATACCTGGGGAACAAAAATGCCCAAATTCTGAGGAATAAGGTTGTCCACATATTAGAAAATAAGAATGCCCAAATATTGGAAAATTCAGGGCTGCCCAAATATTGGGAATAAGGATGCCCAGATACTGAGGGAT
>VXBC01001236.1:23980-36542 GCA_013399945.1 Ploceus nigricollis | reverse complement strand
GGCAGGGACACCTTCCCCTATCTCAGGTTGCTCCAGCCTGGCCTTGGACACTTCCAGGGATCCTGAGGCAAACACAGCTTCTCTGGAAATTCTATTCCAGGGCCTCCCCACCCTCCCAGCCAGGAATTCCTTCCCAATATCCCACCCATCCCTGCCCTCTGGCAGTTGGAAGCCATTCCCCCTTGCCCTTGGCACTCCACACCCCCTCCCTGTGAGAGGATAAATCCACTGAGGATCAAGAGATGCTCCAGAAACTGGAAATGGGGACATGGAAAGGTTGTGGGTGTTGGTACCTTCCACAGTTTTCCTTGGCTGGAGGAAGGAGGTGCCAGGATCAGCAAAGCTGGTCCAAAATCACATGGAAAAGAACTGGCCAATTGTGTTCTGAGTTTAATTAGCACCAGTGGGGGATGGGAGGGTGGCCCTGGGTGCTGTGGAGGAGAAAGGCAGCACAAACCTTCCATCAGACACTGGGGGATCCACGTGTGCCACCCAAAACCATCCACCCAGGAATCACATCCTGAACCAGCTCTGTGGAGCTTCCTCCTTTGGGGAAAACTCACCTGGGAGCTGCTCCCAAATCCCCATCCCACTGCCCCTGAGGAGCAGGAGGGATGAAAGGGAAGCAGAGGATGGGCTCACTCATCACAAAGTGCTGCCCACAGAGTCCCCTGCCCGAGGTGAGGAGCAGGACTGGGGTTCTGGGGGGCTGGGACAGGCTCTGCCCCCCCAGCTCCACAATGAGGGGTTCACCCCTTCATCCCCACAGCTCCTGAAGGCTGGGGACACCCCTGAGCATCCCACCAGGATCCTTACCACGGACACTCCCTACTCCCATTATTTCAGGAGCTCCCCCTGTGCCTCTTCCCAACTCCAGAGAGTTGGAGCTGGCTGGCACTTCCACAAAAATCACCAAAAACCAGGATTGAAAGGCTCCATCCAAAAATCACCAAAAACCAGGATTGAAAGGCTCCATCCAAAAATCACCAAAAACCAGGATTGAAAGGCTCCATCCAAAAATCACCAAAAACCAGGATTGAAAGGCTCCATCCACTGCCCTGCCTGGGGCAGGAGCTGCCTTAACCTGAGCTGGGATCACCGGAGCAGAGAACACAAAAAATGCAAAGTTACCCTTCAATCCAGCCCTGCTCCATCTCCCCCTTCAGCCTGGGAGCATTTTACATCTCCAAGAGTCAAAGTGATGCAAACAACTGTCACTTTATTGTCACGTCCAGCTGTACTGCAAAAGGCACACAACAAACTTCATTGGTACAAAAGAATTTCGCTCCGGGGATTTTTCGCTTGATTTTCCTTGAGTTTTCTTTTTTTTTTTTTTTTTTTCCTTTTTTCTTTTTTTCCTCCTTTTGCAACACAGTCACTGGGCTCTCCCATCGCCCTGATGGGAAGATCCTTTCACAGAAAGGATTATTTTGTGCAGACAGACAGCTCCTTATTGCAGGGGGAACAGCCCCAAGGGCAGGAGGGTACGGCCACCCCCGGCCCCTGCTGGAACCTGCGGGAAAACTGGGAATAAATGGCACCTCTGTGTCCCCTGCTCCAATGGCACCTCTGTGTCCCCCTGGCAGCTCCATCCCAGCCCAACTCCACCCCCATTGCTCCAGCCCAGCTTTGGATGCAGGATAATGGCATGGGGCTGCCCCCTCCCCATTCATTTCTCAGCAGTGCTGAGCATTTCTTCACATATTTTATCCCATTTTTTCCAGCTCCGTGTTTCTGCAGGGTCAGGGTCCCATGGGGAGCACCCAGAGGCTGGCAGAGGGGGGAAAAGGAGGCTGGGGATGAATTTGGGGAATTTTCCTGCCTGTGCCAGCATGGAAGCTCACGCTGCTGGTGCACACACTGCAAACCCAGCCGTGGATGGGGGCTGGACCCACAAATGTTATCCCAGCGCCCAAAGAGAGGTTTTTGGGGTATTTAGTGGGGTGTCCCCCAAACCAGAGCGGGGCACACAGCCCTGAGCCCCAGCAGCATCCCTCCAGCTGCCCTGTGTGGATTTAGGGAGATAAGGATGCTTTAGGGACTACGATCCTGCCCTGCCAACATGGGATATTGACATTATTTTCCCATAAAACCCCTCAGGCAGGGCCAGATCAAGCTCTGGGGTGGGGACACGGTGCCAGTGCCACAGTCCCACAGCAGCTCTCCCATATCCCAACATCCCAAGAGATTTGTTTTCTTCTTTTTGCACTGTGCCTATAGCTACTCTCCATTTCTTTTGGTACCAGCTCCCATTTCTCAGCTCCCTCCCCCAACATTTCTTATAAAAATAAGATTGTGCTTATTTATAAAATAATTTTTTTTGGTTTGTTTTTTTAAGAAAAGCTTCCAGTTAAAAAAAAAAAAGGTGGTGTATCAAAATATGGCAAAACTTTGGCTGTCAATGGCTAAACTCTAATTAAAAATATCCACTACAAAGGCATTGTGCTGTGATAATTAACTCTGCAATCTGCAAATATTCCACCTGGGCTGTCTGGCTTTCCTGGGACACACTCAGAAACCACCCTTGGATTTTCCTAGCACGTCACCATCATCCTCTGGCAGAATTATTCCAGCTGTAAGACACCTAAAGATGCATGAAAAGCCTTGGGAAAAAGAGAACAGAAATGCAGTGGGAAGAGCCACATGGACAAGGGCAAGGATGCACATTCTCCTCGAGAGGAAAGTCTGTTTTCTCACCTTCGTGCTTAGGAAAAAAATAGGATTGTTGCTAGTGTTCATGGAAGAAGAGAGGCAGGCAGATCCTTTGTATAAAAGGTGTTTCAGAGCAGGAGTAAAATGCAAATGGGTCTGTAAGATCCAGACATATATAAACATACATACCTCGATATATTTATATATGTATTCTCTAGATATTCAATGTTTGGGCTGCATTATTGCATTATAGAGGACTTATTTTTTTCCATCCTGCTTTGCTTTCTTTTTGGGGAGGGTGGGTTTTTGTTTTTTTTTTTTTTTTTTTTGTTTTGGGGTTTTGCTCTCAAAAAAAAAAAGAAAAAAAAAATATAAAAACAAATGGCTCTGAGAGCTTCCAGCCATCATCCACCTGGCTGGGACTGCTGTGGCCTGACCTCCAGCAGGTGTTTTTGGAAAAACTGGGATCATGCTCTGCCCCAGGAGCTGCTGGCCATGCCTTCCTCCATGGAACATCACCATGCCCGGAGATCCCTGGCTGGTTATTGCTTAATTCTCCCTTCCCATACTGGCCTTTAGGGTTATTTACATTTCTTTGGCTTGGCTTGAACAGACAGTCTGGCACTTTCCAGCCACCCCAGAGTCACCTGGGGGCAAGGAGGGGGAGAGAGGCCACGAGAAAACACAGGTGGGCTTCTGCCAGCTCCAGCTGAGCTGTGCTCCTGCCAGGCAGAATAAGACAACTTGTGTTTGGCACAAACTCCTCAGGAATCCACTCCGTGCCCGGGGATCCCCATCCTGCCCCTCATCCAGCACCACATTTCCCACGGTCTGCAGGGAGCAGGGCAGGGCTGGGGCAAGGCGGCGTCGGAGCCTCCCCACGCTCACACCACGAACTCGGGGACTTCCTCGTGGGTCAGATCCAAGGAGAAATATTTGCTGGTTCTTTTCACCGGGAAGGTGTCCTGGATGTTGATGCACTGCTGGGCCAGGCAGCCGTTGCAGTAGAGCCCGTCCTCGTCCAGGCCGTGGGCGCAGCCGAAGGTGAAGCTCTGCGCCGTGTCCTGGCACAGGTTGGCCAGCTGCAAGAAGTCCTTCTGGTAGAGCCGGATGTCATCCAGGCTCAGGCTGTGCCGGTCCGTCGACGTCTTGGGTTTCCTGCTCGTTGTCTGGGAAAAGCCAGGAGGAGGCTCAGGATCTGCCAGGGAGCCCTGGGGGTTGGGGAATCCCAAAGCCCCGGTCCCACGTACCTGGGGTAAGGAGTCGGTGCTCTGCCCCCGCAGCTTCACCACCGTCTCCGAGGAGCTGGAGGTGGAGGAGCTGATCTCCTTCACGATGAGTCCTGCACAAAGGAGGGTGCAAAGGTTATTTTGGGGTGGCTCAGCTCTCCTGCTGTCCATGGGGACACAAAGGTTCCCTCAGTGCAATGGGGTGCCTTCGGCCCAACAGCTCCACTTGCAAACAGCGTTGCCTACAAAGCATCCCAAATTTGCCCCAAAACGGCAGCCAAAGCTGTCCCCAGGGAGCCTGGCATCCCCAAAGACCTCCTAGGAGCTCCCAGCTCAGAGCTGCAAGTGACTTTCTGGGTGCAGGCACAGCTCCAGAGAAGACCATGGAGTCCAACTGTTCACCAGCACTGCCAAGGCCACCATTGACCCATGTCCCAAAGTGCCACATCTGCATGGCTTTTAAATCCCTCCGGGGATGTGGACTCCACCCANAGCTCAGAGCTGCAAGTGACTTTCTGGGTGCAGGCACAGCTCCAGAGAAGACCATGGAGTCCAACTGTTCACCAGCACTGCCAAGGCCACCATTGACCCATGTCCCAAAGTGCCACATCTGCATGGCTTTTAAATCCCTCCGGGGATGGGGACTCCACCCAGCAGCCTGTGCCAGGGCTGGACAAACCTTTCCATGAAGAAATTTTCCCTAACATCCAATCCAAACCTCCCCTGGCACAACTTGAGAGAGGTTCCTCTTTTCTTTACCCCATCTCTCCTTCAACCCACTGGATGAACAGTTTTTCCCAAATGGACACCTTGGGCTAACTCTGCTCTGCCAAACACCAAAGAACCATGGAATGGCCAGACTTGGAAGGGACCTTAAAGACCAAGAACCATGGAATGGCCAGACTTGGAAGGGACCTTAAAGACCAAGAACCATGGAATGACCAGACTTGGAAGGGACCTTAAAGACCAAGAACCATGGAATGACCAGACTTGGAAGGGACCTTAAAGACCAAGAAACATGGAATGGCCAGACTTGGAAGGGACCTTAAAGACCAAGAAACATGGAATGGCCAGACTTGGAAGGGACCTTAAAGACCATCTCATCCCAGCTCCCAAAGGCGTGACTTGCACCGGGGGATTGGGAAGAGAAGCGGCCACCACCTTACCCGAGTGCCCGTTGAACTTGCGGGACAGCAGCATGTCCTCGGTGATGTAGACACACATGTCGGGGCTCACCTCCATCTCCCCAGCCTGCTCCAGCTCCCGGGGGTCATCCACCAGCATCTCGATTTCTGCCGGACACCAGCAGACAGGACAAGTCAGCCGCGCGCCTTCAGAGCGCCCTCCAACCCCAGCGACCGGACAACCCACCGTCATCCTGGGAATCCTCCTCCAGCCGGTCCTTCCCGCCGCTCTCCACGCCGGAGGTGTGGGAGCTGCCGTGGCTGGTCATGGAGCTGCAGGTCTTCAGCTTGCGGTGGGCGCCGGCGCCGGAGAACCCATCCTCGGGCCCCATCTCCCGGGGTTTGGGGTCGGCCTCGATGCCGGAGGTGTGGGAGCTGCTGTGGGAGGCGGTGGAGTGCCGGGACAGCCGCTTGTGCCGGATGCTGCCGGCGCTGCTGCCGCTGGCGCGCGAGCGCTTCTCCAGCTGCTCCATGTCCAGGTCCAGCGTGTCGCTGATGTAGGATT
The DNA here is from genome assembly GCA_013399945.1 of Ploceus nigricollis. NCBI lineage: Eukaryota > Metazoa > Chordata > Aves > Passeriformes > Ploceidae > Ploceus > Ploceus nigricollis. Next base: position 30,972 of record VXBC01001236.1, on the reverse strand, counting down.
CCCGGTACTGCTTCTTCTCTGCAGGGGGGCACGGAATCAGCGTGATTCCCACGACCCTCGGGGCAAACTGGGCCCCCTGGAAGGGCACGGACACCCTGGCACACAGAGGAATTGTCACCCGAGCCCAGCGTGGTGGCACAGCTGGAGATGGCTCTGTCCCAGTGGGATTGAGGAAGGTGGGGCAGGAGCTCCAAACCTCCATGCTGGGCTGTTCCTCCAACAGAGGAGGAGGAGGGAGAAGGGGAGGAGGAAAAGATGTGGAGGAAGAAGAGAAAGAAGAAGACAGAAAATAAGGAGGAGCAGGAAAAGAAGAAAATAAATGAGGAAGAAGATGAGGATGAGAAGGAAGAAGAGGAGGATGAGATGGAGGAAGAGGAGGATGAGATGGAGGAAGAGGAGGATGAGATGGAGGAAGAGGAGGATGAGATGGAGGAAGAGGAAGATGAGATGGAGGAAGATGAAACAAGGTGGAAGAAGATGAGGATGAAATGGAGGAAGATAAGGATGAAAAGGAAGAAGATGAGGATGAGAAGAAGAAGATGAAACAAGGTGGAAGAAAATGAGGAAGAAGAGGAGAGGAAAGAGGAGAATAAGGAAGAGAAAGGAAGATGAGAAGGGGAAAGACGAGAAAGGAGCAAGAAGAGGAGGAGGAAGGAGAGGAAGAGAAAGAAGGAAGATGAGGAGGAAGAGAAACAGAAAGAGAAGGAAGAGGAGGAAGAAAACAAGAGAAGAGTAGGATGAAGATGAGAACGAGGAAGAAGATGAGGAGGACATGGAAGAAAAAGATGAGGAGGATGGTGAGGAGGAGGAAAACATAAGAAGAGGAGGATAAAGATGAGAACAAGGAAGAAAAAGATGAAAAGGATGAGAAAGAGGAAGAAGTTGAGGCAGATGAGGAGGATGAAGAAGAGCAAGACAAGAAGAACAAATAAGAAAAGGAGGAAGAGGGGAAAGAGGAAGATGAGGAAGAGGAAGAGAAGATGAGGAGAGGAAAGAGGAGGAAGAAGACCTTATGCTTTCACAAGGATGAAGGACACTGGGAAAGCTCTGCTGAAGCAGCGGGCAGAACCGGGACACCGGGGACGGCAGCAGGGCTCGTACCCACCCCCAAGCAGAAGAACCAGCTGCTCTTAGAGGTGTGAACACCCCGTGGGAGCCTGTCCTGGCGGGACTGGGCCTGGAGCACCTACCCTCGTTCTCCTCCAGCCGGCGGACCTGGCGCAGCACGGGCTGCAGGTTCATGTAGAGCCGGTGGCTGCTGCTCAGCAGCTGCAGGAGGTGGCGCGAGCGCAGCGGGCAGCCCGTGTAGTAGATGAGCTTCCGGGCCGAGGGCAGCCCGTCCGGCAGGATCTCGAACTTCTTGCCCTGCGTGGGACAAGGGAGGCGTCAGCCCCCAGGAGGAGAACGCTCCGGTTCTCTCACCCAGCCCTGCTGCAGCTCCTCGGGAACCCCTGGGGTGTCGGCACCTGCTGGGGCCGGTGCAAAAGCGTCCCACGCCCACATCCAAGAGCAAGAGATGTCCTGCCTGGGGATCGTGGAATCACTGAGGGGTTTGGGGTGGAAGGGACCTTAAAGACCACCTAGTCAAACCCCCTTCCACCTTCCACTATCCCAGGCTGCTCCAAGCCCTGTCCAGCCTANCTGGAAGGAAGCAGTGCTCCAGGTGGAGATGGTGGCACTCACCACAAACACCAGCTTCCCCACGTTTGTCCAAGGGAAGTCGTAGAGCAGCTGCTTTTCCTCATCCAGGTTCTGCAAAAAGAGGAGAGGGAGCCATGGCTGAGGATTCTGGTAGGGGCATGGAGCTGAGCTGAGCCATCACCTTCACTCAGTCACCCACCTGGAAAATCTGGATGCCCCGTGTTGTCAGCCCCAGAGTCAGGGAGGCCTCCACTTCCCTTTTGTCCTAAGGGAGAAAAATGCTTTTAAATACACAATTTGCAGCATGAAGTGGATAAATCCACCCCACCTCAGCCCAGGGATCCTCCCACAATCACCCCAGTCACCATTCTGTGATTAATGTGCCAAATTAAAAATGGAAAGTGACTTTGGACACAGGCAGAGTGTGACAGGATAAGGGGGAATGCTTTTAAACTAAAAGAGAAGATATTTAGATTAGATATGAGGAAGAAATTATCCCTGTTGCTGATTTCAGCACATCTTTGATGTCAGCAAGGCCTGTGAGGGTGGGGAGGCCCTGGCACAGGGTGCCCAGAGAAGCTCTGGCTGCCCCTGGATCCCTGGAAGTGCCCAAGGCCAGGTTGGAGCAGCCTGGGATGGTGGAAGGTGTCCCTGCCAATGGCACGGGGTGGCACTGGATGAGCTTTAAGGTCCCTTCCAACCCAAACCATCCTGGGATTCAATTAAAACACCCCACTGTGGTACCCACATTCTTCACTCTCTCAGGAAATTTTCACAGAGGAGCACACAGAGAGAAGAAAGAGAAAACAATTTCTATTTCTGCTCCTTGTTTTCCCATGTAGAGTGTGGTTAGAGAATTGTTTACCTGGGCTGATTGGTTCATTGGATTCTGGTGAGGATTGTTTAGGTGTGGTGGCCAATCACATCCACCTCTGTCTGGACTCTCTCAGGGAGAGGGTCACGAGTTAGATATGGTAGTTAGCAAAGTAGGTATGTAGCTTTAGTATCCTCTTTAAAATAGTATATTAATGTATTATAATATAGTTATAATAAAGAAATCATTCAGCCTCCTGAACCAGAGTCAGACATCATCATTTCTTCCCATCCTGGGTTCACCTGCACTTTTACAACGCCCCACGCTCTCCCAGCAAACAAACTGCTTTATTCCCAGGAGAAAAAAAACCACCCAGCATGAATTTCTCAGGGAGGGCATCCCCAAAACCCAGATCCCAACAGGCCCAGGGCCAGGCTCACCTTGTACAGCCTGTAGTAGTGCACGGCCACGTCGTCCAGCCTGACGGCCTCCTTGATGTACTTGAGGTGGGCTTCAGAGGCTGTCAGGGCAAACTGGTCCTTGTGCATGTTGGGGACGTGCTTGAGGATGTAATCCTTGCCCCTCTTGGCCACCACCTGTTTGGAGGGGGAGAGAAGCTGGTCCAGCTGCTCAGGGCTGGGTGCTGGCTCTGGGAGTGGTGGTTTCAAGGGAAAAGGGCAAATTGGAGCTTTGTTATAGACACCTCCAAGCAAAAATGAAATAATTACAGCAGCCAGTGACTTCTTCTCAGGATTTCCTGCTGGGAAGTGTGCTCCATGTGGCCATTCTGTGGTGACACCTGTGCTGGGGCAGGGAGAGTCACACACAGAGTCCCTGAGTGGCTGGGGACACGGGCCCAGGGCCACCACTCCTCAGTGATGTGTGTGAAAAAAGGAGAAGCGGGCAGATTTTGGGGCAAAACCAAGAAAAGAGGTTGGGAAGGAGAAGAAAAGGCACCATGGAAAGCTTTGAGCACCTGAAGGGGCTCCAAGAGAGCTGGAGAGGGACTGGGGACAAGGGATGGAGGGACAGGACACAGGAAATGGCTTCCACTGCCAGAGGGCAGGGATGGATGGGAGATTAGGCAGAATTCTGAGGGTGGGCAGGCCCTGGCACAGGGTGCTGAGGGCAGCTGTGGCTGCGCCTGGATCCCTGGAAGTGTCCAAGGCCAGGTTGGACAGGGCTTGGAGCAACCTGGGACAGTGGAAGGTGTCTCTGCCCATGGCAGGGGGGGAACTGGATGAGCTTTAAGATCCCTTCCCACCCAAACCATTGTGGGATTCTGTGCCACCAGCTCCCAAAGGGCTGCACCTGATGCTGGTGGGGCACAGAGAATCCCCCAGGAGCATCCCTGCAGCTCACAGGGAGCTCCCCAGCAGCCCCACAGCAACCCCAACCCGCAGCTATTTCCACCTCCAGGTGATTTATAACCAGGATTAGCCTGGGATGAGCCCAGAGCAGGGAGCACAGCAGGATCTCTTACCCAGGCAGGGAAATAAGCCTCAGGCTCAAAGTATTTCCCGTAGTGCTTGTTCCTCTTGAAGTCCCCCAGGTCGGCTTGGAGGGCGAAGGCAGTGAGCAGGAAATAAGCCTCTTCCCTCAGCACACACTGGGAGTGCAGCACCTGCTTCCTCAGGTGCCAGTAGTAGTAGTACCGAGCTGTCCTGTCACTGTGGGAGGGACAGGGGACACAGGGAGGAGTGAGCAGCCAGGGGACACCCGCTGGGAAGCCCTCAGGGAGGGCTCACCAAAGGGTTTTGCTCCCTCCTCCCTATCTGTTAAAATTCTGCAAATGCACAGCCACTTCACCAGGCAGGTGGAATAACCCCCTCAAAAAGGCTGTGCAGGTGCCACTGTGTCCCCAAAGCCCCGGACATCATTTTGTCCCCAAAGCAGGAGCTGCAGCTCCCACCCAGCCATGGGTAAGTTCAAATCAGGCTGTGCTGAACCCCTAAACACATCGTCCCCACCCCCCAAAAGGCTTTGTCTGGGGGCAGTGTCCCCACCTGCCCCTGGGAGAAACCACTCAGCACCCACCCATGAACAGCCCCAGCTTTTGGGGTGTGCTCAGTGCCCCACAGCACCCCAGGAGGTGCACAGCCACCCCAGGAGATGCAGAGCCACCCTAGAAGGTGCAGAGTCACCCCAGGAGGTGCACAGGTACTCCAGGAGGTGCAGAACCATCCCAGGAGGTGCCCAGCCACCCCAGGAGGTGCAAAGCCAGCCCAGGAGGTGCACAGCCACCCCAGGAGGCGCAAAGCCAGCCCAGGAGGAGCACAGGCACCTCANCATTTTTGTTCCTCAGTTAAGAGTTTGGCACCCGTTTTTCCACATAAAATGCTGGAAATGAAGGGGATTTGGATTTAAAAAGGCTGGGTGTGACAAGCCCAGGAGTTCTGCAACACCTCAATGCTGCTCTCCCTCTCCCAGAACATCATCCAGCACTCGAGCCTGGACACCACCCCCTCAGCACTGAAAGAATGAAAAGGTGCTTTGGGGAGAAAAAACCCAAATTGATTTTAGAATTTGGAAGAAGGAACCTCAAAAATCCTGCTGAAGGATAAGGGAGGAGAAGAAAAATCAGAGAAAAAACCCCCAGAGCTCCAGGGATGGAGCATGGAGGACACACCCCCACCTGGGGCACATGGTGGCACTTCGAGTAACAACCCCAGGGTTGTGATTTTGCACCTCCACCCCCCAGCCCCACACTGCCTAAATGCCCCCCCACCCCTTGGCAGCATTCCCGGGTCCTGGAAGTGACCTGCGACGGGGACAGAGGTGGCCTTACTGCCGTCAGCTCTCCATGCAAGACCTCACCGCTGACCTTGCTGGCCTCCTTCTTCCACTCCTTGGGGCAGTACTTGTAGAGTTTCTGGGCCAGGTCCATGTACACGTGCTCATTGTCTGGGAGGGACAGAGGTGCCATCAGCATCCCCACGTGTCCCCTGCCTCCCACCACGGCCCATTAGTGTGACCTCCTCGTCACCAGAAGTGTTGATTTTCACACTTAAGCCCCCTGACTTACTCTGGATGACGCTGAGCCCGAAGAGGTGACAATCCTTCAGCCTCAGGAGGTCACACACCTGCACCAGTAACTCTTGGCACAAAATCTTCACCTGTAAAAATAAACAAAAACCTTCAATGAGCCCTGGATGCATCTGTGCCCACCAAACCCCTCAGGATGGGGGGTGACAGGATGGGCTGTGGGGCTCAGCTGTGCTCCAAAAGCCTGGACCAGAGCTCTGCCAGGGCTGGGATGCTCAGCGGACCACGGGGCAGCCTGAGAGCAGTGGGTGGTGGAGGAACCCAGCACTGGGGAGATGTCTGGGGGCAGAAATCAGAACATTCACGGCCTCATTCCACCCCACGGACATTCTCCACCATCCCAGGTTGCTCCAAGCCTGTCCAACCTGGCTTTGGACACTTCCAGGGATGGGGCAGCCACAGCTTCTCTGGGAAACCTGTGCCAGGGCCTCTCCACCCTCCTAGGCAGGGATTTATTCCTATTATCTAATCTAAATCTTTCCTCTTTAAGTTTAAAACCATTCCCCTTATCCTATCATTATCCACCTCTTTCCAAACNGGGGGCAGAAATCAGAACATTCACAGCCTCATTCCACCCCATGGACACTCTCCACCATCTCAGGTTGCTCCAAGCCTGTCCAACCTGGCTTTGGACACTTCCAGGGATGGGGCAGCCACAGCTTCTCTGGGCACCCTGTGCCAGGGCCTCTCCACCCTCCTAGGCAGGGATTTATTCCTATTATCTAATCTAAATCTTTCCTCTTTAAGTTTAAAACCATTCCCCTTATCCTATCATTATCCACCTCTTTCCAAACCTCTCTCCATCTTTTTTATAAGCTCCCTTTAAGTCCTGAAAGGAATTTCAACATTTTCCTGACTCAAAAGCAACATTGGGTGGGGGTAAATTAAAAAAAACAACGAACAACAAGTGGGGGAATTTCCCATTCAATGCTCCATCCCAGCCAGAGCCAAAGCCCCTCCTGTTTATTCCCTGGGCTGGAAGAGGCTGGAGAGCCATCCAGAAGGGATTAGTGGAGCGAGGGCTGAAGAATGGGGCTCGTGCCATGCTGTGGGATGCCGAGCAGCAGCTCACCCTCCCCAAACCCCGCTGCTGCCAGCACCACATCGATCCAGGAGGCGCAGGAGAGAGTAAAACACCACCCCAACCTCAGGGGGAATAACTCATGTGCATTTCCCCAGCAGGGAGAGGCCAGGCAGGCTCCTAACCAAACCCAGGAGCAAACACAGCGCCGGGGGGTGATGGAAATGTCAGGCTGGGGAGGGGGGCGTTGTAGTACCNCCTCAGGGGGAATAACTCATGTGCATTTCCCCAGCAGGGCAAAGCCAGGCAGGCTCCAAACCAAACCCAGGAGCAAACCCAGGGCGTGCAAACACAACACCGGGGGGTGATGGAAATGTCAGCCTGGGGAGGGGGGCGTTGTAGTACCCACACTTGCTGCTCCCTCAAGAAACTTCCATAGAGGAGCAGAGAGGGAAGGAAAAGGAAACAATT
>VXBC01001235.1:99728-124950 GCA_013399945.1 Ploceus nigricollis | reverse complement strand
AAAAAAAATATATATTTTAAAAATGGGGTGGATTAAATTTCTGTGCTTAAGAAGGAGGGGGAGCACCTGTACTAAAAGTGTGCATCCAATGCCAGGAGCAGAGTCAGCCTTAGGACCCCTGTGCTGGACACCAGTGGCTAAAGAATCTTCAACATGATGAAGGATGAACCAGAGCAAAGTCATTTTCATGCTATCCTGGAAAATCAGGAGGAAGGCGAGACTGCAATCTAGCAGCCAGGTTCTGCATTCCTGGGGATCCTGCTAATCAGTTTGAGAGTTAAAATTATTATTTTTTCAATTTCCATATAGCATTTTAGTGAATGTGCAGCTGAAGACTCCACCGTGTCACTCCTTGCTGTTTAAGGAGAGCTGTGTGGTTGTGTAGTGAGAGCCTGGAAGTTTCGGTGGACCCCTGTTGGGGTGTCAGGTTTAATTATGCCAGTGGAAAAGGAGAGACATCCGACGTGGTGGGGGATTTCAGGCTGGGGGCATGTGGGAGAAGCTTCTGCTATAGCAGCTGGCAGTGACCCAAGAGCACTGACACTGGTTTGAGTGTCAGGATTAGTGTGGGACCAGATCGCTGCTTCCCAGACCCCGTTTCAGGCTGAGTGGACTGGCTACACATCATGGCAAGAATCCCACTGGGATGGTTTCCATCTTGACCCCTCCAGTGTGAGGAAAGACCACCTTCACTTTGCCAGAGTGATTCGTGTCCCCTTCTTGCTGTCCCCATGGAGATGCTGTTAATGGGGAGCTGGTGGATGACCTTGTGGGGGATCTTCAGAGTGTCCTGTTGGTGTCCTTTTCCTGAGGCATTGGCATACCTTGGATTGCCATTGTTTTGTTGCATGGTGGAAACTAAGTCTCTGGGACATTGGAGCAGAACCAGTCCCTTGAGCCACTTCCCATTTTCTCCTCCTCTGCCATCTCCAGGCTGTTGGGGCTGTTCCAGCTCCTGGGTGAGGAGGTGAGCAGCAGGGCTTAGCCTTAAGATATTTATTTCCATGGAGGCAGGGAACCCCCGCAAGCCCTGTGCTCACACCCTGCCCTTCAGTGTCCTGTGGCTGTGAGGGGCTGGTGATGCACCAGTAGGGTGACACGGCAGGAAAATCATGGCATGGCATCGGCACGGGGGGAATGGCTGCGGGAGGGCTGGTCGGAAACCTGGCGTGAGAGCGCAGTGTTCCTGTGCTGATGCAGCTGCGAGCGATAGTAAATATTGAGCAAGAGCCACTTAAAAATAAAGCAGCCTGGACACAGATTCCCATGTGGAATAAAATAAAATTAAAAGAAACAATAGAGAGCTGTGCTGAGCTGGAGGGAGAATTCGCCTTGGCTTTTAAGGTAGTGATTTTTGCAGCTGAAGGAAAGCGGCGCAGCGCTGTTCAAGCCAGCAAAGTCTGGGAGTGTGGACCCCCTGCCGGAGAATGCTGTCTCTGAGCTCGCCAGGGCCCTTAGAAGATTAAATGGGGAGTTAAATTGCCCTGGCTGTTCTGGATCCCGGGGATGGGATCGAAGGCTTTCAGGGGATGCAGAGAATTGAGGCTGTAAATTAGGGCTTTGAAGCTACTGCCAGTCCCGTGGCGTGGGGTGTAAATATGGCTTTTGGGGCGGTTTTTGGCGCGGAGAGTGGTGGGTTGTGACAGCAGCTTGTGGCTGCTGGGGACAGGGACCAGCCACCGCTGGAGTCCAGGCACATCTGATCCGGGAGCTTTGGTTTCAGCCCGGCATGTTCAGGGGCTCGTATCGCTGGTGTCTCGTGCATGGCACAGAGTCAAAGCGGCTCCGGTGCCTCGGGTGTCACTGGAGCTGCCTCGGCAGGCAGGGGAGGAGGTGGCAAAGATTTACACTGTCAGCACTCCGGCTCGCAGCTGTTTGCAGCCATAAATGTGTGCATGAGGAATAGCTGCGACTCTGCCTCACCGAGCTGCACGGGGCAGAGATGGGAGGTGTGTGTGCTGGAGGGGGAGCCCTGGAAGTCTTCCCTGGGAATCTGCTGCTTCTGCAGGGAGAGGATAAGGGATGCACTGATGGCGGTAAGCACAGGCAGCTGGTGTGGTGTCCGTCCTGCCAGTGGTGGGAAGGTACTCAGTGTGCTTGGACCTTCCCTGCTTTCCTCCCCTCCCTCCCTGCCAGGGAGGACGTAAGCGTTTATCCAGCTGTTTGTGGCGTGGACTGTTGTCCCAGTTGGCTGCCTGTGAGGCACTGCGAGCCGGACTGGGGAAGAGGTGATTGTGTTCCTGGCCAAGGGTGGCTGCAGCTCCTGCTCTGTGCTGCGCCCAGCAGCCTGCTGAGAACTGGCTGCAGCCAGGCTGCAAATCTCCCTTGAGTGCCCAGAGTTCAAAACATCCCATGGAAATAAACCCAAATTCTCGCCGCAGTGTTTCCCAGCCTTGCTGGGCTCAGTTTGGAGGGTCCAAGGGGTCAGGCTCTATAGCTCAGGCTCTTCTGTGGCCATAGCCCCTTGCAGAGCACTGCGTGGTGCCAGCCTGAGTCCTGGCAATGTGTCTGTCTGTCATGGCCCAGGGAGGATGGGGCGAGATGCTGGCGGTTGGAAATATTTCATAAGTGGCAGAAATGTATAACGGGCAGATGGGGCTGATGGGGGAGACTTACTTCACTTCTCCTGAGGTGCTGGAGGCTACTGGTCTTCCGGTGCCTGGGCTGTGGCTTCTCAGACAAGGATGGCTCATGCCCAGGGCTCAGCTTCAGGGTGTGCTTTGCAGCCAGCAGTGCACGTGGCCACCTGTTATCCCAGGCCAGCCAGCAGGGTTGTCCAGCTGTGCTGGACTTGATTAAAGGTCTTTTCCCACTGGAAAGCTGTCCCAAGGCATGAGCAAAGGCTTTGTGGATGCTGCTTCTCTCTGGTGTGCTGGTGCTCTTGGTTAGTTTGGAAACATGGAACCAGACTGGGAGAGTATATTCCCCATTGAGTGGTGTCTCCGTGTTGCTCCCGCTTGCTGCTCTTGACCCTTTGTGGGTGTCCAAGTGAGCTGTCTCCTCTGTAGCATGTTGGCAGCAAGTGTGGAGAGCAGCATGGAGATGCTGAAGGTGCCAGCCAGTCACCTACAGCTGAGGAGGGGTGGAGCAGCTTTCCCAGTGCTGGCACACACCCGTGTCACCTCAGGCGTGTAGCCTGGCTCATTGGCCAGAGCTATGTCCACGGGGAAGATACGTTCAGTTCCAGCATATTGCCTCCAGCATGCCCTCCTCCTGTCTGGCTCTTTCACAACCCAGGCTTGACTGACTTGTCCAGCTGGGACTGAATTTTAGACTTGAAGTGTGAGGGGCCAAGTTGTAGAAAGCCCCACAGGTTTAAAACTCCTGGTGACCAGTGGCAGCCCCCTCTGCTGCAGGCATGGCCGCCCGCCTTCTTCCCCCAGCTCTGCCTGGCGGTGATTGCAGCTCCCTCCTCACAAGGACCTTTGGCAACCCCAAGCGGGCTGAGCACGTGGGGTCTGTTTCCCTCCCACTTCCCCCAGCGTGACCTCCGGCCTCCAGACGTTTGGTGTGTGGTTTGTGTGGTCGCTGGTATCTCATCTCCCCATCGGTCACATCCCCTCTCGGTGGTGAGTCACCCGAGGCCGTACCTCTTCCCCCAAACCCGTGCCGTTTTGGAGAGCTGAGCAAAGCTGAAGAAGATGTTTTCAAGTGGGCTGACACATCTGCACCCGCCAAGTTCCTCTAATAACAGCCCTTAGTGATTTATGTCTCAATTGTGCAAAACAGATACGTTTTATAATCTTGGAGCTGGGAAGGAGGAGGACAGGTGTGCTCATCCACTGCAGCAACTGGAGCATCACAGGGGTTGCATTTTGGCTGCTGGCTCTAGGGATAAGGTGGTTTGAGGGATGATTTCTGTGCCCTGAACCCTTTTACCCTCAGAGCTGGGCTGCTTTGGATCATATGTGTCCCTGCTGGCATGAGATGAGTGTTGGTGGTGCCTTTCCCAGGCGGTCAGAGGCTGAGCTAATGGGCACACGCGTGTGTTTGGCGTGGTGTAACTTGACAGGGAAGCGGGGCACAGCCAGTCTGGGCTTGGCAGTGTTGCCAACTTGCACCTCCCTGCCTGTGCTGTGGTGCCAGACCGCCTCTGGGCAAGCAATCGGCTGGAGGAGCGTGGCTCAGCCTGCCGAGACCTGTCGGCGTGTCCCTGGGCAAAGCAGATCTTGTGCTGGTTCAGCAAACACTCTGGCCCCAGGCAGATGGAGATGGTTGTGGTTTCCCCTTTTCCCCTCCCTTTCTCCTGGCAGATGCCCATGGTTGGGGTGAGCTGTGCGTTGCTCACTGCAGTAGAATTTCTCCCCTTGGCATTGCTTTCTGGCACAGAGATCCAAGGAGGCAGCGACTCACCCGTGGCCGCTTCCTGCGAGTGCAGCTCCTCAGCACATGGAGGAGCAACTTCACCTCCAGGTCCTGCCCCGGGCACTGGGGCAGCAGGTTTTGGGCTCCGTGTGAGTCGTACGCCAGCAGCCTGTCAGCGTGGCTGCTGGAGGGCTGTACAGAGGAAGGGATGTTCTGGCAGTGCCTCGAGGTTGGATTTGCATTGGGTTCATCCTCAGGAAAGCTGTGGTTCAGATTCCTCCTCCCTACTCCAGCTCTGGTTCCTGGCAGGGAAGAAGCCAGGTAAATACAGCCTGTGCAGCTTCTTCAGGCACTTTGCAAGGGAAAAAAAAGTGTCACTGGTAGACCCGAGGCTGGAGTTTGAGTGGTTCTCTGGTTTTGTTGCTGGTCAGCTGCATGATGCACCAAGTCATTGGACCTGCCTGTGCCTCAGTTTCTCCACCTGCAGAGCTTTGGAATGTGCTTTGAGCCCCTATGCTGGGCTTATGCCTCTCCAAGGAACAGCAGTTGTGGGTTTCTGGAAGTTACTGGGAAGAGCTGCCAGGTGTGAGGTGGCTTTGGTGGTTGGCTGGTGACATCAGCTCAGCTGTGCTGCTGTTTCCCAGCTGGCATGGTGACACTGCCCTGCAAGGTTCCCAACCAGTCCATCTGAACCTGTCCCCAGCTTGGACACTTTGCATTCCCCCTCCTGCTCGTGCAGCTCCGAGCTGAGGCTGGGTCACTGTAGGAGGATGTGGTGATGTTGACTGAGGAGGAAGCCCCAGAACATTTGGGGCTGGGACTGAGCCTGTGTTGTCCCTGGGCAGGATATGATGCCGAAAGCAGGGAGATGCCCTCACAGGACCAGGGATGTAACTGGTACTGAAATGCCTCTTTGGGTATCAGTAACTTAAGCTGCGTGCAGATGTCCCTGTGCCTGATGGCAGTGCTGGAGTGTGTCCCTTTCCTGGAGCCCTGCAGGTGGCTTCATGTCCTTGCACCACATGCAAGTGGGGACATGCCGTGGGCATCTGTGCACAGTGGTGTCTGCAACATGGGATGTGTCCCACTGTGATCCCCGTGCCGGTGTTCCCGACTGCTGGAGCAGCTGCAGCTGGGGTTGATGTCTGGCTGGGAGAAGGGGCTCACGTGGGGGCGTCTGCGGCCGGAGCCTCCAGGCTGGTGTGGCATGGAGTGCTCCAGGGGCTTTGCCATGCTGCAGCCATGTGCTCTGCCAGATGGGACTTGTGTTCCCTTGGAAATGTGTCACTCCTGCTCCAGATGCTGGCTTGTTGCCAGCCCAGTCCTGCTGCAGCGGTGACAGTGACACGGCCGAGGCATATATTGCGTGGAGTGGAGCTGCTCACAGCTAAGCTAAGCTGGGTTCTACCCAGCTCTCTCCAGCTCTGGAATAAGAAAAGGTGTTTGGAAATGCTTCAGTGTGGACGTTTTGGGGTTACCAGGGAGAGGCCTGAATGCTGTGTGCACACTTAGCGCCTTTGCAGCATTGTGCTCAGGGTTAAACAGCAGGCTTTACCTGCTGGGAACGGGCTCTGTGTTGAAGTGCACGAGCACAGCAGCTCCCCTGGTCCTGCTGCTGGAGGGTTGGCGTGTGCGGGTGACGCCGCTGGGATCTGTCGGGTGATGGATGCAGGCCAGGAGCTGTGCGGAGCACCGCGTCGGTGAGGCACATATGCCGGGATGCAAACATGTATGCGAAAGAGATCCTGGCTGTCTAAATAATGTGAAATATTGACTAGCTCTCGCAGATGGTGCTCCACGTGCAGCTTCGGGGACTGAACTTCACTATCTCCCCTTGGGTTTTGGTGTGATGTTGTTTTGAGCCAGTTGGATGCTGGACTCTTGACAAACTTGTTGCCTGGTTGTTTTCAGTGGGATCGTGGAATCTGGGGGAAGTTGGTTGCTAATGCAGGCTGAGGGGAGGGGAGGAGGATTGCAGGGGGCTTGACTGGCTCCTTCAGATTCTCCTGATGGCTTTAACTCAGTTTTTAAATTATGGCATGGACTGGGATGCTGATTCTGGTGGAGGGTTGGGTTTGTAGTGTTGTGCAGGTGTCGTTTGGTGGCAGTGTTGGAGAGGAATTGCTGCCTGTAGCCAACAGTGTGTTTTATTACCACTATTATGGTGATTGTATTCATTGAGGAAATGCTGATGAGGACGATTTGCATGAGGGTGTTGCTGGGGACCCAGAGTTCAGGACATCCGGCCACTGGCAGCAGGGTTGTGAGGATATGCTGCTTTCATATCAGCTCATGGATGATTGTCACATTTTTTCCTCTGTTTTGCCTTTCTCTGGGTAAGATGCTGGGTTTTGATATGTGAAACTATGCTTTTTGTGAGCTGCTCTAGAGGGTGCTCTTGTGTTTTCCCAAAGCCTGTACCCAGTACTGGGCACCTGCAGCGGGAATAAGCTGTGTTGGCAAAGCTGTGCTGGCAAGAAGGTCTTATCATAGCTTTGGAAGCACGTTGGGGAGTGCTCTCACCCACAGGTCGCTGTACTTGTGATAAAACATCTTATCAGCCAGGTGGTTTGGTCATGGAGCCCTCAGGTGTCTGGCTCTGCTCAGGAAGCAGCATGCTCCATTTGCTGCAGAGTTGGAGCCCTGCAGAGGTGCCCAGGTTGAGCTGGGGGACCTGCAGTGGGGGTCAGTACCTGAAGTGAGGTCCCTGAGCAGGGGTCCCTGCCTGGGCTGTGTGTGCTGTGTGTCACTGCCTGCGTCCCCGCCGCCACCGCCGCTCCTGGCGTGTGAGGGACCGACAGCCACAACAGTCTGTGCTCCTGCAGGGCTCGTTCCAAGGCAGCGAGCTGCTTGGGATAAAACATGTTTCCCTCTTCTGTTTCCCGTTTTCTGCAGGCTTTTCCCATCTGCCTAACGGTCTCTACCCATCGTACATTCCCCTGAGCCACCTCGAACCTCCCAGTGCTGGCAGTCCGCTCCTGGCCCAGCTGGGACAGCACAGCCTCTTTGAGTCACAGAAAGGTGAGTCTGGGACCCTGTGTGCCCTTCCCATCGGTCACCCCTGGGTACTTACCCTGTCCTTTGGGCTTGTTTGGCTGCTGGAGCTACTGGATGCTGGAGTGTTGGGGGTGAAGAGCAGGAACCGCCTTGGGTGATCACCTGGGATGTTTCCTGGGCTGAGTGGTGCCGAGGTTTTGGATGTGGCTGTCCTGTAGGAAGGCTGGACAGGTCTCTCCTTGAAGCCCCAGTATGCATGAGACATGGCTGTCTTACATCCTACATGGAGGAACCTGCTTGGTCTCCTTTGCCCTGGGCATTTTTGTTTAAGACATACTTGAAATCCATTCTTTCCTGGTTTGCCACCTCTCACCTGTCTCTGTGTAGGACTGAAGGGGTTGGAAGCCTGTGATAATTTTGGTTGCTTTTACTCTGCAGATGGATTCTACCTGTCCAGCCATGCAGGCCAGTCCGCTTTGCACCCGCAGCCTCCCCTCTCAAGGACCGTGGGCAGCCACACGTCGAGCACTTTGCTCCGGGAAAAGGACCTTGGGCAGCTGCACAAGAGCTCGAAAGAAGGCCTGAAAGACCCCGGTGGGAAGGAGCGGGCATGCCGGAGCGATCTGTCCCTGCCCTTTGCCAAGAAGGAGAGCAAGCCGAAGGAGGAGCCTCGACCCCGCAGTGTGGTCGACCTCACACAGGACACCAAGCCCGACAGCGACCGGAAAGTGAGCGTGGTGGAGAAGGCAGTGAAGGTCGGCGAGCGTCTCTCACCGTTCCTGGCTGAGCACATGCCAAATCGGGGCGCAGGCAGTGGGGAACCCAAGTCCAAGAACCCGCTGCAGAGCTCTTCCCTCAGCAACTGCAACGGTGGCGGGGACCCCATGCTGAAGGTCCTGGGTGCCGAGCAGGACCGCTGTGCCAAGGATCCCGCTCGGCACGATGAGAACATGAGGCCTTCTGCGCACGCCCACGCGGAGCGACTGAAGCGGGGGGAGCCCCTCCTGCCCTCTGTGGGTGCTTTGCACATCTCCTGTAGCTGTCCATCCCCACACCCCTCGCAGACGGGGAAGATGACGCCAGCCACAACATTCCCTCCGCAGCCCGTCCATTCCAGCATGTACACCATCTTCCCACCGGCCAAGGAGCTGGGGAGGGAGCACAAAGTAATCGCCCCCACCTTCGTGCCTTCGGTCGAAGCCTACGATGAGAGGAGCGGGCCCATCCAAATCGCCTCCCAGGCCCGTGACAACAAGGGGAAGGACAAGGACCTTGGCAAGGTGGGGGTGCTGCAGTCACCCACGGAGCGGTGCCTTGCAGATGCCTCCCGCACACTCTTGTCCCAGGACTTTTCTTGTCACAGTGATGCCAAAAGGATGGAGGTTCTGAGAGAGAAGGGTTCGGTGATCAGGACGAACTCCATGGCACTGAAGAGACAGGTCACTTCAGAGCCCTTCCTCAACCGGCCGGGGCTGGGCTCTCCGGAGAGCAGGGAGTTCCTGGCCTCCAAGGATTTGCTGAAGCCGAGTCCGGAGGCAGAGCATCGCCCCTGCGAGCGGGACCGCTTCCAGCGATCCAGCTCCAAAGAAGCAGCAAAGGTCTATGGCACTTTGGACTCTTCCCGGCAGCACCTGGACCATGGTCAGCTGAAACCGCCCGAGCAGAAGTGGAAGCCCTTTGAGATGGGCAACTTTGCCACCACGCAGATGGCGGTGCTGGCCGCGCAGCACAACCACGTCAGCCGGGTGGAGGAGGAAGCCAAGAAGGTCTACCTTGACCCCAGCGGTTTGCCACGGTCCTCGGTGGTGGGCTCGCGGGGCGCCGCAGATGTCCTGCACCCTGCCACGCACGGAGAAGGCTCGGCCATGCAGAGCCTCATCAAGTACAGCGGCAGCTTTGCCAAGGAGACGGCGTCCCGGCAGAGCTGCGGCAAGAAGAGCCCCTTTGGGGGTTTGGGCAACGTGAAGTTGGACTCTGCACAGCTGGGAGCCTCCAAGGTGCAGCAGTTGCTGCTGCAGCAGCCTGCGAAGCAGCTAAAGAGGGACCCTGAGAGACCCGAGAGTGCCAAATCCTTCGGCCGTGAGAGCATCGGCTCCCAGGGCGAGGTGGAGGTGAGGCACTTGCCTGTAGGCATTGCTGTGGCTGTGGCCCGGCAGAAGGACAACAGCAGCAGCAGCAGCAGCAGCAAACTGGGGCCCAGCTTGGCAGACCGGGATCGCTCGCTGTCTCTCAGCAGCATCAAAGGTAGGTTCCCTAGGGCTTGTCTCAGGGCTTCCCTGGAGGATCTGCTCTCTGGGAAGAGCAGCCACCCAGTGCAGGCTGTGTGCCATGAACTGGGTTTGGCATCTTCAACTGTGTTTGCCTCCCTTGCCAGCCAAGGACATGTTGTAAACCGCAGTGGGAAGCAAGACCCCCTGTGCAAGAGGCAGTCTGTCCCCTGTCCCCACTTCCATCCCCTCTGGCCACCTCTGAGGACAATCCTGCTCCATGAGTTTGATCCATTAGCAAAGGGAGTGATGGAGAAACCTCTCGAAGCACCTTTGTGCTGGTGTTGTAATCTCATGATTTTGATTTAAGCCGTGGTGCTGGCAGGAGGTGGATGGCACCAGAGAGATTTTGGTTCTCTGCTCGACTTGTATAGCAAGATAACACCCGGGGGCTGCCTGGCACGGGGCTCTGGTGTGCCAAGGAGCGATGCCAAAGCAAGTGGCTGGCGTCCAGTTTTAGCCCTTGCCTTCCCCATTTTTCTGCCTTTGCCCCCCTCTCCCAATCTTCAGTGGCAAGAAGCAGTTTCCCTCAGGCAGCAGCCCCTCTCCCCATTCCCATCGCCTCTCAGTGCCCTCCCCACAGCCGGGAGCCGGCCGAGGACCTCGTGGGCAGCACAGGGAGCTGTTTGTTCAGCCGTTCAATCGTCCCAGACGCTCCCAGCTTGCGTTAAATGTAATTTACTGAGCCGAACTAAAAGGCTGCAAACAAGGGTTGAATTCTGGCAGGCCTCTGGGCTCGTTGCTAAGTGATGCAGTTGGCTTTCAGACAGAAAACAAGACTGCTTTTCTCCTCCTCTCGCCCCCCAAATGTTGCCCCCCCTTTGTGTGCCAGGAGATATTCGTCTAATAACATTAGCTTGCTTGCGCTGAGTGGACGGTGCTTGAATGTTTAGACCTTTTAAGAAGGAGAAAGCAGGCTTTAGTTGGCTAATCTGTAGTATTTGGCAAGTAAAATGCAAGTATTTAGTACCGGGCATTGGTTGTCAAGGGAACGGACCTAAGCCTTTCCTCCATGCATAACTGATTGAATTTTTCTATGCAGTCCGTGCGTCATGTTCATATATATAGACAGAATGATCATTCACTGTCTGGACAATCATCGTTCTGTCCAGAAAAGGGACTGTCCTGTTGGTGGGATGGAGGCTGGGTGGGAATTAGAGGTCCTTCAGTGTTTGTGTTTGGATGGGGGGGTGGAAAAAAGATGATAAACTCGTCTAGAAATAATGGAGCACAAGGAGTGTAGATGGGAGAGGGAGGAGCGATGATAAAATAACAAAATAACGCGTTTCTAATGAAAGGCTGGGGGAGGGGGTCTACTCACCTTAGGCCAAGGAAGGAAGGGAGGCTGTGAGCTCTCCAAGGAATTGCTCGATATTGCTGACACCAAAGAGACAGCTGGGCATTGATTAGGGGAAAGAAATAGGAAAAGGGGCTCCAAAGGGGAAAAACCTGGGCTAGGGTGTGGAAAAGGAATGCTGGCGGAGAGGCAGTGGAAGATGTTTGGGCTCCAGAGGGATTTGTGAGCCCCCATGCTGTGGAGGTTGGGGAGTAAAAGTGAGCAACAGAGGCTGTGTGGGGCATCATTCAGTGAGTCAAGGAGGGGCTGGCTGGGGTTGGCTGGGCTGCATGTGGTGTCCTGGCAGGCTGTGAGAGAGATGTGGTGACCCTGGAAAGTCCTTTGGGAGGGAGAGCTGTGTGCCAGGTTTTAAAGCATCTTTGTTTTCTGCCTGGAGCCCATGAAGAAGCCTTGGGGAAAGGAGCTGGGAGAGATGTTGTCTTTTTCCTGGATTCCTTCTGACAGTAAAAGCTGAGGGAATTGGAGACTTGACAGCAAAAAACCCATGGGCTGTCCAGGTTTGTGGAAATACACACTAGAGCTCTCCTTGAAAAGACTGCCTGTCAGCAGAATAGACTTGATGTTCCGAGATGTTTTCCCATGTGCCAAACCATATCCAGACAGGAGAGCGAGGACCCTGGGAAGGGCTGCTGGGGTGCAGTCCTGCGAGGCTGAGTGCTCTCTGCAAGCAGGGCTGGGATTTAGGAGTGGATTGTATCACCAAAGCATAGTGCAGAGAGGGGCAACAGGGAATTGTGTGAAAAATGAGCATGCAAGAAAGAAGCTAGGGAAAAAACTAGGGAAAAGCAAGCTTAAAATCAGGCAGCTGGAGTGAAGATCTTGGATAAAGGGAAGGGTGGCCCCAATACCTGGTGCTGGCAGAGCCAAGCGAGGCTCTGCTGCTCACTCCTGTGAAGGTGCCTCCTAACCTCTCGCAGATGCAGCTGCTGCCATGCCAGGCTGTATTTGCAAGAGCTGTGCTGATTGTGGACAAGTGGTTTCTCCAGCCAAACATCCAGCCCCCCTTTTTGGATTCCTGCCCTCATCTGCCATATGTGTCCCTGCCTCGTCAGACCATTTCTTGTTGCATGTCTCGAGGGGGATGCAGATTCCTGCTAATGGTTGAATTGTGGAGTGGAGCGCGCTGGTTTTGTGAGGGTCTGTATTGTTGGTTCTGCCTGTTGCAGAAGGACAGGGATTCAGAGCATACTCAGTGCTCTCATACTGTTTTACAAGATCAGAAGGTGCTTCAGAAAGTGCAGAGATAAAATCCTTCCCCTCTCTGAGATGTGCTAAGCAGGACTATGTGGTTTGATGCAGGATTTAGCTGCATCTCAGCTCTTGCTGGGATGGGAAATCTGCCACTGTCCTTCAGCACAGTGGTCCATTTGGTCCTGTTGCTCCCAGGCTGGTGGCTGTGCTGTCCTGGGAGACCAACGTGGCGTGGCAAGTAGTCCCTTGATGTCTTGGAGACATGAGCCTCAAAACATATGCACTTGGGTGTTACCAGGAGAATATTGCTTTAGTGAGAATATCTTGATCACACAGAGAGCCTTGCGTGGTCTTTCAGGATTTGAACCTGGAACATCCTTGGGGACACTGGTGTTTTGGCATAGTGGCTCTCAGGTACTCTGCTCCATGCCCAGAGGAGAGGGGACAGCTTTCTCCAGGCCATTTCTCCTGTCTGATGGTGCTGGGTTGTCTCTTAGGGCACGGACGCTCCGAAGATGACTGTGGGGACGAGAGGAGCCGCCACCGGGACAGCCACCTCCTGGCAGGGCGCTTGGAGCGGGATCAGGAGAAGCTGCTCAGGTGAGGGATGGAGGGAGATGAGACTTTTGCCGTAGTGTCGCAAGCTGAGCTCAGGGACAACCAGTCCAGAGAGGAGACAGGATTGCATCCATCCTGGTGTAGGTACCAAACTTGCTGGTGTGGAGAGGGATGCTGAGTGGGGTACACAGGGCTATAAGCAGATCCTAAGTCCTCAGCAGAGCAATCCTAATAGACAGCTGCAAATCCATGCCTGCTCCAAAGGACTGGAGAGATGGATTCTTTTATTCTAGACATGGCACCTCCATCACAGCTCTCCTTGAGTGACTGACCCTGGTTTGCAAACACTGGTTCTGCAGGCTGGTCCATATTCCTGGGCTCCTCCATCACTTGGACCCTGTCTCACTGTCTCTCTCTTGCCTCCTCCATCCCCAGAGAAAGCAAGGAGCTGGCAGATTTTGCCCGAATACACCCCTCCAGCTGCTCCACCAACGGTTTGAACTCCAACCTCATGGTGACGGGAGGCCCAGCCCTGGCGGGCTCCGGGCGCTGGTCTGCAGACCCCGCTTCGCACTTAGCAGCCCACCCCTGGCTCCCCAGGACAGGGAGCCCCTCCATGTGGCTGGCTGGCCATCCCTACGGTGAGTGCCCTGGGAGGGAGCAGTGTCCAGAGGGTGTTCACACCAATGAGATCCGGGGAAAAGCGTTGCTACAGCCCAGTGAGGCTGTTTGATGAGCTCAGGGAAAAGGGAAGGAGGCGTTTCGGAGCAGTAGATGACTTCTTGTGTGGGTAGGAGCTGTCTGCATCTCTTGAGTTGTGACTTCGGTGTTTTTTCTTCTAGGACTTGGTCACCCTTCCCTGCACCAGGGCATGACTCCAGGCTTCCCCCCTGCCATGGGGGGAGCTCTCCCCTCCGCCTACCAGTTTGCCAGAGACCCACAGTCAGGGCAGCTTGTTGTGATCCCCAGTGAGCACTTGCCACACTTTGGTAAGGATGTGAGCTTGTGCCTGAGGACCATTTTTTGACAGCTGTGGGGAAAACAGACTTTGGAGAGGGCCAGAGAGGAGCATACCTACCTGTGGGGGCCAGCAGCCACAGCTGTAGGGTGGGTGTGAGCGGGCCTCTCGTTAGGTGTGTTTTGGAGATAGAAACATACAATCTTTAGCATTGACTCTTCATCCCCTGGAGGACCTTGCAGAGTTTGAGTCCTTGGTTAGGAGAATCTATTCATAGGCTCAGGCATGGAAATCAAACCAAGGACTGGAGGGCAAAGCAAGTCCAATGGCCCTAGGGCACAGGGGAGGTGCGACTGGGGCTACAGAGGGGAGCACAGCATGCTTTCCCCTCTGGTTTCTGGCTGTATTTCTGCACAGCCCAGTGTTTGGCATCCCCTACACTCTGGGAATGTAGAGACCATTGCCCTGAGTGATCCTGAATCCTTTATCCATCCTTACTCTGCTGCCTCCCTGACTGCATCTCTGCTCATTCCACAGCAGAGCTGATGGACCGGGCACCCCCCCTGTGGCCTGCTATGTACCCCCCAACCAGGAGCTCCCTCCAGCACGCTCACCAGCTCCAGCTCCTCTCCCATCAGCAGCTGCTGAGGCAGCACGAGCTGTACATCCTGCAGCAGCAAGCAGCCCATGCCATGGAGCTGCAGAGGAGTGCCCAGCTCGTGGTATGTTTTTAAGAACTTCTTGCTTGGCTGTGAAACGAGCCTGAAGTTGGAGTGTCTGGGGAGAAAATGCAGCTGTGCCAGTGTGGCAAGTGTGTCTCAAGGGTATGGATGCATTGAGTGATTCTGCCCTGGTCTCTGGGATATGAAGCATTTGGTGTATCCTGCAGTTAGAGTGGGTTTTGGGGGGGGTTTGGTGTAGAGCCCTTGAGCAGTGCTGTCAGAAGAGCTCCCCAGCAGCAGCAGTGTGACCTAGATTCCTTCTCATGGGATGTCTCTGTATAGTTGAGTGGTTTCATCCCTGGTCACCTCCAAACAAACCTCCTCAGAGCTCAGAGAAGTAGCTGCAGGACTTGCAGCAGTCACACTGGCTCCTGGAGAGAGCTCCCATTCATGAAAAGGTTTTGGAAGTCATGAGCTTTCATTTGGGTGTTTTACACCCATTCATTTTTATAGTGATCCTCTGGTTTTCAGGCTTCATTTTACATGTGGGCTTGCTAGGCTGTAGGCTTGGAAATAGAAATGGTTTGCTTTGGATGCAAATGAAAGCTGAGACATTCTTCTCATGATTCCTAGAGCTGGGAATTTGTAATGAGGCTATTGTAGATCAGTGTCACCCTCCATCAGACTGGTCTTCAAATGGTCTTGCACTGAGGGACATGTGTTTTATTCCACTGCATATTTGATAAGACCTTGTTTTGGTCTTGCTTGGTGGTAGGTCAGTGCCACTTTCCAGATGTTGTGCTGAGTTTTGCTCTGCTCTTGTCACAGGAGAGGTTGAAGGCAAACGAGCAGCGTGTGGATATGGAAGAGAAGGTGACAAAACGGAGCCTGGACAGTGCCAAATCAGGCCTTTCCTCCTCTGCCCCGGGACTGGTGCACCGAAAACCACCTGTGCTCTCTCCCAGCGCCTCCACGTCCTACAGCAAGGCTGTGAGTCCACCTCCCCTCTCTCCCAGGGCCTCACCCGTGTCTGTGCTCAAAGCTGAGGTGATCCAAAAGATGGAGGAGCCACCTTCGCAGCCAGCCTACTCCTACCCCGCCACCCCCAGCTCCCATCCTTCCAGCCCGCCCCCCGCCTCTCCACCCCCTGCCCCTGCCATCCCTCCAAAGGAAGAGGCGCCCGAGACCGTGGAGAAGAAAGACCTGGAGCTGGAAAAAGAGGCTGCTGGTCCATATCAGGCCTTGTTCCCAGGTAAGAGAGCCCTGCTTTGGCAGAGTCCTGTTGTGTTTGTGCCTGCCTCCCTTTTTCTCCTCGGCTCTTTCCTGCTTCTGTCCCTTCCCCTAGGGAAAGCCACATAGCTCCTCTAAAAGGCAGGGGAGAGGGCAGGAGCGGGGCTGGTGTGATGGACTGAGATTGATGCCTGGGTGCCTGGGGCTGTAGGCTCTCTTCTTCCCTTGGGCCAGGCCTGGGTTGGTTCTTCCAGGGCTGGAGTCCCAGTGGGAGAGGATGCAGGAGGCAGATCTCTCTCCAGTTGCATGACAGTGCTGGAAAGGTGGAGAAGGGACCTCTGGGGTGCTGCCTGTGGCAGCTTGGTCAAGAGAGAGGTGCCCAAAGGAGCTATTGCTTGAGAACAGGAAGAGACCAGAGGTGATAGAAGCAAAGGGAACCAGCTCTATGCCTTAGTGAGAGAGAAGGTGCTTTGGAGACCCAGCCATTACACAGTCTGTCCCTTCTGATATCTTGCAGAGATCCCCCCTGGATACCCATTCCAGTCCCTTCCTCCCTCCTTTGGAAGACACTATCCCTACCTCCTGCAGCCCCCCGCAGCATCTGATGCGGATGGCCTGGCTCCTGACGTCCCGCTGCCTGCTGAAGGCTCTGAGCACATGGACCTTTCCTCAGAGGTCAAGCCCATCCACCTGTCTCCGTCCAAAATCCTAGAGCCCATCCAAGCAGCAGCAGAAGAGGAATCCTTGGAAGAGAGGGTGAAATCAGAGGTGCAGATGGAGGAAAGCCAAGAAAGCATCTGTGAGCAGGACATGGGGACTCTGAACATCACCACCTCTGCAGCCGTCCCAGTGCAGAACGTGGACAATTGCAATCTCCTGTTGCACCAAGGCGAAGCCCTGGGTGCTATGGAGCAGGACCAGGAAGAACTTCAGAGCTGCCCACCTCCTTACCAGGTTGTGGCCTGTCCTGCAGAAGCAGAGGCTGAGGCAGAGAGCAGGAGTGGAGCAGAAACCTGCTCCGTGCACATGGACTATGACGGTTTGCTCGTGCATGCGGAGAGCGAGCCCCCGGAGATGGACTTGACGCCCCAGCGGGAGGAGGCCTCTGTGGCCATGGATCTGCAGAGTGCTGATGTGCCCCGGGCGAGGGAGTTTCCCAGCCTGCCTCCTGAGGAGGGGGAGCAGGGGCCAGAGATCCCTTCCTACACAGAAGAGGCAATCACTTGCCAAATCCCAGATCTGGACATCAAGCCGGGTGACCCACTGGCTGGGATGAATGCTTTGGTGGCTGCTACAGAAATGCCTCAGGCTTGTTCCTTGTTGACTACCACCACTGTCACTCCACCCCAGATGAAGGTGGAGGTGTTAACTGACCAAACCCTGGAGCACTCCTTCCTGCAAGGGATCACTTTGCTGAGTGAAATTGCAGAGATGGAGCTGGAGAAACGGAAACAAGAAATGCAAAGTAAGTTGTGAGTGAGGAGTCTGGTCAACTCTGGACCCCGTTGGGTCTCCCAGCTTATGTTCCCCGTGCTCTCCATGTGGGCAGACGAGTGGAGTCACAGGTGGGATCTCTTACAACCTCAGCCAGGCAGCAAGGAGAGCATTGCTCTGAGTTGCAGGAGTGGCTGGTACTTCAGATGGGGTTGGAGCAGAGTTTTTGTTGCAGCAGGCTGAGCTACGTGTGGCTTTTGTACTGCTCTCCCTTCCAAAGGCCCTCGCCATGTCTAGACAGTTTGTGGTATGCGTAGCGGAAACGGAGCCCCAGTTGCTGAGAGCTGCCAGGGTAACACCCTTCTGGCAGGCACTGAGTCCACAGTCTGTTGGGGTTTGGCACCAGAGGCCTCAGTAGCTCCAGATGACGCTTTCCAAGAGCTTGGCAGGTCCTGAAAAGAATCTCACCTTCCAGTAACTTCCTGAGGTGAGAAGTGATGGGAACTGCCAGTTACACCATGGCTGAGTACAACAGGAGATCTCAAGTGGGGGTCAAGGGTGGCTGGGGGCTCCTTGAGCAGCCATGGTCGAGAAAGCACCATCAGCCCCTCCTTGTGCCTGTTGGAGAAGCAGTTTTGGAATGTGATCTTCTGTAGCTTTTTTTTCTGTCCTTCTCAGCAGGTCCAGAGAGTTTCCCTGTCCGGCCAACGCTGGAGAGTTTGCTGGCTGCCAGCACCCACATGCTCATGGAAGTGCTTTCCACCCCCTTTATGGAAAGTCTGAAAACCATCCGGCTGCCTCGAGAGCTGAATCCCAACAAAAAGTACAGCTGGATGCAGAAGAAAGATGAACCAGTAAGTAGCTCTTAGTGTGGCTGAGTCTGGAGAGCCCCAGTGCATCCACTCATACAACTCACTGTCCCAGCCCCAGTCTGGGGGCTTGTGCTGGCTCGTGCTGCCCCTCTGCATTCAGCAGAACAAGCTGGTTGTTCCCTCATGTCACATTCCTGGCTGCACAGGAGTCAGTGGGCTGCAGTTTAGGTTCTTCCCTTGTTTGTTAATCAAAGTTCAGCAGGACCCTCGTCAGCCCTGGAAGTGGTGTTTTAATGTGGAACCAGAGGAACCTGTGTGTTACTGTTTTGGCCAGAGGATAAATAAAAATAGTGGCAACAGAGTTTTTCCTTGTTTAATTTGCTGACCCTCCCCTGTGGAAGAGGCTGATAAATTATTTTGTGCAGAGCAAGTAAGTATTCCAAGATAGGGTATATTGTGATCTGTCTTTTTAAACAAGGTAAAAGAGCATCTTACCCTGCAGGTTCTCTTCCAGGTTGCAGTCCCTCAGAGCTGATGCCATCCTGTGCATAAGCCACAGAACATCTTTGCTTTGCTGGTTTTCTTGATTACCACTCTGAGGCTGTGCTGCTGTCTCTGCTCCCCTCTCAGCATGAAGGGCTTTCTGCCAGGCTGCACACCTTGGCCATTGCCAGGGCACCCAGTGTGCACCCCCTGGACGTGTCCTGACACTCTCTTGCCTCCCCACCCCAGATGTACTCCATCAAATCGGCCATCGAGAACATGGACGCGATGGAGCTGGACTACAGGATGAGGCTGGCCGAGTTGCAGCGGCGCTACAAGGAGAAGCAGCGGGAGCTGGTGAAGCTGCAGCGCCGCAGGGACTCCGAGTAAGTCACAGGCTGCTCACCCAAGTCTTGGTTTTTTCCAGCTGGGCACTTCCACTGCCTCTCGGCCCAGGAGAGAAAACTGCCCTCCATCCCTCCCTGCCTCCTCTCCTCTCCTCCCGGTACATCCCGCCAGAGCTTTGCACAGCACACTCCTAGGCTATGTGACACAACAACCTGGTAACTGGTGACTGCAGCTGGGAGACTGTGTTAGAGACAACCTTGCCTTCAGCAGCTCAGTTTAGCAGTTTGGTGGCAGGTGAAGGTTCTGGGTTGGCTCCCGTTCTTGCTTGCTTTCTTTTAATTATTTTCCCTTTTTCTTCTTTTTTGGATTTATTTTCTTTATTTTTCCCTGTTTGTTTTGCTTTTCGGTTGCAAAATTTGCTTTTGCTTTTTTTTTTTCCTTTACCTTTTTATTTTGGTTTTTTTTGGTTTTGTTTTTTTTTTTGTTGCCTTGGTTAACAGTGAAGCGTATGGTTTTTTTAAAGGGAAAAGCATGACGAGAAAAGTAGAAGCTTGGCGAGAAGAGGCCCTGGAAGGCCCAGGAAGAGGAAACTTGGATCAAGCGCTCTGTCACCCATTAAGGAGAGAGGGAAGAGTGACAGCAAGAGTGGAAAGTAAGGCTGGAATTTGGGGAAGACGGGAACATGGCAGGGTCACTGCGCCAGGGTCCGACTTGGGGAGAGCATCTCGGATGCAGCGGGGGCTCGTTGTGTTGGCAGGCTGGCCGCTGGCTGCAGCGGTGGAAGCGCGTGCCGTTAACGTGAGTGTGTCCTTACGGTGGGAATGCAGTGCCAGTGTCCTCCCTCCCCGCAGGTGGAGCACCTGTCTGGTGTTGGGTGCAGGTTGGACAGGTGGAGTTGAGCAGCTGTGCGGTGATATGGTTGGCAGGGAGCTGTAGGTGAGGTTTTGGAGTTGGGGAGCGTGTCCTCGTGTGCTTTCGGGAGAGCAGATGGTGCAATCAGGTGCTGTAGAGCCAATTGCGGGGATGTTGATGTCAAAACTAGGAAGGACAGGGCTATTCCAGGTTATCTACTTTGTAGGACCTTTCTGCTGTGTTTCTTCTGTCTTCCTCTCTGTTCCCTGAATCAGTGGGAGTTGGTTTTGCCTGACATCTCTCTTTCAAGCATCTGGATTATCCTCTACTCTGCTTTTTTCTCTTTTGCAAATCCAACTGCTCTTGTTTGGATCTCACCACTGCTGGCCATTTACCCTACCATAGATGGCCTCTCCAAAGGGAAGGCATTTCCAAGCTGCCTCCCTGTATGCTCCATATTTCTGCAAATGTCCTTTTCAAGACTGCAAATCAGATTCAGGTGCCCAGCTCCCACTGACCAACGCTTCTGAAAATCTGTCCTCTTGGTGGCTCCGTGTTTTGCTCTTCGTGTTTGTGTGGCTGGACAGGCTGGAGGCATCCAGAGGCAGCTGGAGTTGTGCATGTGTGGGTGTGTGACTGTGTTGCGTGTGTATGTCCCTGGATCACGGGAATGCTGGAGCAGGCTGCTCTGGGAGATGGAGGTGCACCCTCAGCCAGCATTCGGGGCCTGAGGTGTTGGTTTAGCTGTTTGTGCAAGTCAGCAGAGAGGATAGAGGGAGGGGAAATGTCTGGAAGCTGAGGAGGCTGCCCCGTGTCAGTGGCTTTGTGGTGGTGGTCTGACCAGCAGGCTTAGGGTGAAGGAGGCAGCATATGAGAGCTTGAAATGGAAGCTTGGTAGGAATCTTGAGGTGTTGAGTGATCATCCATCAGATAGTTACTGGAGACGGCTGGGGAGCCGGGAAAGATGTGCTTATAGTCTCACCTACTTTATTTTTTATTTTATTTTCTTATTTATTTACCCTCTCCTTTCCCCCCAAATCCCAAAGCAAGTCCAATGACGTAGATCACAAATGCCTTTCACAAGGGGCCCGACTTGGAGTCTTGAGTGAGCCAGTCCTTGCAGTGCCTTTGTCCCTCCTTGTCACCCCATGTGGCACGTCCTTGCCACCTCCTGCTCATACCAAAGCAAATGCCTGGGTAGTGAAGCACCTCCCTGGGCCTCAGGAGTCTCTCCCTGCACCTACAGAGTCCATGGAAGTAGAAGTGGGAAAAGACCTTAAGGACCACCTCAGCTGTCAGTCCTTCCTGTTGCTGCTCTGTACCAAATCAGGCACTTTTTGGTGGCTGTTATCAAAACACCAAGCACTTCCTTTTAGAGGCCATCTTGCAGGTCTCTGATTTCAGGCACCCTCACCTGTCCTGGTGGCCAAGAGTGTGCACGAAGGGCTCCTTGGCTCTCCAGTTTGGTGGAAAACCTTGTCTAAACTGCTGTCACTTCACAGTAGACTTGGCTCCTGCTGAGGATCCCCACTGTGTGGGAGGCATTTAACCTCACTTTTGAGCTTGGTGGGGATCACAGGGAGGAAAGCCCCCCCACCTTGACCCATCCTGTGCTTGGCTTGCAGACTGAGCAAGTCCTTGTTGCTCTCTGAAGACTCTGAGACTGGTGAGGGCATGAAGAAGAGGCACAAAGGGGCCCTCCCAGAGGAGGACGAGGATGTGGAGAGCAGCAGTGGCAAGATAAAAGGGAAGAACCCAAGCTGGGAAGAGCACGATGCAGCTCCCAGCTTCTCAAATGAGGTCAGTGCCCTCGTGGGGAACATGGAGCCACGGGCCAAAAGCCCATCTCTTTCCTGCTTTGCTGGTGTTGGCTTGGACTCCTGATCTTTCAGTGTCTGCTTTTAGTTCACATGGGTTTAGATGCTCCTCAAGAGAGGATTGTGTGCAGTGGAGGGGCTAATGTTGGCTTACAGAGGTTGAACCTCCTTGGAAGGCAGCAGAGTCAAGTGCCTTGGAGCCAGCCAGAGCATTCAGTGCTGCACTGGCTCTGAGTCCAGAGCAGGGCTTGTCTTACCCCTTTGCCTATTGAGAGAGCACAGGGGAATGGACCTCCTGAAGCAAGGAGGAATGGGAGCACAACCTTGCTATTTCAAATGCAGGGTTTTCTTCTGCTCTGGTTGAGGCAATGAGATATTTACTGGAGCTTTAAGCTGCTGATGAAATCCAAAATGCATGCAGGCAAAGTACTGAGTTCGAGCTGCTGTTATCTAGCTGTAGCACATGTAAAATATATTTGCTTTTTCAAGAAGCAAGAAAATACTGAAAAGGATATACAGCTCTGGCTGTAGTGCAGTGGTGTTGATGCTCATGCTGAGAGGTATTTGGGTTTTTTTGGCATCCCAGCCTCTGGAGCTGGTTGATTATGTGGAAATCCATATTTATTTGGCTGGCTCTTGGGTAAAGAAGATTTTTAATCCTTGTGATTTAGAGAAAAGCTTGTAAAACCAACCCAAACATACCCAAAAAACCAGGTGGTGTAGAGAAAAAAGAGCTCCAAAGTATGTTGTTCTATGAACATATTTCTTTTGGAAGAACATTCAAGTTTTCTAAGTTAATCTTGCAATTTTGTAGTGCTCGGTAAGAGTACAACTGTACTGTTTGCTGACATATTCCTCTTCTTCCTCCCTAGAACCATGGTGGGTTATGGCAACTGGGGGGGCTAAGACTATCACCTTGAGGCTTTATTAACTACATGCATGAGACAATTTGGAGGGCTAGTAAAATCCCTCAGGTCTGCCATGATATCTGCTCCATGTTCACCTTGTCTCTTCCTTTCACCTTGGCAGTTAAAGCTCAAAAAGAAGAAGGTGCCATCGGATCAGGAGCAGCTGGCCAGCAAGCTTGACAAGGCCCTGTCTCTCACCAAACAAGACAAGCTCAAATCCCCCTTCAAGTTTTCTGAGAGCTCTGGGGGAAAGCTCAAAACCAGTGGAGGTGGCAGCAGGTACCTCTCAGCCCATGAGGCTCTGCCAAGCAAGGAGGAGAAGAGCCTGGCCAAGAACCTGGGCCTGTCACTGAAAACCGCCAAGGAAGGTAAAAACAAAGTGACTGCCAAAATGAAGAAGATGGAGGTGGGGTTGAAAGTCAAAAATCAGCTCAAGATTTCCCATTCACCAGCAATATCTGAAGTTAGCAGCTACTCCTATAGTAAGTAACCTCTTTTTTATCTCTTCTGTCTGTAGGAGGGCTTGTGGTGGGAGTTTCTGGCCTGTTGAAAGGGGTCTTGCAAATGGGTCTGGTTTTGCTCATGAATGAAAAGTGACCTCCTCCTCCCAGTGACTGCTGCTGCATCTTTGGGGTCAGCATGGGCTGTCTGCCCATCTTGCTGTCCACGATCAGTGTGTCTCTTCCTGACCTGTGTTGTATTCACCATCAGTGGGGAAAACACTTAAAGAAGTTGACCCATGTTCTTGCTTTTGGTGGGAGTAGACACTCTCCTACCAGTCAGATGAGCAGGTGGAGCCTCTTCCCTAGGAGGTAGTTGACTGTTGAAGTCCTTGTTGAGTTCAGTGGGCTTGGCTTTAGGATTATGCCATGGAATCTGTTGGAAAGGAAGAGCCTGCCAGTGCCTGATGTTTCTGAGCATCCTCCTGCCCTTCAGTGTCATGGCTTGCTTCCTGGCTGGCTGTGCTGAGCCTTCCCATCGGTCTCATCAGTGTTTGTCCCCACCCCATCAGTGTGGCGATTGTTACTTCTGAACCCAGAGTGTGCCTGAGGTGAAGGTTCCAGCAACTGACCCCTGTTACAGAAGGAAAAATCTGAATTGCTGACAATGTTGGGAAAACAGTAGAACCAAACATAGGAGAGTCTTTAACAGTTCAGGCAGACATTGGGGCAGAGTTTATGGTCTGAGACCGTTGTGTAATGGTCTCAGCTCACTTGCACACACATCTTTCCCTTTGCTTGCAGCTATTTAAAGCCATGTTAAAACCTTTATGGGGTGTTTGTGTGCATAACAAATACATCTCTTGGTGCAACACTAGTTTAGAAATTTCACTAATGGGGAAGATGAGCTAGTGACTCTCCAATGGAACAAATGTTTGGCATGAAATTAGCCATTTATATGGCAAAATAGGAGTCATTGTGTCCACTGGACTTGAACACAGCCTTTGGCTTATTGTGCTCTACATACTACCCAGCAGTTCTGTTCTTGAGTGTGCTTTACTCCCAAGGACAGACACGTGTCTCCTGAACTGTGGGCTCTGGAGCTAATGGGAGGAGAAAGGATGGGCTGTTGCTGGAGCTAATGCCTTGGCTCATGGCACAGGGAGCTTTTACAGTGCCTTCACGCTTGGCACTGTGGTTTCATGAGCAAAAACTCCCTCCCAGAACTAAGAGGGCTTCTATCTGACCACTGTCCAGTGAGTCTCCTGGTGTAGGAGTGTTCCCCTTTGTCACTCAGGTCTCAGCTCAGGATTGTTGCGACTGAGGAAACATCTCAGCTTTGGTTTTTCAGCTGTGTGCAGGTTCAAGGGAAGGGCCTCAGCCTGTCATTTGGTCACTCAGGCATGGTGAATTTGGGGAGGCAGGTTGAGCATATGGCAGCACCTCCTATGATTGCTGGGCTGCTCATGTGGAGAAGGAGAAGCAGGACTGGTGCCAAGTCCTTCTGCTTCCTGACCTCGGGATTTTCTACCTGGAGTCTTGAAAACTTTGGGCATAGATCCAAAGGGCGAACTGAGCATCTTACTCCCACAAATTTTAAGAAAATTCAGGTGTCTAAAATAATTTGGGTATTTGGGCTTTGAGCTTCCTAAACTTGGCATTCTTCGTGTCTTCCTCTCCACAGCCCAGTGCAGTGGAGCTGGGGAGTGATGCCACAATGTCTGTAATGTTGAGGAGCTGAGGGCATGTCCACAAACGGAGAGGTGACAATTTACACCCACTTCTGTTGCATCCAGGGGTACCATATGCTGTTTGTCCCTCTCATCAGATGCCAGAGGGGATGGCTGGATAACTTCTCACCGCCCACAAGGATTAGCAGCTTTGTAAAGCCATGGTTCACAGACCAAGGAGCGGCTTGGTCCCTGCTCCTTTGTGGCGTATGCCGTGGAGCATCTGGGGCAGCGTGCTTGGAGTCAGACATTTGGAGTTAGACATCCTGCCTTCTTGGCAGCTGGGCTTGCTCCAACCACACGTGTTGAAAACCCTCTGCGAGGGCTGGTTCATGTAGAAAAGGAGATTCAGGTCAAGAGTGTTGAATATCACCATAGCCAAGACAAATTCAGGTTGATGGTCCAGTTGTTGACAGTGCTGTGCCTTCAGTGGACATTTTCATAGTGGAAATGTTTGCTTCATTTTTCTGCTGCCAAGCTAAGAACACTCCTTGGATCTTAAGGGAGGACAAGGAGGTGGAGAATATCCGTTTGTGATGGAAAGAAGGAAATGTGAATTTCTGTGTTTGTTGAGCTCAAGGCTTATGATGGAGCACCTGGGCAGGGGTGGACAGTGGTGGCACCAAAATCCCCAGACCCCTATTCAGTGATGTAATGCTCTTCCCACCCGCTTTGACNTATCGTTGTGATATTTTTACTGGCTGGCTCTTTTAGAGCTTTTATATCGACTGGGTTTTAGTGTCTGCCTCTCCCTGCTTTCCTGTTCCCTTCCTCCCTTCAGTTTTAACCTCACTTCCTTCCTTGCTGCCACCACCACCATTATATTATTATTATTACTATTATTATTATTATTTTAATTATTATTATTTTATT
>VXBC01001235.1:72423-99545 GCA_013399945.1 Ploceus nigricollis | reverse complement strand
CCTTTTTTTTTCCCCCCCCTTTTTTTTTTTTTTTTTTTTTTTTTTTTTTTTATTACCGGGGTACTGTTGTGTGGCCGTGTGACTTGATGTTTGTACTGTGATTTGGTTTACCAAGCTTTATTAAACATACCGAGTTCATTTTTAACTAAACCTGTGTACCTTGTCTCTCTTGCTGTGTCTCTTATCAGGCGATTAGGTTGCTGCTTCACTCCATCCTGCTCTGCATCCCCCTCCTGCTCCCACTCCCCATCAGTAGAACTGGAATTAACCTAGTCTGGGGTACTCTCTATTATTCAAATATCCCTGCTGCCTTTGTCCAGATAAAGCCTAGGCTTCCCCCTTTCCCCCCAACCCCTTTAAGTTAATTTTTTTTTGTTCACCCATTTTTAGTTTTATCTTTCTCAGTTTGTTTGCTGATAGACTCTCTCCAGGCAGTCACATAAAACATGGAGGTACTGACTCCTTGTTGCTGCTGCAGGAGGGTGCAGCGTGTATTTAACAGCCAGAAATTTTTCTTTTTAATTTTTTAAAGCATAAATGTCAAGTTTTTGTGTCTCTTTTTGGGTGGTAGTTTTTTTTTTCAGATGCCCAGAGGTAACCCACGGTGCTCAAGGATGTGGCAATTACTGCATTAAATTTGACTCTCCAGTTTCCCTCCCTCACCCTCACCCCAATTTTTTTCTTGCAGCTTTTTTTTTTTTTTTTTTTGTCAGCCTGTCATTAGTACTTCAGTGGGAAAAGAGATTACTTGAGACTTTTCCTCCAGAGACACAAGGGGTTTCTGTTTTAGAGCACACTCATTAAATAATAATCATGGGGAAAGGTCATTTTAATGAGCCCTCAGCTCCCGAAAGAAACGAGCTCGGCTGGGCTGAATGCAAAGCAAGAGCATCCCCAGTTGTTATCTAAGTTACGTGGCAGAGCTGGATGTAGCCCAGCAAAAGCCTTTTAGTGTTTTACACTGCTCAGGGCTGTTAATTGAAAAACAGGGCTGGATAGTTTGGCTTTTGTTTTGTTGGGTTTTTTTTTATTTTCTGAGTTTTTTGATGTTAATTTCCTCCGTGCACCTGTTTGGTTTTTCTTCCCTCCAAACCCAACCTCCAAAGAAAGATAATTAAAGCTTGAAAAAAAAAATAAAAGAAAATGATCAAACACGGCAGAAAGATACAGAATGTTGATTTGTTTTGATGTGGCTCTGGGCTGGACCCACCAATGCATTTCAAAGAAAACGCAAAAGAGAAATACATACGTTAAAAAAAAAAAAAAAATTTGTTCTTTAGAGAGCCCAAAAAGTTGTGAGGACAGTGGGAATTTTATGTAAGGCTGAGATTGCCACATTTCCATGAAGAGTCTGTGTTAACTTCCATTCTTCCCTTCCTTGTTCCTTCCTGCATCTTTTCTTTGTTTTGCTGCTGTTGGAAATTTTGAGGATATCAATCCCTTTTAGGTGCCAAGTTCTTGAGGGGGGTTTTGGGTTTGCTTTTTGGTTTTGTTCCAGGTAAGCAGAGAGGTAACTTGTCCCTTTGTCTATTTTTCAAGTAACCTGTCTGCTTTATTAGAAGAAATAAACTAAAGATCCCAGTTTTATGGGATAAAATCTGGGGAGGGGAGGGGGTACGGGAGGAGGTTGGGGAATCTGGAACAAATGGGGAAATGCATTGTAAATCCCATTGGGGTGTCATTTAATGGTGGGGAAACCAAAGATGCAAAACCCCCTGGGGTGGGAGGTGGGTATGGAGAGGGAGGTGGGAAGGGATTATTGGTTACAATTTGGGTTTTTTTTCCTGCAAATGAATTTTTTTTTTTGGTTGTTTCTTTTTTTGTCAGAAGCATTTCTTGAAGGGATATTTGGGTAATAGGGTTTCTGATGGCTTTCCCTGAATACTAAACCGATTAATAACCTCAGCTTTTCTAGAAGTGCTCGCTTTCTCCTTGCAGCTGCTTGACCAACCCTTTCACCCCTGCCCCTATCCATGATGCTTTGAATGTCTGTGTCGGTCTCTTGCATTTGCTCTCACGCTGCACTAAAGAAGCAAAGTGGTTGGCTGGTTGTAGGGCAGACACTTCTCAGCGAGGGTCACTAGCCATGAGCCTGAACCTTGACCATTGTTATGTAGGTAGGCAAAATAACTTTTCTTTATGTCATCTGTCAGCCTCAGACGTTTCGATGTTGCCTCCATGAATAATGACACGTAGCTCTTTGCATTCTCTTGGTTATTTTAATTTTGAAAATGATTGCTGTCCGCTTTCAGCTTTCCTCTGTCCATGAAGAGTCTCACGTGGAAGGTTTGCACGTGTGTGTGTGTCTGAGGACTCCAGAAATGCTTTGCTGCTTACAGAACTACTTTTGGAGAACCCCTTAGCCCAGCCAGGGCAAGGATTTACAGATGAGTCCAAGATGCAAACCTTAAAGGTTTCTGGACCATGGTGCAGAAATGTCCCCATGTCAGGGGTATTGCCTGGCCCTGGCCCTGCAGTATCTGTGTCGAAGGTGGGACTAGCTGCAGGAAGACCTGTTTGCTGTCATCTGGTTAGATCAGGGAAGACACTCTGCTTTCTTACAGACCAAACATCACGTTGCCATTCTGATAAGATGCAAAGCTTGTGGTTTTTAATCCACTGACCTTGGAGAGGAAACTGCTAGTATGGGCTAAAACCCATCAGGATAGGTAATTCCTTGAGCTTTCTTAAACCAAAGATCCATAAGTCCTCCTCCTCCATACTCTGTTTGTCTTAAGAATTTAGTACCTTCTTCTCTGATCTCTTTTTCCTGACTTGGAGGATGATTTTACCCCAATTAAAAAAAAAAAAAAAACAGTGAGGGGTAACCAGTTCCCTACACATTCCCATGTGATAGTTGTAATATTTTTAAATTTTTCATGAGCACTTCTGGAGTCAACAGCACAGCACATGTGGAGGGGAAGAATCTTCCAATGATGAGAATTGGCTTATCTGGAAAAAAAAAAAGGTACAGTCTTAAATTGGACACTCAAAAATAAGTAACCTCCAGAATTTGGACAGATTGCAGAAATCAGATGTTAATGACCCAGTAGCTGTCTGAAGTCTGCCTGTACTTAGCCTGCTTTGTATGCTGTAGACCTGCTTGGTGTTATGAGAAAATCATGCTATTTATTTTTACAATGTGAAATGACTGTTTTAAGTGTGTGTTTTTACTCCCTCCCTTCCCCAGCCTTTCCTCTTCACCCCCCCCTCAACCTGTCTTGTTACATACATCAGTCTCTAAAAACCAAATTGCTTACCCAATTTCTGTTCATCATTAACAAATCTCCATTTACTGCTCTCCTACAGTAAAATACCATGGCAGCTTAGCTGTTAAAAGCTATGAGAAATCTCAGTATTCTTAACTGGGTTTGGGTTTTAATTCAGTGCAGGTAAAAATTAAAATAATCTTTGGCTCATGTTTATGTGGCATCAGTAGCATTTAAATATGAATGTATTGTTTGTTTTGGCTGTGGAGTTGTGTATGTACACGTGTGGTTGTGTGTGTGGGCATATACACACATATACATGCTCTTAAAAATGTCAATTAGAAAAGATATTTTTAACTTTGAGCATTTTTTTCCTTTACCCTCTCTCAGTGTTAACAGAATTACCATTGAAGGAAAAAATGATTTTTAAAAAATGTCTTTTTCCCCCTTGCTAGCTAAAGATCACCTTTTCAGGACAAAAAACAATATTGAGGCTTCAATTGTGTAAAGGCATCTGTGCATGGTTAATTTTAAACCCACACATAGTTTGGGTACAGTAGGAATAAAACTTCTGCTTCCCATTAAATACAGGCACCAGTCTCTCCAAGGAGCCGTTCAGATGGACAGAGAGCACCAGCAGCTTATTTGCCACCATGGCCAGAAGTTTGGGGACTTACTTTAGAAGCATGTGGGCTTGGAACAGAGCCCCACATGTCTTCTTTTTGCTTCATTTGTTACTTTTTGTCCCTTGGAAAATCAGAAAGAAGAGGAGCAGGGATTGTGTTGTGCATGTGGAGTGGGGTTAGCAAGATCTATCCTCGCCATGAGAGGTGGAGGAGGATGGATCTGTGCTGTGAATGTGTTAAAATGGGGTTATTTTGAGGCTGGAAATTGTATCTCCTGCAGATAAAAATATAAGTGTTGTGGTAAAAATGCTGACAAGGGACTGTCTTCAGTTGTCCTTCTGTAGTGTGACACTGTGTATGAGCAGGAGATTGGAATAACCACCAGGCACCTCATTGTGTTGTGTATTTTCTGTAGCCTGAGGAGCAGCCACTGCCATCCTGGCTTTTAAATCTGTTTTACCTGAGTGCCTCTGAAATACTGGAGCTGCTGGGCACCCTTTTGCCCTTGCACATGCAGCCTGTAAGTGCTGAAGGAATGGTGCTGCTGGGCAGTCCATGTGGCTGAGGCAATGGGGCTGGACTGGTCATGGATTTTCCTGCAAACTTTCCCCTTTTTTTTCCCCCCATTTTCCTCCCCAGCTGCTCACTGAGTCACTTGCTGCTCAGTCAGCTCTCAGGTCTGGCATGAGGGGCCCTACAGGTTGATTTTTTTCCTTTTTTTCCCCCTGTTTTTGCTGAAAATTGCTGAATTTCAGAGCTAGATGGGATGGATGGAGAAGGTCTCGCTACCCCACAGGGTGCCACTGAACTCAGGCATGGTTTTGCTGCTTTTCAGGCAGGTGGTTTTCACGTCTCAGAATAAAGTTCATCTGGATTTATTTTCTCTTTTGGCAAAATGTGATGTAAAAACAGCAGTTGTGACTGGTTTTCTGGTAGGGGAAGGAATCTGATCCCAATTTGCTGTGGATTTTTTTTTTGCATGTGGTTTTTATGCAAGGATTGAACAGGGTTGTGGATTTCTTGGTATTGACTGCAGGACTGTAAGTTTAGAAGCATTTTTATATCACAAGGAACGAGTCTGAGGAACTGAAATGGGGAAGGAATTTTTATGCAGTTAAAAATTAGTATTCTCTGACTATCAGATATATGCTACAGAGATAAGCCATCCATGTTAAAAAAAAAAAGGTAAAAAAAGCTGCCAGTTACCTCAGTTGATAAAATACAAGGATGAGAACATTGTTTTCTGATATTCCTGTTCTTTCTAATATCATAGAAAAATAACACTTGTGTTATTGTATTTTTTTTTCTGAGCAACCAAGTGTTGAGGACGTTTTTATCTATCCCAGAGGGCATATATGAAAAGAAAAGGATTTTCATGTTCATTCCAGCTCATTTTGAAGGGATCTGGTTTCTCATTTGGCTGGATTTCAGACACAAGGATAGTGGCTGGTAGGAGCTGGGGAGTGGGCTCAGAACAGGGCTCCTGCTAGTGGTGGAAATTTTCCAGCAGCCTCAATGATCCTACTTAAGCCCTCAATTTCAAGAGAAATGAAATATCTTTTCCAGACCCACTTTTCGCAGTTAAATATATATATTTTTATA
The DNA here is from genome assembly GCA_013399945.1 of Ploceus nigricollis. NCBI lineage: Eukaryota > Metazoa > Chordata > Aves > Passeriformes > Ploceidae > Ploceus > Ploceus nigricollis. Next base: position 94,108 of record VXBC01001235.1, on the reverse strand, counting down.
GATCTGTATGCTCATATATGTGTGTGTATGAGTGTGTGTGTGTGTGGTATATGTGCATTTGTGAAGTGGCTTGCTCACCAGCACTCACTGGATGAGATGCTGTTAAAATTAATTGCCTCTGAGCTGCTGACAGACTCTTGGGAAGCGCTGTAGGGAGGGAGAGGTGCCACTCTCGGAGCATCTACCCCCAAATACCTGCTGTGTACACACCCTAGAGGAAACCCTCAGCCCACTGCTCTGCAGGTGTCAGCTGAGGCAGGCAGTGAGGCTGATTTCTTTGCCAGAATTAGATTTTGGCTGTGGGCAGCTCTTCCTGCCTGCGCTGAGCCGGGCTTCCCTACCCTGAGCTGTAGAGAGGGAAATGAAAGGCATGGAGAGAGTTCTGAGGCAGAGGGTTCAAACACTGCTCCTTGTCTCCAACACTACCCACACTTTCCTCCCTTATGCATTCCAAATCCATTGCTTTCGAATTATTTCTCCCCCCTCTTTGCATTTTTGCTTCCTGCCCTTTCTCCTCCCTGTGTTCCCCTTGCCTCCTGCCAAGGCACAGGCTGCTCTCTGGTATTCCCCTTCCATGCTGATCTCTGGTTCTGATTACACTAATGGATTTCGTTATGGAGGAAGTGTTGGTGGGCGGGAGGGGAATCCCACAGCTCCCAGGTCGGGATTTTCAAAGGAATTAAGCTTTTAATTCCTCCTGAAAGCTGTAGGGAAGGGGTGTCTGGCATCCTTTTCAAATCTGCCAACACCCTGCTCTTCCCTCCTTGCCCTGAGTGGGTCGTCTTTGCTGTACCCTGTATTGCTGTGTCCTTCCAGGGTGGTGGCAGGCAGGGTGACACCGGCTCTATGGCTGCAAGGACACGTGTGTGCCCATGGCCAGCATCCTGTGGCTCAGTCCTGGGTGGCTCAGTGCCACTTGGGTGGGCACAGAGCAGCAGGAGAGTTGCGGTTCGGGTTGGGAATGTGGCTGGTGCACAACTCCGTGAGATCTGTAACGGGCTCCCTGTTTTCTGCGTGCCAGATTCCAGCTCGGAGGAGGAGGACGACGACGATGAGGAGGAAGAGGAGGAAGCAGAGGACTATGGCACGGATGGCACAGACAGGCTGTCGTCACCTGCCCTGGATGAGAGTGGCCTGGGCCTTCTGGCCAGGTTTGCTGCCAGCGCGATGCCCAGCCCCATCGTTCCCCCTCCGCTTTCCATCATCCAGCTGGAGGCCAAGCAGAAGGCGAAGAAGAAGGAGGAGCGGCAGAGCCTGATGGGTGAGTTCCCTGGTGTGGGGTGGTGCTGTGGGGGCAAGGTGGAAGGTTTGGGAGGTCCCAGCTGTGCTGCAAGAGAGCACATTGTGTACCCAGACACTGAGCTGCCCTTTCTTTGCTTTGGCAGCTTGGTTCTGATGCTGAGGGTGGAGAAAGTGGCCTGATAGGGAAACAAAAGCCAGTCACGGACATGGCAGGTTAGCAGCTGCAGCCGTGACTTCCCTAGGGACAGCTGTGGCTTTGTCAGTTTCCTCTTTTCCTACTTGGCAAATTCTCAACAAGACATGCTGCAAAGGCAAGCAGTGGGATGCTGCATCCCCTTGGACAGAGTGCAGAAGGCAGTGAAGTGCTGTTAAATTTTAGGGAAGGAAGCATGTGCTAAATGCAGCTGATCTTGGATACCCAAGGGAATCACAGACACCCAAGTAGAAGAAAAGCTCTTTCGATCAGCCCATCCCATCAACTTCCTTATAGAAGCCAGCCAGAGAGACTTGAAACAAACATTCCTTCCTCTGCTCATATGTTTGCAGTGCCAGAATCTGGGTTTCTGCCCTGCCTCTGTCTCAGTTTCAGTGTGTTGGGAGTTTCATTTCTTCCCCTCCCCATGCCCTGCTGCACAAGTGCCCATTGGTGACATTGTTCCTGGTCAGACAGATCTATATGGGTTCCATTTATAAATTCTCTATTAATATTTATTAAGTGATAATGGAATTTATAGCATGCTTCAGAATGGAAAATGATGTCCTCCTCAGGAGCCTGGCTTGTTTTAGCACTGTTTCCATGCTATATTAGGCTTTTGCCAACTTGTTCCAACAGCCTCTGCTAAGAATTTATTGTCTTGTAATCTGCCCTCCTTGAAACTGGAAGCATCTAGAAATTACCTCATGCAGTACTGAGAGAGGAGAAGGAGTGTTTTAATTTCCAATGGGTTTTTCATTTTGAGCTTTGCCAGCTTTGTTTTTGACACGCTGGCTCTTTTTCTCTTCATGCTGGGGCTGTCTCAGGGAAAGAAGATTGGGTAGAAGATGAGAGCAGTTTCCTGCAAACTGAATTTACCCAGGGAAGTGAGTGTATTTGAAAGAAGGACCAAGAGAAGATGCTTTCCTTGCTTGTGCATGTACATTTTCATTTTCCCACGTGAAAGTTGTTTGCCTACCTCCTGCCCGTGTTGCTGGGTGTGTAGGTGCTGCCTCAGTTTCTCTTCTGCCCCTGGAAACATGATCTTTTTTTCTTTTATCGGGTTCAGGGGAACACAGTGAAGATGGGGAACATCTTGACATTACTACAGTATTTCAGGCCTCTGGGTACTGCTGTGCTCATGGTGCTGAGCAGAGGCCAATGTGAGGGGAATTCCATTTGCCACAGACAAAAGAACATTTACCTCTCTTGACTTTAAGGCGACTCCTTGAGCCAGTAAAAGGATCTGTGGTGTCTGTTAGCCAATGGAAAAAAATAAGCTTGAAATTTGGGTTTATTCCATTTGTTAAAAGCCATTGTTCTCCTGAAACAAAGGTGAAACTGGAGAGGGCTCCCACCAGGAGAGAAGGAGGGATCAGCTTGTGGGGTTTATGCTTGGTTTCAGCTGAGCAGCTCCTTTTTGAGGAGGGGCATGTTAAAGTATCTTTTCTCTTCAGAGCTTCCCTGCAGGGATTTGCTTGTGGGAGAAGGGAGAAAATGGAGGCAGGGAATGCACTCAACCACACTGCCTGAATTGTCGGGCTCTGGTTTGGAGCAGGGCAGGCTTACTTCCAGGGAATTTCCACTGTGTTTTATGGGTCAGAAATGGAGGTCTGAGGGATGTGGGGATTGGAAAGGGGAGCAAGCAAGAGCTCTACTGAACAGGCACAGCATCTCCCATGGAGCCCAGAAGTTTCCAGCAGGATGTGTCCCCTCTTGGCTCAGCTGGGGCTTTGACTGATGGTTAAATCCTTTGCACCTAGGGACGGAGTTCGAGTACACCGACTCGGAGAGCGAGATCAAGATCAGGAAGAAATCTCCTTCAGGGCTGCTGCGCGGGAAGAAGGGGCCGCTGGAGCCCAGCGGCATCCCGCCGAGCCAGGCCCCCAGCAGCCTTGACTCCGGATCTGGGAGCGCTGACAAGGCCAAGCTGGGGTCTGAGAAAGGCCGCAAGCTGAAGAAATTTAAATCCCCTAAGGACCTGAGCTTTGAGTTTGGGCTGGAGGCCAGCGATGATGACCTGTGGAACCGGCGCCGCAGCGAGCGGATCTTCCTCCACGACGCCACCACGTCCTCGGCCATGCTGACATCCACGGCGCCTGCCAGCTCCACCCCTGTCTCCAAACCTGGGCGCTGTGGCAAGGGGGCCCCCATGAGCCCCAAAAAAGAGGGCAGCAAGGGGAAGGAGAGGAAGGAGCTAAGTAAGGTGAGGAACGTGCTGGCCAGATTGATGTTGGGATGCTTGGGAGCTGAGGGTGAAGGGAGGGTGATTAACTCCGCTAAGGCAGAGGAGAGTTGAGTCCTCTCTCAGCAGTTGTTTGGCTGCCCCTTGTCACCCCTGTCAGCCCCATGTACACCTGGAGGTTCTGTCAGACTTGGATCTGACTTGCAGGGGGTAAAAGCCATGTTTGAATGGGACTGGTTACTTCTGTTACCCTCCATGTCCCAAATCCATTCTGTTTGGATGGAGTTGAGTGGCCAGAGTTGATGATCCTGTGAAATCTCTCTCCCACTCTCTGCATGAGCTTGTCCTCTTGCTGACCTGTGGCCCCCAGACTGGCCTTTAAGGCTGTTCCCCTTTTATAGGGTGGCTTCTGAGGTCTGTCCCTGGCTGGGGGTGACAGTGGTGTCTGGCTTTTCATCTAAGCTGAATGCTTGGCTCCATCTGGCTCCAGTTCAGTTCATGGCAGTGTTATGGAAGAACACTGGTGGGGAGAGTTAGACAAGTTAGTTGTGACATGAGGCCAACTGGGATCTTCTTGGAGCTCTTTGGAGGAAGATTTGATGGGCAGGAGTTGCTCTCCAGTGTAATGAAAAGCTCTTCCCAAAATGTGTGAAACCAGAAAGCAGAGATGTAGGATGTGATGTGGGCAGTGAACTAACTGCTGGCTGGTGCATAGCCTGCTTTGCTCCACCTTTTCCCTTTCCTTGGACCCAGATCTTTACCAATCTTCTCTTTACTGATGGAAGTGTTTTGTTTTGATTTTTAGCAGCGGAAGAAGGGTAAAGAAACACCCTGCTGCTCCTCCTCCTCATCCATGTCTCCTCCTGGCATCCCCAGCTCCCCCTCTGATGTTCGGGTCAGCCTGACAAGTGCCCTGGGCTCCACCAAGAAGAGCAAAGCTAAGGTGAAAGCCAAGGAGGTGAAAAAAGAGGTGAGGGGCTGGTTCTAGTGTGGCTGGACTGGAGGGTGGCTGGCAGAGCACCTGGACTGTTGCAGTGTGAGGGAGGGAAAACAGAGGTGCAGGTTTTGCTGGGTGTGTTACAGGCAGAGGGCTGGTTTGAAAAGCCTAAAATCCAAAGAAGACTCTCTGATAGTACCTGCTGCTACCATCTGGTGTTCATTTGCCTTCATCCCCCGAATTAGTGAGCAGGCAGGATTTTCTCTAAGGCTGCCACGGGGTGGAAGGAAAGCTTGCATGGACAGCAAGGACCAAGGAGATGGTGATGGAGTAGCCTTGCTTAGCACTGGGTCACAGCTGGTTCCTGCTCCACTGCTGTAGCCTGTCATCTCTCATAACACACACTGCTGTCTTCTCACATGATTTCTGTGTGATGCTTATGGTCTGTGTGTAACAGCAAGGAACCTATCATGGAGACTGGAGAAGAAATAGGAACAGTGCCTGGTGCCTGTTCAGTGAAGGCAGAGGCTCAGGAGCACTGTGGTGAATGCAGAGCAAAACTACAGCTCCACAGCATCTCTCCCAACCTCCAAGAGTGAGGATGTGGGGAATAGCTTTTGGTTAACTGCTGGTGATGCTTGGGGGATAAAGGCAGCAAAAAGTCTGGGCACACCCACTTAACTGTTTGTGAGATGAATATTCCTGAGGATGGAGACAGGTTTGTCCTGATATCCTCAGGTTATTTTTTGCTGGAGGGAGGTGAGATGGGATCAGACTGTTTCCTGTGGTGATCCAGCTGATGTGCTGCTTGCTGTCCTGCAGAACCGAGGGAAAGGAGGAGCTGTCAGCAAGCTCATGGAGAGCATGGCAGCAGAGGAGGATTTTGAGCCCAACCAAGACAGCAGCTTCTCAGAGGATGAGAACATCCCACTGAGCATGCTGGTTGAGAGGCCACCCACACCAGGTAAGGACAGGATTTTATAGGTAGGGGAGCTGGGCAGGTTTCCCAGGGCTGCTCAGAGGACAACTGTGCTGCTTTCACACATTCCTCATCCAAAGCCATGAGTCTTTGGGGTGGAGATGTCACTTTTTCAGTCAGTTGAATAAAAACTAAGCCTGATTAGCATGTGGCTCACTCTGACATCTAGTTGAAGCCCAGTCTCTGAGTTGCCCTATTTTTATTTACTGCTATGTTATTATTACCTAGAGAGGGGACAGTGATGCTGGGAGTATGAAGTTTCCTTCTCCCCTCACTGTCCCTTTGCCATGTGTGGTGCCTTCTAATCCCCATCTTGCTCCAACACCTCACAGCTCCCCGCTCCTGCATCATTGACAAGGATGAGCTGAAGGATGGCCTGCGTGTCCTCATCCCCATGGATGACAAACTGCTCTATGCTGGGCATGTCAAGACAGTGCATTCACCAGACATGTAAGTTGAGGGGCTGCTGTATTCACCTGGGATCTGCCAGAAAACGGGGAGGTAGCTGCTGCACTGATCAGTTTGGGGGTTGTGTAGAGCTGGCTGCCTAGAGACTGACAGTGTCTGGCAGGGAGGGAAGGAGAGTTCACTCTGGTTTATCAGCACTGAGGGAAATCCAATTATCTCTCATTAAGTGCTCTCACATCCTCTCCCATCAGAGGGAGGCGTTACCTGGTGGGGGTGGTGTCTCCCATGCGCTGTGTCTGACCCAGCCTTTGTGTTTCAGATACCGGGTGGTGGTGGAGGGCGAGAGGGGAAACCGTCCCCACATTTACTGCCTGGAGCAGCTCCTGCAGGAAGCGGTATGTGTGGCCAAAGACTGCCTGTCCTCGGTCCCCATGGCCTGTTCTGGGGTGGGGGAGGCTAGCTGGAAGCTCTCTCCTCCTCCAGCTGCAGGGATGTCCTGGTCCTGCCCCCATGGTCATTGTGGGCAGAACTCCCCTTGGTGCGCTCGCTCCCCCACTGGCAGCAGGCACTAGTCCTGTATTCCAGCAGGGATGGTCCTTCCCTCCTCCTGTGAGCACACAGGAGGCCGTTCCTCAGCAGGGAAACTGTCCCTTGCCTTCTCCAGAGCTGCTTTGCTCCATGCCAGGTGTGGTGGGATGGTCTGTGCTGGTGCCAGGGTGGTCAGTAATTGCCTTCCTGTTGCCCTGAGCAGATCATCGATGTGAAACCCCCTTCAGTGCGGTTCCTGCCCGAGGGCACGAGGATTGCAGCCTACTGGAGCCAGCAGTACCGCTGCCTCTACCCGGGGACAGTTGTCCGAGGTAAGGCCACCCTGGCTGCTCTGTGCTGTGAACCTGGGATGTCTCAGCCCTGTGTGTCCTCAGGGATGTCAGGCTTGTCTGGGGAAGCCGTGATCTCTGCTGTGAGTGTCCTGGAGGTCAGAGCCTGGCCTGTTCTGTCCTCCAGATCATGCCTCTCTCATTAATGATGCAGGTTTAGTAGCATCCTGCAGGTTCAGGAAGAGGTTTGAGCAATTTAGGAGCTTAAATATATCAAGGACATTTAATACATTTCAGAAAGTCAGAATTTATTCCAGGCATCAATTATTTCTGAGGCTGTGGAGGTTTCTAAATCACCTGGACACTCACAACTTTGCTCTGACACAAAACTCTCCAATCTGATCCCATTAAAAAGTTGGTGAATGGCTCTGGACAATTCTGTCATGGCTGGTCTTGTTTTTGGGCTCTTGGTCATACCACATGTGTAAAAGGGAATAGTTACTTGTGATGTATGAACGAGTAATGCTGATGCAAGAAGAGAAGGTGAGAACACAGCTTATTTCTCTTGGAGAAAGTGAAAAGCAGCAGTTTATGATGGCTGAGAGTAGTTACAAAATGCAGGTTAAAAAAAAGATATTTCAGTGAAAGGAGAAAAGTGAATTTCTGCAAGAATAAAGGGAAATAGTGGAGAGAGGTGAGAAGTCAAACTGGAATGGCTGTTATGTTCTGGAGCAGTCCTGTTGATGGGGAATTTCACACTGACACTAGGCTGGTTTAGTGTCATCAGGGACTTTCCATTGCAGAGTGAACCTTCTGTGCCCTCCCTGCACAGCCTAGGAAAGGTGAAGTGGGATGCTTTGCAGCTGGTGCAGCACCCCTATCTTTCCCCAATGTCCCCACTTCCTTTACAAGGGGTTTGTACTCTGGTGTTTGTTCCTAATCCCATCTTCTGCTCTCCCATCCCACAGGAACCCTGGATCTGGAGGAAGATGGTGATCTCATCACAGTAGAGTTCGATGACGGGGACACGGGACGCATCCCACTGTCTCACATTCGGCTTCTCCCACCTGACTACAAGATCCAGTGTGAGTGTTGCTGTCAGTTTTTTGCAAGGCACTTCCCACTCTGACATATATGGAGTTTTGGGGTGCTTTCCTCAAACTTTGGGACAAGTTCACAGGCTTTCAGTCACAAAGATTGCACCATCAATTACAGAACACAGTGCTGGGGTGGAATATCACCTATAAGGAAAAAGACCCAGTCCCTATTGCAGATTTGGTTGGGATACTTTCACTGTATCACATCTCTGTTTTATGTGTTATTTGACTGTATTTGAACATCTCTTTGACCTGTTCCAGGTGCTGAGCCTTCCCCTGCCCTTCTGGTGCCCAGCACCAAGCGCCGTAGCCGTAAATCCAGCAAAGACACTGGAGAAGGAAAAGAGGGAGCTGCACTGGGGTCAGAGGAGCCTGTGTCAAAGGGCAAAGGGCGAGGGAGAAAGCCAAGTGTCAAGGCCAAAGCTGGTAAGTTGCCACACTGCCAGGTCTGGAGCTGAGGGAATCTTTGCACAGTTCCCCACTGTTTTCCCCAAGTTAGAACTGTTGCTTGGAGCAGGATTTGGGTGAGGATGGATGTATTGCTTGAGTGCAAAGCACCCGTGCATCTCACTCTGCTGTGGCTACAGTTTACAGGAGGCTGGCTCAGAAGCTGGCCTGTGCTGTGACAGTCTCCTTCTGTCAGTCAGGGATGTGGAGCAGAGTCCCTTTTTCAGCTGAGCATCTCTGCAGCCATCAATAGGGCCAGAGGTGCAGGAGATTTGTAGTTTGGTTCTCCTGAAGTTGAAGCAGCACCCCTGGGCATTGTCCATCACTTCTCACAAGTACTGGCACCAGGCCAGGCTGTTCAGTGAGCAGTGAGGGCACCCCCTGTGCTCCTCTGGGGGTACCTGAGCAGGCAGGAACAAGCCATGCTTGGCCTGAGACCAGTCAGCACTGGTGTCTGGTTGTGTCTGAGCTAATAAAGCCCATCTGGAGGGATAACATCATGTCTTTGTGTTTCTTCCCCTCTGCAGAAGAGGCTGCCTTGCCTGAAGAGAAGGATCAGGTGGACTCTTCGCCTGTTACCTCCTCAGTCCCAGAGAAGCCGGCCTGCTTGAGCAAGCCAAGCATGAAGGGGTCACGAAAATCACAACCGCTGCCGACTGGAGGCTCTCCTGCTCCCACAGAGGAAAAGCGGTCAAAAGCCAGCAAAATGAAGATCTCCACAAAGCTGCACAGCCCCCCACAACCCTCTTACCAGCCTGCTGTGTTCGGCAGCATCCTCGGCACAGAGCCCTACAGCGATCTCCCGGGAACGCTGGCGGCATTTGGCTCCAGCGATGCTTCGGTGTCCAAAGCCAAGGCCAAGAAAGGGCGGCCCACAGAAGAGACACAAGAGTTTGGTGCCATGGTCAAGGCTCAGAGGAAGCATGACAGTGAAATCCTGATCAAGCTGGACCATGAGGGTGTGATGTCTCCGAAGACAAAGAAGATGAAGGAGGCGATGAGGATGCTGGAGGACTCGAACCTGGCCAGCCGCAGAGATGGGAAGAGTCTCTTGGGGCTGGGCTATTCTGCTGCAGTGAGTGTGGAGGGCAAGCAGAAATCTTCCCGAGCCAAGGTGGCTGAGGGAGACCCTTCCCCTGCCAGCTTTGGAGGAAAGTTTGATGCCTCAGCAGAGAGCCTTGCTGCCTCGAAGGACCAGGAAGAAAAGGCAGCAGCTCCAGCAGGTGTGGAGGAGTCTGAGAGCAACAGCAGTGACAGCAGCTCGGAGTCAGAGGGAGAAGAGGAGGCTGAGAAGAACCAAGGGGAAGCCCAGGACAGCAGCTCAGCCAGCTCAAGAGCATCCACCCCTCTCTCTTCCTCCAACTCCTCCTCTTCTTCCTCTTCTAGCAGCAGCTCCTCTTCATCTTCATCTTCCTCCTCTTCCTCCACCTCATCAACCTCTTCTTCATCAAGCTCCAGCTCTTCTTCCTCCTCCACTACAGATGAAGATTCCTCCTGTAGCTCTGACGACGAAGTAGCTGAGGCCCAGCCGAGTTCCTCAGTGCAGCAAACCCTCCCACCCAAGCAAACCAAGCAGGCAGGGAAATCCCGGGCATCCTCCCACCCGCAGAGCCAGAAGCAGCCGGCGCAGCAGCCGGCGCAGCAGCCGGCGCAGCAGCCGGCACCGCCGCAGAGCGGCAACAAGAGCCGGCCCAAGAAGCGCGAGGGCATCCACCTGCCCACCACCAAGGAGCTGGCCAAGCGTCAGCGCCTGCCCTCCGTGGAGAACAGGCCCAAGATCGCTGCTTTCCTCCCGGCACGGCAGCTGTGGAAGTGGTTTGGGAAACCCACACAGGTAAATGCTCCATAGTGCTCGGCGCTCGGCACTGGTTTTGCCTTCTGGTGCCTCTTCCCTTTTCCTGGGGTGGTGGAACTGCTGGCGTGGTGTGCCAAGTGTCCAGTGTGCAGGGAAATGGGGGTTGGCCCGGCGCAGCATGGGGAAGCCATTCTGTGTGGTGTATCCCTCTGCCCCAAGTCCTGTGGGAATACTGTGGCTCTGCCAACAGCAAAGGGATGCATGCGGGACAGGGCAAACAGTGGTGTTTAGGGAAAATATGGGTGATCCCTGGCTGACCACTTGCATGATCCTCTCTTGGCAGAGACGAGGAATGAAAGGGAAGGCCAGGAAGCTGTTCTACAAGGCCATCGTGCGGGGCAAGGAGATCATCCGCATCGGAGACTGCGCGGTTTTCCTCTCCGCTGGCCGCCCCAACCTGCCCTACATTGGCCGGATCCAGAGCATGTGGGAATCCTGGGGGAACAACATGGTGGTCCGAGTCAAATGGTTTTATCACCCAGAAGAAACCAACCCTGGGAAGAAACTCAATGAAGGCAAGGTAGGCTGGTCTCCTTTGAGAGGGCTGCAAAGCTCCTTGCTCCCTTTTGTTTCCAATGATGGGGAAAACAGCCAAGGCCCAGTTTGTTACTGATACCCTGAAGGGGGTAGCCCCATGCTTTCATCTTGTGGGGGCTGCCTATGGTGTGGGCAAGCCCAGTGTTGGCCCTTTGAAGAAGGGAGGGGTGGGTTTCTTTGTATTAGGAAATAAAGACTTCTATGTGGGTCCAAAAAAAAGTGTTAAGAGCCAGATCAAGTCTTTAAAGTGTAAGAAGGATGGGCCTGGTGCTCAGAAACACTTAATTTTGCACATGTGTGCAGCTGGTTTACAACAGGATTTATTCTTAGTGGCAGTGGGCAGGGGTTGAAGTTCCAAGAGCAGATGTGGTGGGCAGGAGGTGATGGCATGGAAAAACAACAAATTCACCAGGTTTTCATTTCTGTTTCCTCTTTTCTTCTTGGGCACAGCGCTGGGATCAGAAATCGGGCAGGAGTCTGGCCACAGCTTTGCAGGCATCCAACCAGAGGAAGGACTTTATGGAGGTTGGTGAGACTGGGAGAAGGCTGGGACGGAATGCTGGGTACCCTGTAACAAATAAATACTGCTGGGAAATGCCCCCCAGACTTCTCTGGCTCTTGCTTTTTGCCTTGGCTGCCAATATCCAGCCCAGGACTTGGGATGGATATTTCTGGGAGGGTGGGAGTAGCTGCAGGTGCTGGGTGTGGGCAAGAACAGGGAGCTGGTATCCAGCACCCATCTTTGCATTTGCATCCTTGAAATGAGGATGACAAACTCCTGGCCTCCATATTTCCCTCTATGTGTGCTTGGCAGCTGCAGCATTCCATCAGTGGGAGCTGAGTGAAAGCCAGGGCTCGGGTTCAGTGGGCTGGAGGGATTGTCCAGCCGTGGACCTGTGCAGATTCCCAGTGTCCCTCCCCTGGGCTGGCTGTTGGGAAGAGTGAGATGTCCTTGAGTGTGAGCAGAGTCCTATCCCATTATGATGAGTGTTTTTCCTACTTATTGAAGATGATGCTGTAAATGCTGTGTGATCTAATGGTTCCTTTTTTTCCCACCTCCTTCCTTCTCTTCCTGTTGTGCAGAGAGCCCTCTACCAGTCCTCTCACGTGGATGAAAATGATGTCCAGACCATCTCACACAAGTGTCTTGTTGTTGGTCTGGATCAATATGAGCAGATGCTGAAGACAAAGAAATACCAAGACAGTGAGGACCTCTACTACCTTGCAGGGACCTACGAGCCCACCACGGGCATGATCTTCAACACCGACGGGGTCCCTGTCATCTGCTGACCGCCCAGGGGACACATGCCACCCCCTGGGAAGGGATGGGACAAACCTGAGGACGTGCCTGTTCAGACGACATGATTGTTTCTTTCAATGCTCATTTCTGTGTCACACTACAGACAGGAGAGCGCGAGAGACGCGAGGAGGAAGGAGAAGGCTGAAGAAAGGGGTTGGGGAAGCAGTTACAGGACTTGAGGAAGATGCCATTGGGGTGGTGGTGGTGGTGCTTGAACCCCGAGGCTCTTCTGGAAGTGGCTTTAAGTAAGGTGACACTTGACCAACTTCTCCCTTCCTCCTTTTGGTCCAGGAAAGCACATGGGTCTCGTGATCATTTCACCAGCGGGACCCCCCGGCAGGAGGGATCCCTTTTGTGTCATTTTCCCCCATCAGTAACTCGGAAGCCGCCCGCACGTGGAAGGACCCTCTTGCCTTCTGCGTGCGCTCCTCTCCGTCCTTATATTCCCTTTCCTGCTTAGTTTCGCATGACCCTTTATAGGAAGGACAGGGTGAAAGAGAAAGGAGATGAGTCTCTCTCAGCGCCTCGTCTCGATCCTCTCAGCGCCTTTTTGCCGTTCCCTTTCCCTGGAGGCCCCTCCGGCAGCGTGTGGAGCACAACAGGGCAGGGCTGGCTCCAGCACAGAGATGGCAGAAGAGAATCCTCTAGCCTGGGAGGAGCCAGGTGGAAAAGGAGCCAACATCCAGTCTGGGACACTGCCTTCCCACTGCCTTGAACAAACAGTCTGAACCCTCTGCAGCTCTGCACCCCTTCTGCAGGAGGGGTGACACGTGGCAAACTGAGACCTCATCTTGGAGTGTGCAGTGAAGGGACAGAAAATGACTGGGAGAAACTGCTGCTTGGTGCTTGGAGGAGAGAAGATCAGAGGCCACTGGATTCTGGCATCCCTCACCCAGCTTTACCTGCCATGCCTTGCCTGCACTGAGACGTGGAGCTGCTGGGAAGCCTTGCCCATCATTTGAAGGGAATGGGGGCAGTGTGTGAACCCCGCTGTGCCTGCCAGTGGCGCTCCCACAGCCAGAGCCCTGCTGCCACCTTGGGCTCAGGGACTGCACCGTTCAGCTTCCTCCACCCACGGAGGAGCTGAGCTCCCCTTGGGCACACGCCAGACCCGCGGCACCGCCACTGCTGCTCCAGGGTTACACCTGGCAAGAGGGAACACTGGAGGAGAACCTGAGGAGAACGACGCACCATCCTTGCACTTAAAACAAACTCCAAGAGACGCACTGATCTTTGCAACTCCCGACTCGCACTACGGATCGCCGGGACGCAGAGCGGGGCCCGGCTTGGCCCAGGCTCCGGTGGGGAGACACTTAAGCCAAGGACAGATTGGAAACTCTCCACCCTGGCTGCGTACCAGAGACTGGAGGCCGGGGCTCAGGGGTGAGGGACAGCCCCACAGAGTTAACCCTCGTCCTTTAAACAAACCACATGGTGCTGAGCTCGTACCATCTCCACCCCGGGCCACCGGCGCCTCGGCACGGCGGACAGTGACGGTTCTAGCCTGTACAGTTTTAATGTACCAAAAGACTCTTTAGCCCTCCTGTATTATAAGTCTTTAAATGGATTCAACTTNAAAAAAAGAAAAAAACCCACAACGGCAGAAATGAACACAGTCTGACGTTTAGAATATTATTTTTTATTTCCTGTTGGATTGTGATTGTAAATGATCTGGGAACAGGCACACCCCCCACGCTCAAAGTGTACTGTACTTCTAGAAGCAAATTGTGTGAGCATATTTTAAAGAGCGAGAGAGAGAGCGCGCGAGAGAGATTTTATGCTAATGTTAAATAGAAAGCACTTAAAACCCACTGCCTTCTATGGAACACAAGGATATTTCAGACAATCGAGAGGAAAGGAGAGCCAGGTTTTTGTCTTTTTGTTTTGTTTTGTTTATGTTTTGTTTAAAACAATTTTTTTGGCATTCTGTTTGTTGGAGAACTCCGTGTGATCTTTTTTCATAAAAAAAAAAAAATCTAATTGAAAAAAAGCAACCCAACGAAGCATCTTTCTTTGTCTCACTTGTCCTGACCACAGGGTTTTTCTCCCCTTGGTGGCAATGATGGCTTTTTGGCTCAGCCCCTGCCCTGGAGAAAGACACAACCCAGGTGCCTGGTGGCTTTTTGGGGAGAACCCATCTGTGTGATGTGGTGGCACGATGGACAGGACTGGACACTGGAGTAGAGGTGTCTGCTGGACAGGGCCTGTGAGCTGGAGGTGTGAGTCCTCCCCCTGCCACCATGCTCAGGGCACCATGTGCTGAGGATAAAACGCTGGATTTGCTCTTTTTGGTGTGAGCTGCACTTCCTGCAGGCAGGAGCTTGGCACAGCCAGAGCCTCCTGTGCTGTGGGGGCCGGGTCGGGGCCAGGCCTGGCACTCACTGGCTCCTTGGGCTTGATTCCCTGGGAGGTGGCACCTGCCAGTTGGCACAGTGAGGTACAGCTGGTCCCAAAACGTGGTGTTGGCACCTTCTCCTGAGGTTTTCTGCTCCTCTTGGCCTGTTCCCTCTCCCATGTGCTGCCCACGGCAGTTTGCAGGCTGGCAGGGGTTTGGTGTAACCCGGTGACGTGTTCAACCACCCCAGGTGACAAAGGGGGCCCTGAAGATGGAGACCAGCACAAGGGGCACCCCAAAACCCAACAGGACAGGCAGCAGGCACCACCCTGTGTGTGTTTGCCAGCCCAGCCCATCACCAGCAGTCAAGTGCCAGTGGCACAGCTGAGGACCAGCCATTGGTGCAAAGACATTTAATCATTTGATCAGCTTCACTTACATCCTGTGCAATAAATCTTGAAGCTCAGCAGTGGCCTGCAGGTGGCACTGGCAGTGCTGTAGCCATGGGACCCCCCCCTCTACCCCTTGCAATGGAGCAGATTCACAGTGTGGGGTGGGGGGAGGCAAGACCCTGCCTCTGTTGCAGTTAGGGGGGGTTAAAACAAGACGCAATTAAAAAAAAAATCTTTTTCTCCCCATCCATATGATTCGCCTATTTAGGGAGGGACTGTGATTTCAAGCCATTCCTGGTGAAAACCTGCAGCACCATCAATGGAAGTCGAGACCCACCTTCCCAGAGCCACAGGCGACTGAAGGAGTGTTTCTTTCTTCTCTTGCTCCTCTTCTTCCTCACCAGCCCTCCATCACCCTCCTCCCCAGTGCTGGTCCTATTCCCTTTGGGATTTGGCAGTATTTTCTTCCTCCTGTCAATGGCTTGGCGCAAACAGAAAATCCCCAGCCTTCACTGGAGAGCTGCACATTGCTGATGGGGAGACCCCCAAAAGCAACAAGAACTGTCCCCTGGGGTGGGAGGAATGTCACCCCAAGCAGTGGCCCCGCACAGTGCCTGGCCGGGCAGCACGGGCCATTTGGGATTGCCACAGCCCTGTGCCAACAGGATACCAGTCCTTGTCCATGCTGGGGTGGCTTTCTGGCTCCAGGCTCCCTCCTTGAGGAGGGATGTGGGGCGCTGGGGACCATGGTGGGAAGCAGGTCCCATCCTGTCCCCATTGCCCCGCCCCAGGGCTCAGTACCCCGAGGTGAAGGAGCCGTTGGAGGTTTCGGTGTAGAAACAGGTGCTGTGGGAGGTACTGGTGAGGCTGTAGGCAAAATACGCCACGGCCGAGCCCAGCGTCAAGCCCGTCATGTAGGACACGGTCATGGTGTTCCCTGTGGGAAGGGACATGTGGCCATGTCAGGGTGCTGTGGCCACACCACGGGGGATTCCCGGGAGGGCTCGGTCCTACCTGCCAGCTCCCGCTGCTCCGGGCTCACTTTGCCCGCGGCCAGGATCATGGGCACACTGCCAAAGTAGCCATTGGTGATGCCCATGAGGAGGGAGAAGATGCAGGGCCAGGCGGGGTGGCCGAAGGTGGGCTGCCCATTGGGGTAGACACACATGATGAAGAGGGGGATGAAGACCACACGGAGGCAGGAGTAGACGAGGAGGTGGGTCCCTCTCCAGTCGTAGGGCAGGGCAGCCAGGATCTGCAGCGAGGGGCAGAGATTCTGCTGGGGGGATGAGGAGGCTGGGGAGGGCCCTGCTGTGCCCAAAATGGGGTAACAAGGAGATGAGATGGTGGAAAGACCAACTGCTGTGGGAACCCAACCTTGGCCATGCTGGTGAGCACCAGCTGCACACTGGTTAGACCCCCATGGGTGGAGATGACTCTTGGTGGAGCCAAGTGGCTTAGAAGGAGGACACCAAAGGAGGACAGACCCCCACTGTGCTGGCTCTGGCCTCTTTCCTACCTTGCCAACAAAGTCAGAGAGGTTGAAGATGGCCATGATGAGGATGGGGAGCCACTCCCCCAGCGTGCAGTTGTGGATCTCCGACTCCAGCCCGGGAAAGAGGCACAGCGTGATGAAGTAGGTCATGGCGATGGAGAGCATGTAGGCCCAGATGAGGCGGGACACGACGTAGCGGTAGAGCAGCATGTCTGGAGGGGACAGGCAGCACAGCTCAGCCAAAACTGCAGCCCAGCCCCCTTGCAGAGCCTGAGAGCTTTGTCTGACCCCCAGGGGTGCCTTCCAAAGATGAGTTTGCCCCATGGTTATGGGCACATCATTAGGAAAGGGATCATAGACTCATAGAATGGTTTGGGATGGAAGGGACTGTTTTAAAGACCTTCCAGTTCCAACCATTGCCATGGGCAGGGACACCTTCCACTATCCCACGTTGCTGCAAGCCCCGTCCAACCTGGCCTTGGACACTCTCAGGAATGGGGCAGACACAGCTTCTCTGGGCAGCATGTGCCAGGGCCTCCCCACCCTCACAGGGAAGAATTTCTTGATAATATCCCATCTAATCCTGTCCTCTTGTCAGTTTGAAGCCATTTCCCTTTGTCCTGCTATTCCATGCCCTTTTCAAAAGTCCCTCTCCAGCCGTGGGGATGATCCTGCCCCCTAACACTGGGTCACCAATCATTTATCCCACCCCACAGGCATGGCTCTCCCCTAAGCCCACCAACTCACCTCGGAAGCTGGGCCAGCTTCTCTTGATCTTGGGCCGAGGGACGTCAAAGCGCATGTAGGTGCCACTCCCAGCCAGCTCAGCTTCGGGGCCAGGGCTGCCCCGGGGGGAGCTTGGCTGCCCCTGCTCCCGGTTTTCCTGGATGAGAGGAAAGGGGAGAGCAGTGCTGAGCTGCAGTGGCAAAGAACCCCAGGGGCCAGCAGGGAAACCCACCCTTGGCTTACAAATCGGACGTCCTCAGAGGTGACATCGTGGTGGACGCGGTAGCCGGTGCCGGGCTCGCCGGCCCCGCGGCTCTCAGGGAGGCCCTTGCGGGAGCAGTCGGTGTAGTAGCGCACGAAGCGGGTGCGCTTCACCAGGAGGTGGAGGATGAAGCACGTCAGCTCCATGCCGATGGAGATGAAGAAGAAGATGACGGTGTTCTCCTTCTCGTCCGACAGCAGCAGCTTGGTGAAGATGCGGCTGAGTGAGATGATGACCCCGGCGGTGCCTGGTGGTGTGGGAGAGCTGTCAGGGCTGGGCAATCCCAGCTCAGGGATCCTCATCATCCCCCACTGTGTGGATGTGATGCTTCCCCGTATGGAGGAGTCACCAGCAGTGATTTTGGGGTGATAAAGCTCCTGGCAGACATCCCACCCCCAGCCTGGCACGGCAGTGCAGGGACTCAGAAACCAGTAAACTCCCTGGTTTGCTGGGGAGCACCCCGGGGTATCCCTGATCTGCTGGCAACCCAGCTGGGCTGTGCTGAGGCCAGTGGGGACCCAAGTGTGGCTCACTGGGGCCCCAGGGGAAGGTGCAAGTGGCTGTGGACTGTGAACTGTCCACGGGGCTGTGGACATGGTCAGTGGCTGTGGGTACTTACTCTCGCCCGTCATCACTCCCTGCGTGTAGCGCTTGGGCAGCAGCCCCGTGTAGCCGTAGAAGCTGGATTGCTGCACTTCAGGAGAGAGGCACAGAGGGGAGAAGGAGGGATTATTGCTGCAGCCGAAACTCCGGAAAGGGGGAAGAAATCCCAGAGGGAACCCACGTGCTGTGCCAGCTGGGAGCTGCTCCTTCCAGCAGCCTCCTTGCTCCAAAAGCAGGAGGGCCCTTTTTCCCCCTCCATGGATGCTCCACTACGTCTGTTCCCACCCAGAGTGGCCACCAGGTGTGGGGGCTTGGCATGCCACCATGGTGGCCCAGATCAGTGGTGTCAATGACCGGTACAAGGTTTGGTGCTGGTGCCCCTGGCCAGTCCCACAATGCCTGGACAGAGGTGGATGGGGTGGGGCAGGGACCTGAGGGTTATAGGGATCAGAGCAGGAGATTGTCCCAGGAGACCACGGCTCAGGGATGGGGCTGTTTCCCACCCCTACTGCCATGTCCCAGCCCAGCTGCTCTGCCACATACCTGTGCAGCCAAAGGCCACCACCCCCACAGCCACCAGGTTGATGGCGTAGGCTTGTCTGCGGCTGAACAGCTCCAGCCACACGTCGCAGATGCTGACGAAGAGCAGGGGCCCCAGGGCAAAGAGGTAGCCTGTGGGGAGGAGACAGAGGTGGTGGCAGGGGCACAGCATGGGGACAGCACTGCCTGGGGGCACAGGGACCCCACTCACCCACGGAGATCCGGGTGTGCAAGCTCAGCAGCTCCACCAGTGCGTTGTTGAGGATGACGGCCACCAAGGCCACCAGGATGTAGGTGAGGCTCATGTCAAAGACAATGGAGGTCCCTGAAGAGAAGCAGGTGATGGGGGGACAAGAGTTCAGCTCCCTTGGAAGTAGGATTGAGCTCTCTCCAGGTTTGGGATGTCAGGGATGTGCTGGAGCTGCTCCAGACCTACCTGGGTATTTATGGTGCAGGTAATCCACATCAGTGATAAAGCTGTTGTAGGGCAGGAGAAATCCCACCCCAGCCAGCAGCATGGCAAAATAAATCCCATGGTATTGATCCTGGGGCTCGGGGTCCTCAGAAACTGCCCCAGAAGAGGAAAGAAAGAAAAAAAAGACATGACAGTGGCACTGCTGCACTCCTGGGACCCACGTCAGACCCCAGCCTTGAGGCAATGAAACAGCTCAGCTCCCTGTGGATGTACAAATAAACAGCCCCAGCTCCGAGAAGTTCCTTCCCTAAATAAAGACATTTCAGTGGAGACCCAGGAGGCAGGAAAACATCTGGGCTTTGGGGGTCTGGTGAGTTTTAATTGCAGCTAAACAAGCTGAGAGCCAGGCAGTGCAGGTGACAGCACAAGTCAAGGTGCAGGAAGGGTCAAAGGTGGGTGTGGAGGTGGACAGGGCTGCCTCAGGATGTTGAGCAGGGCTGGGGTGAATCCCAGGAGTGTCCCTGAGTCCTGCATGGAGAAAGATGAAACTGCAGGCTGGGGGTGAGCCTGGCAGGAGAACCAGGGCACCAATCCTCAACTCCTTGCCAGCCTGCAGAACCCACTGTCATGGGATGTGCCGGTGGCTCACATGGGTAAAAAAAGAGGCAATATTGTGACATTTCAGACTATTCGTGGCTATTAAACCCATCCCAGAAAGCTCCTAAGCGGGTGGGAAACCAGCAGGGAACCGGGCTCCTGGCTGTGGGTCAGGCTGGGCTGTGCCTGCCCTCACCTGGCTCCATGAAGGTGAGGACACCCTTGGCCTGGCTGCCCCGCTGCAGCTCGTCCTCCTCCAGCTGGTAGCTGTCGAAGCTGAAGCTCATCACCACGTTCCCCTCCGGCGTCGCCGCCGGGCTCCGCTCCTTGAAGCGCTCGGCTCCCACGGAGCCCATCCTGGCCACCCTGAGAGGGAGGGAGAGCAGTGACAGTGACAGTGACACCCCTCAGTGGATGACCCTGAGCCTTCTCCACCTCGCTGTATCACAGTGGTTCTGATGTTTTTTCCACCTGGAAAGATGATTTCCCCGAGGCAAATGGGATCCACCGACCTTCTGAGCAGAAGTTTGGCTTTGGGGTGGTGAGCAGTGCTCGCGGGGGACCCACAGGAGCCACCCCCGAGGCACAGCCTGGCTCAGCACCTCACTGGGATGCTACCAAAGACAAACGCCACTGTGATTTCCAAAAGCAATTAGAGAAATTGATGGATGAAATCCACTCAGGGAAGGCGGCTGCGGGGAGGATCCCGGCTGCCTCGGGAAGCCCTCGCTCCCTGCTGGCAGCACATTTGCTCTGCTTTTTGCCCTTTTCAGCATCTCTGGTGGTGCTGGCCCGGGCAGACACACTCCTGCAGCTTTTAGAGAGGGGATGGGATTTGGCCCTACTTTTTTCAGATCTGCTTCTCTGGGGGATCAGAGCCAGCACGGACCTGCCAGAGAGACCCCAGCATCATACCTGAGGGGCCACACAGAATGCACCCCAAAATGAGCTCTCCAAATACCCAGCATCCTCCAGTGACCCCTCCAGAGCCATCCAAAACATGGTTCATCCCTGTGGTTCAACCCCAGGGGGCTGCTCTGAATCCCTTGCCTGTCCCCAGCCCACCTCCTGCAGACCTCCCTAGCATCCAGGGGTGGTGGTGGTGGTGAAAAAATCTCCTCTGAGGCAGTAGGTTGAGTCAAGCAAGGGAGGAAAAATCAATGACAGTGATTTCTGTGGTCTCCCTGCCAGACATGGCATTTGCAGGAGCAGAGAGGTTTTCCAGCTACCAGCATGTGTTGGATGCTGGAGGGCCCTGAGGCGTGGGGCAGAAGTGGTGCCCACAGCCCCTGTGAGTGAGTTCCTGGAGCCTAAAATGCTTCTCTCGTGCAGGGGCGGGTGCTCAGGGCAGAACTGCCCCGGCCCCGAGGCTGTGCTGAGGTCACAGCACTGCTGGGGGGCTGGGATGGGGTCCCCCTCCCGCACCACGCTGGGGTTCACCCCAACACCCCCATCCCAGAGCGCCGCGAGCAGAACAGCCCAGCAGGGCACCTTGTCCTGGGGGCACCGCTCCGTCCGGCTGCTCCCAGGGGAGCTGTCTGCAATCCCCTTCACCCACACCCTCCTGTGCCTGCTGCCACCCCAGGCAATAAAACCCAGTGGGAAGCATCTCCCGGGATGCCGGAAAGCCTGTTGCAGGGTTTTTCCATAGCAGGAATCCCAGCTGGAGAACATACCAGTTGGAAAAGCCTCGTACGTACTGTGTGTGGCCCAAACTTCCCGGGGCCAGGAGCAGAGCGGGATGCGGGATGCGCTGCACAGCCGCGGCGCTGGACCAGCCTCCGGCACTCTCCGCCTCGCTCCCCCGAGCATCCCTGCGCTGCCGTAAATTGGATTTTCTCCTCCCGCTGGATTTACATCCGTCTGCCCCTACGGATTTATACCCTGCCACCCCTGTGGCCCCAGTGTGGGGGCGGGGGCGTTTCTCCATCGCAGGCAGGGGTGGGAGGTCTCACCCGAGAGGAGCCCTTGCCCCGCTGCCCCCCGGCTCTGCGTGACCCCCGGGCACCGCAGCCCTCCTGTTAGGGCACAAAAGCCATTTTTGCTCCGCCAAAAGGGTCCCCCGACATCTTGCCAGCGGCGAAGTTGCCATAAACAGGGGGAATTCAGTAACCCACGTCCCCGGGCTGAAGGAGAAGCTCCTGGCCGGGCGGAGCGCGGCCCTGGCNTAATTAGGAAGAAAGCCCCGGTAATTTCCTTTAGGGCATGAGCTTTTCAGGGAGAGGGTCATTCCTGCCCTGGGAAGGGTTTTGTCTGAGAGGGGCTGATGGAATAAGGACGGATGGATGGACAGACGGCAGGATGGGGGGGTGGGGGGATGGA
>VXBC01001235.1:36348-72390 GCA_013399945.1 Ploceus nigricollis | reverse complement strand
GGATGGATGGATGGATGGATGGATGGATGGATGGATGGATGGATGGATGGAAGGAAGGAAGCTCTGGTTAACAGAACACAGCAATCCCCCAGCTTTTTGAGGAAACAGCAGCTAAGAGAGTCTCTGCTCCCTTCCAAAATGAGGGAATGGAAACAGAGGAGGAAGGGAACCAGCAACATGGGACAGTGTGGATCTCTGTCGAGGGAGAAGACACATGTCCCCAAGGTGGGTGACACCTCATGGGTGTCCCCCCCGCTCCTGGGCTGGGTGAGCTGGCCCAGGATGCAGGCTCCATCACGGGGATCTGATGCTTTTCTCCAGGAGCAGCAAGGCACAGAGGGGGGACTCAGCACGTGCCTGCTCCCAGCAAGCTGGGTGAGATCCCTGGGGGACCATCCTTGGGGTCTCCCCACGGAGTGTGTGAGGATGGAAGCAGCAGGAAGGAGGAGAGGAACCATCCCTGCTCCAGTCCGTGGCTGCACCGCGCCGGGCTGTGAATGACAATCTCCTCGCAGTCAATAAATGCTGCGTTGTGTAAATCAGCGTGTGGGGCCGGGGATGCGCTGCTGCTGCCGCCAGAGGAAATGAGAGACACAACACCCTGCACCGCCCCAGCCCTTCCGAGGGAGCGAGGCTGGGGAAAGGGTCTCCTGCAAATTCATCACAGGGAAGAAAACAGGCCAGGTGGAAATTTCCATCTTTTCTCCTTGGCTGAAATAGCCGGAGTTTGGCTCAAAGCGCACCTGACTGCTGTGCCAAGCACAGCCTGGAGCCGGGGCTCAGCCTTCCCTGCTCCCCTCTGAGCTGAGCACCTGCACAGCTCAGCCCCCTGGTGCAAACAGGGATTTTTTGGGCTGTTCACTTCGGCACATTTGTTCAGCTCTGATTTCCTAGTATCATTGTAAAATCTCAAAGCACCTCACTCCCCTTGGGGTACATCCCCTTGCTCCACACCAGACTCCATCACCCTCTTCCAGGAACCTTGGAAACGTAAAAACTAAACCAGGGGTGAGTGTGGTGGGGGTTCCCTGGCCCTGCCTGTCTCTGGTTGGCACCCAGACAGTGAGAGTGCTCCACGAAAAGAGCAGGATGAGCTGCAGCATATGTGCACCCGCCTTTTCCCGGCGCTCGCCAGGCAGCATTACTCACCACAGGGATTCCCCCCAGGAGCTGGTTCTCCCCATTCCAAAGCCACAGGAACAGAAGCAGGGCTGGGCCTTTAGAGACAGCCAAGCTGAGGGGAGCACCTCAGCTCCCAAGTGGATGTGCTGCTCTCCAAGCTGCGGGGAGATGCTGCAACCAAAACCTGGTGGCAAAGATCAGGTTTTAGCCTCCTCTCTAAAACCACACCATCAAGACACCCCCATTTCAGGGGACAAGGGGGTTCCTTTTCAACTGCTCCTGCTATAGGTGTGACAGAGCCACGCTGGGATGCCCAAGGAAACTGCTACATCTTGGAGCTCTACAGGGAACACGGGGAGATGAATCCATCAGGGTGAACTTCGCTGGGTGCTTCCCTCTGCTTTGCCCATCCCCAACACACATCACACAGTGTTGTGTGTTAGACACAAACAACACTGTCCCCCCTCCCAAAATGCCAAGGTGCCCCCTGAGCATGGGCAGGCTGAGCTGCCTCTGCCTGACAAGGGTATGGGGGTCCCACGGGCTGCACTCTCCTGGAGTTTTGCTGGGCTCTTCAATTTTTTAAGCTGGCCCTGAATAATTCAGCTTCCACATAGTTGGCTCAAGGTTGGCGAGCTCAGATGCTCCTTGGGTTTCTGCTTGACCCACTTTAACAGCCAGGAAAACCAGCCAGGCATGGTGCTCCTGGTCCCAGGCATCCTGGTCCCTGTGGCATGAGGGACATCCCTTACACACAGCCCCAGCCTTGAGTTTTTCCCCCACACCCCACATCCAACAGCCTCATCCTTCACCCACACTGCAGATTTTCAGAGGTATTTTTTCATTCTCCCCTTCTCCTGCCTCTCCCTGCTGTCCCATGGCTCCCAGCACGAGTGGGTGCATCCCAACAGTGTTTGCAGGATCACCAGGAGGGATTTGCTTGGCTCCATGAGCCAGCCAACACCCTGTGGCCACCTCGCTCCTTGCTATGCAGAGCCTCACCTCACTTCCCAGGAGCCTGGATGAACATTGACTAATCCTGCCAGCAGAATAAGAAGCTGCTGATTCATTTGGCTCCGAGATGCTGGATTAGGACGATCTCCAGAAATGTCCTGTATTGTTGTTTTTTTCCTTGCCCTTCCAACCGAGTCAGGTTTTATCAATCATTGCTGTTGCAGAGGGGAGAGAAAGGAGAGACTTTTCAGTTGCCTGCACACTAAAAACTTCAAGCCAAGGCTTTAAACTCTTGGGGACCATGGGAATGGGCTGTCCCTGCTGTCCCCATCCCTGTGGGCAGAGCCACGAGCCATCCCTTGGTTAAGGAGCTCCTCAACCAAGCCATGCTCACTCTGCCAGGCTGCCCTGGTTATTCTGTGCCCCATGGGTGTCCCCTCTGCACCAGCTGGGGTGGGTGACACTGGGGGGGGGCAGGCAAAGGCATGAAACATCTGCACCCCCTTCCCACACCCCCTGGCTCAGTGCTCCCGGGAGCGCTTCACGTCCATCTTTTCCACTTCACAGGAAGAAGAGGCTGTTCTCAAGCCTGCAATCCCCTCTTGGAAAAGCTGCTTTAAATAGCATTGCATCCTTTGCATCCCTCCCCGGGGTCTGCTCCCAGCGCTGGCCGAGCGTGTCGTGCCAGCACCAGGAGCATCCTCGGCAGCAGCGGCTTTGCACGGAGACGGCGGGGATTAATCAGGGATGCTGCCTCTTGGCCAGAGTCACACTCAGGGGATTACTGGGGCCTGCAAGGAGCAGGGAGTAGCCAGGGAATTTGTTCAATGCAAGTGGAGGGGTTTGTCACAATCCGATTGCAGGCGAACAGAAATCCCCAGTGCTGGCAGGAGCTCAGCACTGGAGGCTGCAGGGATTAACTGGTTTTTCCCCAAGCTTTGCAGCAAGGCTGGGGTGGGAGGAGATGCTCTAAGCTCAAAGCTCCGGGTTTAAAACCTCCAGGGAGAGGCAGAGGCTGAGCTGAGCATCAGCTCTGGGGCACCCAAGCCTTGTCCCAGGGCCAAGAACCGAATTCTTTCACGTGGATGCCCCAATTCTCCTGCAAGGCATTACTCTGCATCCCTGCTGCCCTCCAACGAGCCTGGGAGAGCTGGAGAAACCCTGGGAGGATACCCATGGCCTTTGCACTCCCCTTGCTCCTCTTTGTTGGAACAGATTTGCATCCATCATCACTAATTAATCCAAGATGAGCTCCTAATTCAGCTCCTTGATTGCAACTTTGCATAATTGCTGCACGCACAGGCAGAGTGGCAGGACGGGATAAAAAAAGGAGACAATCAGCGGTGGGCGTAGAGGAAACAACGCCGGGAAGGGCCGGTCCAGCCCGCTCCCACTCACCCGGCTATTTACAGACACAGGTTGAGAGAGATTTTTCTCTGGAAGGAGAAAATGGTGACAGTTACCCTTGGAGGGGGTGTTTTCCCAGCCACAAAACCCTCAGGCAGTGGGAAAACCAGGAATTACAGGCCAACCCTTTTTGCTATTCCTTTCATCGCTGCTGCCCTCCTCCTCAGGCTCCCCTTTCCCCAGTGTCCCAGCACTGTCTGCAGGTGTCAGAGTGAACATCCCACCAAGGTGAGCAGGCAAACACGTCCCCCTGAGCCGGGCTCCAGGTTTCTCCCCCAGTAACCGGGTACATCACACCCCGTGTCTGTAAAGGCTGTTTAACCACCCCAAAACAAATCCCAGGGGCTGCCCTCAGGGGAAGCAAACCCACAGCACGAGGGAGGCTGAGCAGCGTGGTGAGGGTGACGTGACCTCAGCCCTTATGGCACAAAAAGTGGGAAAACCCCTGTTTTTCCTGCCAGTGATGCCCAAGCCATTCCCACAGGGCTCCAGCAGGCACCCTGAGCACCTGCTGCCACACAGGCCCGACTGTGTGTGCACAAACCAACACTGACGCTGGCTCAGGGGTTATTTTACCTCCTTCCTCTTCCTTCTCTGCTCACATCCCACCCACAGCCATCCCCCTCTCCCATCGAACACCTCCAGGCAGCCCGAAATCTGAGCGACAGGGCAGCAAACAGCGGCGGACAGGTCAGCCCGGCGCTCCCCATTCACCCTGCAAAAGAAAAGCTACTTTCAGCTCCAGCCTTTTCTCTGGAAAAATGCAGCTCCCAGCGCTGAGGCCCCTTGGCTGGCCCCAGGGTGGGGGCTGGAAGGGGGTTTGGGCAGCCAGGCTGGCCCCACCACCCCTCTTAATCAGCCGGGGCATGCACGGAGCCTAATGCTGCGGGGAAGGTTTGGGCACTATTGACACACATTAAACGCCTTACAGGGGATTTGCATAAGCTCGGGGAGGGAGGAAGAGCGAGGAGAAAAGTGTCGACAATGGGAAAGTAAATGCATTAAAGTGCTTAGGGGGAAAAAAAAAATCTGATAAAGGAATAAACCAGTTAAGGGAATATATTACTCATAGCCCCGTTATTCAAATCCTGCCTTATAGGAAATCCTCTTAAAGCGATCACCTGATTGTGTGTTAAACTCCTAATTGAATAATAAAAGAATTATGTATTTCTTCCATAACGGCACAAAGATGGGAGCCCACGAGGATGCTCGGTGAGGGGGGAGCTGGTGGCACAGGAGAGGAGGGGAGAGGGGCCTTGGGGCAGCAGCAGCATCCAGGAGATGTGGTGGGAGATGTGGGAGTTGGGAGGGATGGCTGGGACACGGGAAGGTTGCAGGGCTGAGTGCCTGGGGGTAGTGGAGACCTTCACTGGGATGGGTTTAGGAATGATGGTGCCTAGAGAGAGAAAGACCTGATGGAAATCCAGGGCTCCTCCAGCACCACTGGTGCAAGAGCTGAGACACCAAATGTGGCCCCTGCCCTGGAGCTGCTGGGAGCCCCCCAGGATCCAGGCAAAGGGAATTTCGGGGGGGCTGCAGCAGCTCCTGAAGCTGCCGAGGAGCAGAGGGAGGGCTCATGTCCAGCCCTGGGTGCTGCAGGAGAGGCTCAGCCCCTGCTGCCCCCTCCTTCCCCAGCCAGGACCGAGGGCGATGCCTGCACGGCCTCTCCTGATGCTGCTGCCCTTCCCCCCCCCTCCGTGCTATAAATAAGATGCCGAAAAAGGAGGAAAAAAAAAAAAAGAAAACAAGAAAAGAGCACATCACCTGGCACTCAGGAGGTGAGGAAGAACAGCAGGATTGACATGCACCAAACCCTCAGACTGAGCAAGGAGGGTGGGGGTGGAAAGGGGGGGAGAAACAAAAGAGCTAAAAATAGCCCAGGGAGCTGCTTTCTTCCCGGAGATCATTTTTTTTCCTACCCAGCTGTTTCATTTAATAAACAGGATTATTTATTTATTTCTCCCTCTCTTTACTCCGCTTTTTACTTATGTTTTTTATTCAGTCAATGCCACTTTACCCGTCCTCACGTCTCCTTTAAATGCAAGGTAAAAACCAAAACAAAGCACCCGAAACCAAGGAAAAAAAAACCCTGAAACCAACGGCCTTGATGCCTCCAGCAATGCCTGGCGTTGCTACAGCTCTTTATAGGTAATTGAATATCCCAGAGCTGCACCTGCTAATGCAAACTCTGATATCAGTAAGTGGCAGCAGTGAGGGCAGAGGCAGCAGCTGAGAAAACAAAGCACCGGCGAAGCTCCAGGCTGCCAGAGGCTTTTTATGAGGCAGGATTGGGTTGCTGGAGCCAGGCTGAGGTCCCAGCCCAGGCAAATGTGGGAGCTGGAAGGGAGCAGGGTTTGCAGGGAGGTGGGTTTGGAGCTATCCTCAGGGAACTGACCTGTCTAAGCCAAGCTTGTGCAGGGCAGGGGGGTGAAAAGCCCCCCCAGTTCCCAGAGGAGACCCCCGAGCCCTGGAGCAGCTCCAGCCATTCCGAGGAGCTCACAGGTTTGCTCCACTCACATCTCCAGCAGTGCCTGTGCCTCCTCCTCCTCCTCGATCCCTCCAGCAGCAGCCAGGGAAATCAGGGATGACAGGAACAGTTAATTTGAGCCTGCAGAGGCCATCTTCCCGTGCATGTGTTGTTTTGTTTCCAAATAGACTTTGAACAACGAATTTCGGATGGTAAAGAGAAAAAGCTTCGTCCTGACCTCTTGAAATGCAAATTGCCTTTCACCCTGGGAGAGATGAAAGGCTGTTTCCTATCTGAAACGGTAAAGAGGGGTGAGATAACGTCCCTGGCTCTGTCTCCCGGCTTTCATTTCCAGAATTCTTTTCGGGTAAGGAGAGGAGAGATGCTCTGCACGATTTCACTGTGCTTGGTGCCCACAGAGAGCAGAGGGGTCCTCAGGGGGCACCTGGAGCAGAGCCCTGTGCCCCGATGGTGCAGAGGGAGGGGACACAGAGGGTCTGGATTTCCCTTCACACCAGCCCTGCTCCAGGCTTCAGCCAACAGCAGAGGTTGTGGGGCCAGGTGAAGCCCAGAGCTTTGCCCTCCCCTGCCAGAACTCAATTTTTGGGCCCAATTCCAAAAGCTGCAGCATTATTTGCTCATGAAAACACAGCAGAGCAGAGGCACAAAGCCAGACCCGCTCTGCTCTGGCCCCACCACAGTCCCCTCATCCCAGCATGGATCAAGCTCCAGGCAGGAGCTGGTGGCACACACAGCAGCCAAGCACCCTCTGCCTCCCCCAGCAGTTTTGGCTCAGGTGAAGGCAAACACAGATCAGGTTTTTTTTCCCCCCATCTCACATTTTGCTCTGGGCCAAGGAGCACAAGTGCAAGGCAGATGCCCTCAGCACACACAGAAAGTGCTGCAGAGCTGCTGGAGAAGTGGATGAGGGATGTTACAGGAGTAAACAAGGGAAGCAGCGTGGATGCACCAAGGGGAAAAGGCTGGGATGCTGCCAGCAAAAGAGTAGGGAGGTTATGGGAGGAAAAAGACTGGGATGCTGCTAGGGAACACAGACTGGGATGCTCCCAGAGAAGGAGCAGGGCTACTCCCCAGAGAGGAAGGAAAGAACAGGGAAGTTCCAGGAAAAGAAGATTGGGATGGTACCAGGGAAGGGAAGAAAGAGCATGGATGCTCTGGGGACAGAAGGCTGGGATGGTCCCAAGGAAGGGACAGGGACACTCTGTGGCCCCAGGCCACTGCACCTCCATCCAGCAGCTGCACAGCAGCAGAGCACAGCCCCCCACTGCTGGCCCCCAGAAGCCTTCTCCTCGCCAGCCACAGGCCCATCCCTCTGCCTGCCCTCCACAGATAAAATAAATTATCAGCCCCAATCTGGAGCTGCTGAGGAGCAGTGGCTTGGTGGTGTCACCAGCCTTCCTCAGCAGGGAGGAGGGGACAGCAGTGTCAAGGGAGATGCTGAGAAGTTACACACCAGGCTGGCACCCAAAAGTGACTCTGTACCCACCGTGTGGCCAAGGTGGATCTGATCACATGGACCAAGTGCATCCGGGCCCCTGCATCACTCGGTGCTTCCCAGCTCTGGACTCTGCTTGTGGAGAAATGAGTCTCTCCCTTGCCCCTGTAAAACAGTATCCAAAATATCAAAATACTCCCAAAACACTCTAGCTTACTTTATGGACTTACCCCAGATACAATAATCTCCAAATCCTTTATTATAACCTGTAACTTAGTTAACTCTGCTAAAATCCCCAACCCAAAACATAACCCAGTGCTGGAGGAGCCAGCATCAGCTGTCCTCAGCTCCAGCAAGCTGGGCACAATGCCCTCAATTAGCTCATAGGTCATTAATTAACCAAAAAAGCCTCTGCCAAGGGCCTGTCTGAGACGTGTGGGTTGGATGTGGCACAAGAGAGGTGAATGCTCATGGACCAGTTGAGTGTGGGTGCTGCAGAGAGGGACAAGCTGCTCCCAAGCCTGGGCAGGATCAGAGTGGTGCTGGTGCTCACCTCTGGCTCCAGCTCTTGCTTTCTGCCCACTGGCTCTAAAAATGAGTGATGCTGCATCCACCTTGCAAACCAGCCAGGCCAGGGGCAGTGTGAGCTGCTCTGCTGGTGTTTCAATCCTGTCTCTGCCCCCAGCAGTGTGTTCAGCTCAGCCACAGCCCAAGTGGGGCTGTTCACACCAGGACTGTTTCTGCTCAGTTCTTTCATCTTGGACTCAGGCCCTGTGTAGTGAAGGGTGTCAGGGCCTGACCACTGGGCAGATCATCACAGCTAAACCCAAAAGCCTACTCAGTACCAAGAGAAAGCAAGGAGGAACAGAGGCACGAGTCTGTGTTTACCATTGTAATAAGATAAATAATTGGACATGGGATTGCTCAGTCCCTTCCCTGGAAACTCATGCTCAGTGGGCCAAACTCAGTACCAGCAGACAGATGTGAAACTGCTGTCCTGAAGGCAACCACAGCTGCCTACTTCAGGGCTGGGTATGACCCACTGTTTACAATTTTCCCTATGCTTACTGGAGAATATTCTGCTTTGCTCCTCTAGGGCAGAAGCAGAGGGGCTGTTGGACCTCCCAAAGCATCAGTGGGTCTGGATGACTCTATCCACCTGGGACACAGGGGACAGAGGAGTTGTTGGCATCACCACAGCAGATGGAAGTCACTGCCACTGCCTGAATCCCCCTCAGATCTTCAGCTTGCTCCAGGCAGGAGACAGGGAAACATCACCAGCAGCCGAGTGAACAGTTTAGAGACACTCATCTGAGCTAGCAGAGCCGATTTTGCCTGGAGCAAAGGGAGGCACAAAGCAGCAGCGACAGGGCAGCATTGCCCTCCAGAGCTGGATCAGGGGAGGCGGCACCTGCAGCTTCTCAGCCGAGGCCTCACCATGAAACA
The DNA here is from genome assembly GCA_013399945.1 of Ploceus nigricollis. Classification (NCBI taxonomy): domain Eukaryota; kingdom Metazoa; phylum Chordata; class Aves; order Passeriformes; family Ploceidae; genus Ploceus; species Ploceus nigricollis. The sequence continues at coordinate 63,538 of VXBC01001235.1, read as the reverse complement.
GCCACGCAGGAGAACAGGGAGAGTCTCACCCTCATCTCATCCTGCGTGCTCCAACACTGCCTGCAAGAGCAGAAAGGCTTTTGCTCCTCTTGTCCACCCCGATCAAAGCTCTCATCGCTGCTTTGCAGGAGGAAGGACACAGCAGCAGGAGCTGCCTCCTCTCCCATCTGCAAGGGCTCGCTCCACATCTCCCTCCAGGGCTTGAATGAGAGAAGCAACAAGCCTGGAGCGAGAGCACAGGGAGTGGGCTGGGTATGAAATACTGCTTGAGATGCATCCCATGAAAAAAAAAGGAATAAAGGCACTTATCAAACTCACCTGAGCAGCATGAGAAAAATACACAAATGCAAGTCCTGGGAAGAGCAGCTTTGAGAAGGAACAAGAGGGAAAATTACATTTGCAAGCAAAATGTGCCCGGAAAAACTCAGCTTGTCCTTTCCCAGTCCCTGCAAAGCCCAAGCTGACAGCGTCTGTGGAGAGCAGATACAAAGCACTGCTGAGACTGAGGGCTCAGAACTGCTGCTGTTTTGGTTTGGGCCACGTAGCCTTACCCTGATCTTATCCGGCCCCATCTCCAAGTAGCAAACAAAAGGAAGAAGACACAGAATACTTATCACAACACAGATTTAATTTCTTAGGCAGTTATAAAATTACAAAGAGCGATGGGCTAGCAGTGAGAGCCAGACACTTGGTGAGGTGGAATGTTAGACAGATTTTTCCACTTATTGACACAGATACCAAACAGTCAGTGAGCACTGCAGGATGCAGGGTTTTCTCCAGGTAAGGAAGCAAATGCAAGAGCAAATAGATCCAGGTAGACCTAGGGCTGAGTCAACACCTCACAGAAACCCAGAGCTACAGGTTTGGGGAGAACTCCCCACTCCTGAGTCGGACACATGCAGGGTCCCTGTGGCTGCATGGCCAAAGCCACAGCACTGACACCTGTAAGGAGCACAACAGCAGCTGTTTGCAAGCCAGAATTACAACTTCTTGCCCGTTATTTTCAAAGCAGTGTAAGATGAGATTTGCCAGTCAGAAGAGCATTAAAATGAAGGCATGTCATGATTAGAAAAATAGGAATATGCTGAATTCCTTTGGTTGTACAACTGGAATCTGAAAGGATTTATTTACAGTCAGAGCCATGCTTTCTTCATTGCAAGCCTTTCACAGGCCAGCAGATTCCAGGAAAAGAAAGGCCTGCTCTCCACATGTGGAGAAGACACTCGGGCCTTGCTCTCAGATATTAACAGGTTAAATAAAGTTGACTGTTAGCCAGGACAGCTGGAGCACAGAATAAAACTTCCCAAACCTCTGCAGTGATTAATCCCCACCAACGCTTTGGACAAAGACTCCTGTAGCTCTGCAAACAGCAGTGGAGCATCTGCACACACCAGTGGGATACTGAACAGCTCAGCAACCCACAGGGAAAGAAATCCTACTGTCCTACTGCATGCTGGTTGGTGCTAATGCCATTATTGGAGCCAAGAAAGCACAGCATGGGATGTAACAGAGAGTGCTGTGCTCGGGCTCAGCACTCACCCAACCCGGGGCTCCTCTGCTCACTCCTCCCTTTTCACTGTTCCACACAGGTCAGACCAAGTTCCCCCTGTGCAGACACCTGTCACTGCATTAAAGGTCTTCTCAGGTATTTATTTGCATTCAGGCAGACTTGAAAAGCCACCACCTCTACCCCCACCCTCTGCAAAACACAGCCAAGAAACTCGCTGTGCAGGACCCAGAGCAGCAAGGTACAAGCACACACCTGATCCCACAGGGAGCACTCGTGCCAATGTCTTGTTCAACAGGGCACCAGAACAAACAGCTCTTACCAACCTCTTGATGCTTTCTACTTCCTCCTCCTCCTCCTCTGCCAGGCCCTGCCTTTTAACTGCTAGATTCATATCTATCACTTGTATTTTGGAAACAGTGACATAAGAAGAGACCAGGGCAGATAAAAGCTTTCTGCCTCAGAACTTGAAATACAGAGTAAACAGACAGATGTCGAGACAGCAGCCAAGGACCTGCACTCGCTGCCCATTTGCACACCAAGAGAAACAGCTCCTTCCCTACGGTACTCACTGGGAACTGATCCCACTGCAAGCTAAGACCTGAGTTTAGGATTCCAAGTTTTTCAGTGTTCCCCATCCCCAGCTTTGGTTGCTTCAGTTCTCTGCCTCAACCCTCCACTGAGTTAAAAGCTATCCAGAAGTGCAGCCCATATGGAGAGAGAGAGACAGGCTCTACAGAACAAACACTGTCCTTCCAAGGAAGGTCAGTCTAAACTGAGAGGGACTGCACAGGCGTTCCCATATCCTGTGACCAGGAGCTTGTGGCCACAGCACAGGGCTCGAGCCTCCTTGGCTTACCCTGGGTCTGTCAGAGCATCAGAACAGAAATGTTTAGACACCACCTGATTCACAGAGAACAACAGTGCAATCACATGCTCCACACTCAGGCGAGGATGCAGCTGCAAACAGCATTTCTGGTTATGTTTAAAGAAAAAAAAAATAGAAATACATCTTTGTGTCACTGGGATAAACCCCCAACCTGAAAGGATTCTAACTTTGGTAGCACACCACAACAGCGTGGTTACTGAGGGCCTAAGGCCATCACAGGGAAATTACATCAGTCATGTTTTATCTGAGAAAAAGTTTATATCCTCATGCAATTAAACTACTGTCACCACTCTTAAATACACAGCCAGTGGGGACCAGAAATGACCTGCTCCACCCTACTAGCTGGTCACTAACCTCAGAACATTAATATTTTTGCTCTATAACAAGATTTTCTCTATTACAACTGCAAGAAGGTACTTTTAACTGGCTTTCAGCTTCTATTTAAGAAGAAGAGTGAACCAAGTAGGGCACAGCAATTCCACAGTGTGTGGCTCAGGAGCAGGAACACACTACAGCACAAGGAAGACACAAATACAGTGAATATGGGATCTCCTACTCACCTGTGGAAAATAAGGTATGGAAACTAAGAAGGGAATAAAATTAGTACAATAAATGATCTCCATTTTTAACAGTAAAGTTAGTAATTACATTTAGGGGTGTAACATGGCCTTTGCCACACTCAAGAGTTGTAAAACTTGTGTGCTTAGCAGACCTGTGTTGCTGGTGCATGTTTACTGCTAACTGTGCTTGTGGAGTCTAGGCCAAACCTCCAAGGATGTTATCAGGAATGTTAACCAGCTTTAGTCTGGAATGAGAAGACATCTCCTGGGTGGTTCAGTTTGCCAGCAAAGCTCACTGAGCTTATATTTACTTCAAGACTTGTATTTCACTCTGCAGCTTGGAACATCACAGCAAAGCTGAGAGTAGTAAAGCAGAATAGAAATAAATAACTGCAGACCATGGAATTGAGTTGTCAGCCAGACCTTAAAGTCAAGAGACTAAGTGAGATTTCAGCATGACTCAGGGGTTTGCTGTGAACGTGCTGGGTTCTGGAGAGGACACCACAAGCCACTCCAACCAACTACTGAGGACAGCCAAGGGTTTGTAGTGAATAAACAAGCCTGATCCCTTCTCTCCCACACACACTTGTGTACAAACACCTTCCACTGACATGGACTCACAGCAGCCTCCCTGACAGAGCTCTCCTGGCAGGGGCTGCCACCTTCTTTGTACTTGTAGAGGCAGGGGAAGCCCATCTGCCCACACAGGGCTTTGGGGACAGAGCCCACTGCCTGCTACTGCTCCAGGGAAGACTTGTTCATGGTACCCAATCCTAAAAGAACATCACTGCCTAGTTGTGATAGGGAGTTCACACATAGCTGGAGCACTCAGCCTCTGTCCTCCTCTCAAGATCTGCAATTTCCTTGCCTCTTTTTATATTTATTTCCTTGCAAGCAGTCAGCAGAGGGAAAGGAAACAACCCACATTGCTACACAGAAGGCAAAGCAGGCTTGTTTTGGCAAAGGGAAGTAACACTCACCAAGTACTTCACTAATCACTTGCTCAATAACTGTTATCCAAGACTTAAGAGAAGGCACATTACAACCCTAAAAATAGTCTGCAGCACTGCTCAGCCTTGGAAAGCCCTAGTCAGTGTCAGGGCAGTTATGGATTTATTCTAAAACTGCCAAAGAAACTACCAGTCCTTGAGTGCATCTATAAGAGGTACTCTGATGAGAAGGGGAATGGGGAAAAAAAACCAGAAAGAAAAGCATTGTTATGTAGCAGTAGAGAACCCAGAAGTAAATTAAATTTTCAAAATCATTTATATTTACATCAGAATCTGAAAAAAAATAAAGAACTTTCACTCTTAGAGCAGTATACTCAGCCCCAGACTGAGAAGAAGCAGGAATTGAGAGCCTTCTAGCAGGAAACCTTAAGGCTGTTTAGAGAGTGGGGCTGCCAAACTCTACAGGGACTTCCCTCCAGCCTGACAGAATCCTTGCTTTGGATAATTTAAAAAGGTATAAAAAAAGGTTATTGCTACTCTGCCAAGAAAACACTACAATCTACAGGAAAGAAAGAAAGTGCTTTCCAAGTCTTTTCTCAAAAACCCACAAGCTTATCAGCCACCACAGGCTACAGACACCCAAGTACCAAAGGTGTACAGACAAGATTCTCCAACAATCCTTCCCTCATTCTAGCTCTTCTTCCTGCAGCAATTCCTTTCCTTCCCTGTAAAGGCACTTTCTTTATTCTATATCCTTACGCAGGGAAACACTTCCAGTTTTCCATCCCAACAAACAGAACAGTCCCACAAATACACAACATTCAGAAGGAATTTTAATTAACAAAATGGTCCAGGAAAGGGAAGGGAGAACCCAAAAAAACAGGCCATTGCATTTGAAAGGTTGCATGTCAGTCACTAGGTATGCCTGCAAGCCCATGCACAGGGAACCATTTGGACCTTTGTCAGTGCAGAACTAGTCTCAGCTTCCAGAACCACTTCTCTACTCCTTCCTTATATAGGCTAAATATTATATACATATATAAAAAAAATACAAACTTGAGTTTGTTATAAAGTGGCTTCTCTCTCTCTCTCCCCCTCCTATGCTTGCTTGGCACATGAATGCATGCAAAGCTAAGTAGGCTCTGAGGGCTGCACAAACAGCAGGTTTTGGCAACAAAAAAAATAAACACAGCTAAAATAGATAAGCAAGAGTAAAAGCCACTGAATTGAAAACCATATATTTTTCCAATTGTATAGAATTAGAACTACAGCTACGACTTAAAACTGTAAGAGTCTGTCATCCTCTCTCCCAACTCATGTCAAAGTTCATAGCAGCATAACACGAGATTCCTCAAGAAACGTCAAGCCAGTGTTCTCTGCTTCAGGAGTGAGTTCACAGGTCCAAGTTTAGTCTGTCCGAAGGATCATGGGGGGATGCTCACTGTCTTCGTCCAATCTAAGTGAGTTGGTTTCATCTTCCAGGCAAGCTCCACCCACAGCACCCAGGTCATCCGTATAGGCTGGAGAGAAAGGAACAAGGAGTTGGGGAATCAGCAGCAACAAACTAAATCCAGAGTGAATGAGTGGAGCTGAAGTACCAGGCATTACTTCAAATAGTTTCACTGCCACCCTATGTTTGTTTTTATCATGACTCTGTTTCATGACTGTGTTTCTCCAAGTCAAGAGCAGCTCATGATCAAAATTAAACTCCTGTGTGTGTGCAATGCATACTGGAGCTTTGGGCAGGCTGCTGTTTTCAGCCTCCACTGACACAATACAGACATTGGCATGTGCTGACTGCCCTCCCTTTGCAGCGAGGCACTAACCTGGGTGCCAGACGTGGCAAAAGCTCCACTGACTTGGAGAGCTGCAGCATTAACCAAGAGCTCATCCTCTTGATTTATCAGAGCAGTGAATCAGGCTAAAAGGTCGCTGTTCCCATAAAGGAACAATAGCAGCATTTATCAACCTTTCATAAAAAATTTCTTTAAAAAAGGGAGCAGGGCTATAACTCAGATGCTTTGCACAAGGTCTGGGTGCAGAACTGCCTCAAGAACCACGTGGCAAATACTGAAACTATCACTACAGCCATCAACCACAACTCAAGACAAAATTCTACCCAGAAAGCAGCAAAGACAAGTGGCCCATCTACAGAAAGCTACTGCACACCACGAGTGCTCTTTTCCTACTGCTCACCAAGGCTCCACCTCGCACGCGCGGTTACGCAAAGCTCGGTGCGGACGTGGACCAGCTCACGCAGCCATCTAGAAGGAAGCAACAGGCAGAGGTGCTCCCTGCCCCATTCCCAGCCTTCTCCTTACCATGCCTGCTGGGTGAGGAAGGCACATATGTACCTTTAGTCACAGCGGCACTGTACGTCTGCGCTACCAACGGCCGGTCGTGGGATGCAGACTCCAGAATTTCGTTGGCAGGCTCCATGCTGCCATCGAGCCTGCCAGGAAGAGAGGGGTTAGCTGGAGAGGTGATCTGCCTGGGCACAAGACAGCTTGAGCTGGCAGCTTACAGCAAAATATTTCATCTGATGTGCAAGAATAATGTATATAGAAATGCAATAGGAGGAACTTGGTCCCTCTATTCCAGAGGCCTGGCTAGAAAGCACCTGACAACACTTGGTATTTTTCTGAAGACTCATCAGCATCATGTTTGCCTCTGACACAGCATCAGGATCTAAATCCTAGTAGCTCATAGTAGGAAAAGAAGACTTAAAACAAGACTGCATTGTAAAAAACCCCATTCCAATCAGCAATATTGTAGGTTACCTTGAGCACTGTCACAACAGAAGTTGTTGTTTCTTACACAGATACTAGAAAGCCCTTTAGAGGAAGTATTAGAGCATTTCAAAGATTAACAACTTGGTAAAGGCTTCCCTCGATGAGGCTTCACTTCATCTCTAATCAGAGGTCATGTCTTCAAATGTTCAGATAAATGTATGATTTTTGACCATAATTGTAGGTTGACCAAAGCTGCAAACCTGAATTATCATCATCTTTAATTCCATGTTTGATCAAGTAATTTGACTGTATTATCCTAGCTTTTCCTGCCAACCTTTATTGAAAAACTGCATTGTCCTATTTCTTAAGTGTTCTACAGTACAATTACAGAACACCAGCTGCCTGGCCTATATGCAAGAAAGTTTAATAAGGACACCAGCAGAGAGAGAACAGGGATAATTTCATAGGCCAGTTTCCCCTCTGTGAAGTCAGAGTAAGATCTTTCTCATGTTTGTAACCACTTCATTTATTGATGAAGAGGACGGTGTCACACGTTTCAAATTCTTGTTTAAGTAACTCAACTCAAAGTGCCAAGAGGAAACAGGAGCACAGAGAGAACAGTGATTGATCCCTCCCTGCACTGGGACAGGGTTAAGTTTCTGCTGGTAAAGCGGTGCTGGGTGTAGGGGATACCTGGAAGGAAGGCTCAGGGGGATTCTGAAGTTACTCATTCATGTCAGAGGTCTGGAAAAAGATTAGTTTGAAGAAATGAGCTGTTCTAAGACTTTTCCAGAACAGAACTAAGTTTGAGAAGAAACTGGATTTTGAGAGGAAATAAAATACAACAGTTCTCAGCTAATGTGGACTTACTTGTGCTGCTTCATTAGTGTGCACTCGCCTCCTTCCTGGGGGTCTAAGTTGTACATGTAGAGATACCCATCAGCAGCTCCCACCAGCAAACGAGGGATCTTCTGGATTCTAGAAAGGTTTAGAGCAGAAGTTATTTAATAACAGATTACTATATAAAAGATTATTAAATAACATACGAAAGCATGCTCTCCTCCTTTCCCATGATTTAATAGTTGGACTCAATCTCAGAGGGTTTTTCCAACCTAAATGATTCTATGACTTTAAGACATTATTTTCCACACTTTTGCTCCTGCACAGGGAATGCTGTTAACAGTTAGAGCACCCAGGAAAGAGCTGTGTGTAAAAGATTTATAGCATAACCACATTTTGGGGCTAACAGGATGCCATAGGAATCAAGCAATTACATATAACTCAGTAAAACAGATTCAGAAGTTACCATCCTGTTATCAAGCTTTGTGCAACTCCAGAGACAAATAGTCTAACGGGAAGGATTTACTTATTTGAGAAATGTTACAAAGCTTAATTATTGCTTAAAGGGTGCTTTGAGATCAGAGGAGTGATAGTACAGACATGAAGTCAATTTAGCATAAAAACTATAAAACCCCCACAAAGTAAGTTTACTACTGCTCAGCTTATTACTTCGGTAGCTGTGCCAAATGGGACCTGCCTTTGAGGAAGACAGAATAAAAGATTAGATTTAGTCCTCAAAATTAACTTTAATGAATGCTACGCTGTTTTAGAGACAAGAATTATATGAACTTGCTTTCAAAGACTTCTTTAATGGTTAGGCTGGATTGCCTAATTTTGCAATTCACTAACAACATACACCATCACTCCCCATAGCACTAATGGAAACAAATGCCATAAAAGCCCACGGGTCTGTTCTCAATATTCTTGTTTCAAAATTAAAAGACATCTTTAAACAACACTTAGAAATGGGCTATTCCTATCCAAATATTATGCCCTTTCCTCCTTCTCTCACAGGACTGAGAGGTGTTAGCTCTGCCACATTGTTCTTAAACTACAATGATCACAGGTGACCACTGTTCTGCTGCAGATGAAGCTGTGTTTTACAGGGGCAGCCTCTCCAGAGCCCAAACAACCCTGCAGAGTGGGGAGTGCAGGCTCCATTTGTGTACTCACGTGGCAAGTGCACAGATGTTTTTGTGCCCACAAAAGGGCAGACGGACTGTAGCAAAGGCTCTACCCTGGTTGAACATCTCTGTTACTTGAGAGGGCAGATAGCTCGTTGAGGCCATCAGCACTTTCCCAAAGTAACCTGTCCAGGTTGTAGGCTCTTCCTGAGGTCTGCAAGGCAGAAGAGAAAAGTGACCCACTTTGCCTTCACCTTAGAGAGAAAAGTGTGTAAACGCTTGAAAACATTTTATTTTAAAAGATATTAAGCAGCTGTTTCACTTCAGAAATAACTAACACCCTTGAGAATTCTAACACACTTCATTTATACTACAGGACAAAATGTGTCCTCCAATACCCTCAGCCTGTTTGATTGTAAACTGATACTTCTGCATATAAGACTGCGTTTTATAACATTCATTATACAAGAGCAGAATCTACTGGAAAGCACCATGTTTCAGGATTTTATTAATCTGTTTATCAGTAAGCAAATCATTGTTTCCAATAACTTCCACTGAAATGGAATGAAGACTGTCCTCTCAAATCATAAATAGGAATATTTTACAACTTGGTGTCTTTTAAAGCCCCCTATATGCAGCTGGAAGGCATTGCTGACATTGCTCTTCCCACATGGATGTCAGAGGAGGTGAAACAAAAGTAACTGAAAACGGTAAAACTGCTCCACACTCCTCTGTGAAGGATGGCCAAGTTCTCTTTGGCAGAAAAACACCTTTTCTACTCAGTGGGAGAACAGTACACAGCTCAGCTGCAGTTGCTGATTCATAAGTGACTTCTTATGCCCTTTACTTTACAGTAAAAGTTCAAAAGAAGTCTGTCCACACTTTTGAGAACTCATTCTGTTGAGTACAGTCAACTTTTAATCCTTTTCCTTGAAAAAATCTAAGGCACCTTTGAAACCTACTTTTCTTTCACAGTCTCAAGTTTGAAGATATGCACTGTCTCCGTGTTACTGGATGCAGACAGAAACATGCCATCCATGCTGAAAGCCAATGAACAGATGCTCACACACCTGGGAAAAAAGAAAAAAGAGAAGAAAAACAAGGAAGTCAAACTATTTGGCTTAGTTAAGAAGATTTCTAAAGCCACCACTACTTCGCAAGTAACAAAAATCACCCTTCAACAATTAGCATTCTGAATTCTCTGATAATTTTTGAAGCTATTCAAGCATAAGACTAATGCTGTTCAGCTCTGATGTTTACCAGATATGGGATCAATTAGTAACAACCTGAACTCAGTTTTACCCTGTATAAAGTACAGCAGAACCACAGAGTTACTGCTGCCACAAACCACAACACCATTGCACAATGGCTATCAATGGCCACAGCATTAGAAGGATTTAGAAGAGAGTAAGAATATTAGATGTACTGCCTCCAATTTCCATAAGAATACAATATATCCTACAAAAGGTGACCCACTTTAAACAAGTTCCCTCACCAATAAATTTTAAAAGGCAAGAGGGAGTACAATTCTGACAGGATTGATTTGTAGAATAGTCAAGTCCAAAGGAAGGAAATTGGAAAACATTCAAGCTGAAACTGTTATAAGCATACATGCAGGGATGAATGAAGATGAAACAGGCAAAAAAATCAGGATGCCAGCTCAACTGCTGAACATACTGGAAATCAACCATAAGGAATGAGCATGAGGTAATTAACCCAGCTGAACTTTACCTCTTCACTCCCCTTCGGAATTCAAAGAGCTTCTGTCCCTCTGGAATGGAAAACACTCTGATTACTGTCCCCTGCAATGAAAAAAACATAAATAGATAATTTTTCATTTAAAGTTCATTCATTGTGTACTAGCTCTAGTGAGCACAACTAGAAGCAGCAAACCACTTTGCTGTTAACTCATTGCTGTGATGCAGCCCAGATACTACATGAAGTATTTATGGAGCTTGTTTGTAGGATGTGTTTGAAGAGTACAGAAACAAGAGGTGGGAGCTACTAATGCAGAGAACAAGCTGTGCATCAGAACCAGCCCTTCTTATCATATTTGATCATGATCCAATACCCTCTAGACAAGCACCACGAGTGCAATCACTCGGATGTCTTTGTGTCTTTATCAGGTGCAATCAGTTATACCTTTATAGTCTAAGCTTATTACTCAAAGAGCAGAGGCTTCAGACTCTCTAATTTACACACATTACATGAACAATTTGTCATCACATGCCAAAGACTAGCAAGGCACTTCCCTCTATCTGGATTTTAAATGTCTTGTTTTCATTAGGAAGACAGCATCAAAACAAGACAACTAATTTCTATTAAGTATCCTGCACTAAAGGGAGAAACACTCAGAGGACTGCCCTAATTACAGCCAGATTAAAATGTTTTATTTAAATAACCTTATTATCCAACATTTCTCAGCATGGAAATTGTGTCAAATATCATTAACAGATCTTAACTTAGATTTCCCATTTTAACTGCAAGCCTTCTTTTCTGGCACTTGCACACGGAACTGTGCACACTTAAAATACTTAATGACAAATTTGATTTTTATCACTGTTAGCAAGGCAATGAAAAGCTCCCTTACCTTTTCTGAGGCTGTGGCAAGTTTAGTACCACTTGCATCAAATGCCAAAGCAGCCAAGGGACTATCATGAGCTGGGATCATATTGGCAGCTCTCTGCAGTGAATCAATAAAACAGAACCTTAGAACAGTAAAGGCTACATGTGATTGCATATTTAAGCACATTCAAGGCAAATATGGGTCTTAATTTCTGGACAACAGCCTCAATATCTTTTTCAGTAACTAAGTATATAAAATTATCACTGAAGCATATACATAGAGAGTACAAGCAGCAGGAAGACAATTCAAATAGAAATTACTTGGTTCCACCCATTTGCCCAATTCTACTCAATCAAATCTAGTATTAGCACTTCTATTTTCTTTGCTGACATTCTGTGAAGCAAGAGATGCTGCAAACTGCTGCACAGAAACCTAAGTGTCCAGTAATTCCTCCCTGAGCAAGTTAAGTCATTTTCAAAAGCTGCATCTTTAGAGGAGGAAACAGCATTCAAATATCCTTACCAGATTGATGGTGTCAAAGACTTGTACTTCTCCAATAGTTGCACTTCCTGGATAGGCCAGGTAGCAATTATCATTGTTTATTGATAAAGCACACAGCCCTAGAAGTGATGCAGAAACAGGATTAGAAACAGGAAAATTCCAAGACTTATGCAGTAAAACTTCCTGATTCTGTACTTGAATGTCACAAAAATAACTCAAAATTATCAACAGAAATAGAAACAAAGATGAGTAATCTCAGAGTCAACCTGCAATATATGCAACTATTTAGGATAATTTTATTTAATATAAAACAGAAAAGGAAGAATACCAATAGAGTTACAATAACTGACTAAACATTAGAGCTTCCCATGTCTGCCATGATTCCTAAAGTATTAACCTGACAAAGTCTTTAACTTTAATACCAAGTGCTGTCAAAATCCAGCTTTTATCTCTCCTGGCTTTTTTCTAGCATTTCAACATATCCCCCCCAGGAGACCAAAATACTGGGAAGATGCAGTTTAGGGCAGAGTCTGCTACTTTTTCTCAGCTGGGTCTAACATGTAGGCTTTCAGACAACACTCATATTTGTTATTGTATTTGAAAGCAGAATTAACACCACCACAGTTCCCTGTAGAGAACCTCATACACTGACACAGAAAGCACTTTTCAGAGTTCTGCTGATTCTACCATCACATTTACCTGCAGGATTGGGAGGTGTCTCCCTGATTGTATGTAATACCTTCATGTCTCGTATGTTGTGTATATAAAGAGACTCTTCCAGACATACTATCAGCCTCTAGAAAAGGGAAAGAGGACAAAATGTTGATGTGGAAATGGAGCTCATATGGATCTATCAATCCTAAAAAAATTCTATCCCAAGATGCAGTAGGTACCTTCCAATAGAGAAGAGGCTGTACCCACCTGATGGGGAGAAGTAAGTCTGACAGAAGATACACAAGATCCAGCTCTTGACACAAACACTGCACCCCACTTCCCTCAACCTCACCAGTGCAAACTGAAAACATTCCCATTACTAGTTTAAGTCAGCAAGCCAGAAACCTTCACTTAATTCTTATTCTGTACCAACTTACATGTGGAAATAATGGAAATTACTTTCTGCTTTTGCTAAACAGAGAAAACAGATAAGACTTTTTAACCATTCATAAAGCTTATAACTTAGCCATAATCACTTGTGAATGGCCTTTTTTTTTTAGTTCTAAGTTCTTCATCATCTCATTTACTTTGTAGACTACATGTGGATGACTAACTAGACATTACTCATTTTACACTAACTCCCTGTGCCAGAAATCAAATTACCCACTCTTTCTCTCATGACTTTAAACAGGAAACCCTCCTCCCACACTCATTTTTTGGGGGCAAAGTCAGACATTAAGGTTTTCTCCTCCAGATGCCATTCTCTCTGGTTTGAATGAACTGGATAAAGACAGAGAAGTCTGTACTTGCTGAAGAGCCTACTAATGACTTAGTCATACAGAAAACTATGCTTCCAGGTGCTTAAAAAATTCACCAGTTGCATGACATTTTTTAGATTTTATTTTTTGAGAGGAATTCAGCAAACAGCAGTTACAACCATAATAATTTAATAGATAACTTTACATTTTGACCTGAAGAGAAAATGTCAGTCTTACATACTTTCACATTTAGGATGAAAGGATGATTCACACTGGGAGGGACCTCAGGAGGTCCCTAGTCCAACCTCTAGTCAAAGCATGCCCAGCTTACTCAGGGTATTTCCCCAAGTAAATTACATAAACAAAGAACCAAAAATACTTAACCAAATACAAGTACTGAGATTCCATACAGAAGCCACACTTGGAAAAGTACTAGTAAATTTCAAATAGCAATTCTGTCACTAAAGGAAGAGACATCAACCAGCAGAGGAAGTAAGATCCACAACCCCTTTCCCATATTTCTACACAGGCAGAACCACTACTCACCTGTCTATTGAGTTTGACAGCCAAGATGGTGTTGGAGTAACTGTAGTTGCAAATCTCTGTCCCCTTCTTAAAGTGACAAACTTTCAGCTTGCGTGGAGCTTTAAGGCTAACTATGGCCACCAGACTACTGGAGAAGAGCCTCTCCACAATGCACACATCTTCTGTGTCAGCTGAGGAATCACAGGAACAAGGGGAAAATACAGAGGGACATTTCAGGGGAGAAGAATCATGCACATCAACAGAAAATACTGTCTAAGAAAATCATACAATCATAGATTCAGGCTATGTAAAAATACAGTTTAACACCACAAACATTCTGCCACGACAGCTCCGAGTCGAGGTGGGACATGGGACAGGCTTTTAAAGCAGAAAATCTACACAGTGAGTGATGATTTCCAAAGATTTCCTCCCCCCTCCCCACGGTGTCACACAAGTTTATGTTTCAGAACAGTGTCTACTCCCCATGCCCAGAATCCAACAGAAAAAAATTCCCAAAGCTACAAACCCCAGAAAATTGTCAAATTCCAGAATTTTACGATCTTTTATCTCTATGGAAAAACTAGGAAAGCAAACAGTTTTGGGCTTTTTTTGTGTGTGTGTTTGGGTTTTGTTTTTAAAGCTGTATTATGCTTGAAAGGGTTTCTGATGACCCAAACCCTTGGCATTTCCATCTACCCCTCTATGAAGAAGGAAAGGTTACAGTACTCAGAGAAGCTGGTGAAACTCATTTGCCACAAGACTGCTGCAGCCACCAATTAGCATTTCCACACATACCATCTTTTACCTGACAGGCCCTAAGAGCAATCTGTGCAGGAATCACTGACGCCCAGCATGCATGCAGAGCCATAAAACATCAGATTTGCTAAATGCTTCTACTATGGGAGCACTGAAAGCAAAGCAGGAACACAAATCCCTATGTGAGGAGAGAGCAGGAGGGAGGAGAGTCCAGGATCTCTGGCAAAGATAATTTCAGAGCATTTGATCATAGCACAGCATTGGACCATGCTGGCAGGAGGCCAAGTCCCACCACCAGTTATCCTGTGCCTCCCCCTCCATCCCACAAAGCTCCTCTCCAAAACCCCAGGAACAGAGTGCACACAGTTTTCAGGGCAGTGAGAAGCTGGAGAGAATTTTACCATGCTCTGCAGCTCTTTCACAGCCACTGGCTACACCTGCCCCTTCATTACAGAACCCAATCAAGACAAGTGACTCGAGCCTTTGGCCTTGATCCATCAAAACAAATTTTTCAGGAGTCAGCTTCTGGATTAGCTCAATGCTTAGCACATTCCAAAACATAAAACTGCCAGTAAAAAAAAAACCAAAAAAACAACCCAAAAGAGCTTGTTTCAGAAGGCTTCTGTTTTGGCCAAGGGAAACATTAAGTAATTAATTTGCACTGTTGCCATCACCAGTGACAGAAACTCCATGAAAAAAGTTCTGTTCAACATTCTCAGTATATGACACTGCCATGAGTGTGGGACACGTCTGCTTTCAAAGTGATTTTTCTGGGCAGTTATTTCAAGAAAATGAACACAAAATATTTAATGTCCTCCATTTTTTTGAGAGAAACAGGCCACTTATGAAAAAGGAGCAGGTTTACACTCTGGATTTTCAGTACTCCATGCTACATAATTGACTTTTATCTACATCTTGTATTTAATATGGTACTTTCCCAGAGAAGACATAACAGCTCACAGAGGCTTTGAAAATTCAATTTTCTCATGCAACAGGGATAATGCATTTTAGTAATTACTTTGTTTTCAAGGAATTGTTCTCCATTTTTCTACTACACAAAACACATGAAAAAGAAATACAAAAAATCTGCTTCAATAAATGTATGCAGAGACTTTGAAATGCAGACGTCTGTGTCCCTTGAATCAGAGTAACTACATAAAAGACTCAAATATTTTTACAGGATGGGTTATCAGCTTTCCATCTAAGCCTGGGGTCCTTCAGAATGGTGACATCCTTTTACAAGAGTCAGAAGACCAGCACCCAGAGACCCAAACCCCACAGTCTGACTGCTCCCAGCTCCAGGGCGAGCACAGGTTCTTTCCCCATCCAGGGACAAGTGTGCACACAGCTTCTGGGAATTATCATCCTCCCAGGCAGGCAGGAGAACTGGTATTTCAGAAGAGGAACAGCAGCAGGGATTCATATGGAAATAGTGCTGTCCTATGCTGCACCGATGGGAAGGCACACAGGGAAGAGCACTATCAACAACTAAGCCACGAGACAGAAGAAAAAATTTTCAATAAGCAAAATGCCTCAAAGGTATTGATAATCCTTCAGTCTCACCATACAAAGACTATAATACAGACAGTTAGCTTTAAAGAAAGGCTTTGTGATGGGCATTTAATTAAATTCACTTTAAAATACAGGATGCACCTCTGCTCCTTTGTTTTCCTTTAACAGGAAGAAGAGATAAAATCTCTTCACAGCTGCCAAGTAATTTATGCTTCTCAACAGCAACTATTCAAGAGGGTACCAGGCTATACTGCCCATCCTATGTTCAGCTGACCTGAATTAATCATATGTTTAGCAGCAATAAAGCCCTATAGCAATGCTGTTACTCAGGTTTGGTTTTTTTTTTATTAGTATTATCTCCTTTACACTACACAACTGAGCATTGCCAGAAACTCAGATTCAAAACAGAGTAAGAACAAAAAGAACTGCAAAACAAATTAAGTATCAGCAGCGAGGGGAGAACAAGCAAACACATAACAAGATTAGTTTCATAAACACAAGCATGTAGCATCACAGACAAGAGCTGGTTAGAGCCAGCTAGATTATCATCAGCTGTGCCTTTATTCCATTTTTAATCCAAGAACATGAAGCATGTTTGAAGCATTCATTAAGCCTTAAAGCACCCTCCAATCTAATGCTTGTTTTTACAGTGGGATCAACTGCACAGGGAGTCAGGAGATTTGCAGCCACAGGAGAAGTCAGTGATGGGAGCAGCCAAATCTCCCATCTTTTTTTGTATTTCTCTCAAACACAAGACAGCCGAGGCATATTCTGCAGTTTAGTTTAAACACCTACACAAGAGTTGGCAGATCAATCTTCCAGAAGAGAAGGAGGGGTCCTTAACAGTGCTCACTCAACACAAGAAGTCTTTAGACCCACTTAAACTAAATTGGGAAGTGGGAGGCACCATGTCTGGGAGGCCTCAAGATACCTTTCCTTGAGGAAAGGAGGTACCCAATGCACAGGAAGCCCTCCACCCTCATATCAAGTTTTAACAGGCATGGTTTGCAAGTCCAAGACTGAAAATTATTTGACTCATACAAAGAAAATGAAGGCCTCTCAATATTTCTATCTGCTTTGAGCCAAGACTGACTGGCTTCCACAGGCCAAACCACTGGATTTTTTGTAGTGAGAGGACAAAGTGTAATGGGTTCAAACTCAGAGAGGGGAAATTCAGGTTTGGTATATGGAATAAATTCTTCCCTGTGAGGGTGGTAAGGCACATGATGCCCAGAGAAGCTGTGGCTGCCCCATCCCTGGAAGTGTCCAAGGCCAGGTTGGACAGGGCTTGGAGCGACCTGGGATAGGGGAACTGGATGATCTTTAAGGTCCTTTCCAACCCAAAACATTCTACTAAATGTTACCTCACACTCTGTGCTCTGCTTTCACAGACTCAAGACTCAGAAAACTTAAAATATCCAAGAGTTTAAGTCAATACAAGCATCCCAGAACAGTCTGAAGACAAGACTGGAATCAGCAGGTCAAAATTCCAATTCCAGCTGCTTTTACCAGCTTTTGCAAGATGTTGAACAAGGCACTTTATCCAACCTGTACTTTTTCTCTCAAGGACTACCCAGAAGATGCAGTCCTGGCCAGTGCAGATATTTTTCAGTGTCTCGTGTAACAGGGAATCATCTTCACTGAGTCTCCTGGGGCGACACCAGGCCAGACACTGTAAGTGCCTGACATACTGCAGAGGTCAGGTACATAAACTTCATGGTAGAAAATGGAATCCAAGCCACTTATTAACCAGTACAACCAGACTGTGACTCAAATAGGAAGATGTAGCTACAACACAATTTAATCTGACCACATGTGCCTAATTTAAACCTCACAATTACTTCTCTCCATTGACTGTGTACAGAAGCAGGCTGTCATCCCAGGTAATGGGTGATCTGAATCACACCCCATTTCCAAACTTAACATGCCACAAGGTCAGGTCACTTTGGGAATGGAGTCTGAGGACAGCTCTGTCATGGGATCCCACTGTAAATGCTGACATCACACAATTGGTACCACCTGCTCACATGGAGTTTACAAGAAAGCAAGGATACTCATGCATAGCATTCATAGCTGACTTATTAGCATCTCAAAAAAGAGAAGTCTGTGAACTGCTGGCAGAACAGGGGACACCCCAGGCCTCTCTCCATGTCACCTCAGATCCTATTCAACTGTGATCACCATCGAGAAATTATGGGAATCTGAGTTATTCACCCTTTTGGATGAGCAAGCCTGCAGCTATCATGTTGAAGAATAATATTCTAACAGAAAATATTAGGATAAAAAAATAATAATTAAGGCTTTGTTTTCTTATTTGATAAAGGTATATTAGTGCTTCCATGCCCCAACAGCCAGTATAAAGATCCAAAAGACACTCTCTCACATGAGTACATTATTATTTTTATGCCCAGCTGCTATGTAACCTGGCTAAAACCTGGCTGGACATTATTAGAAAAACAGAGTTCTCATAGCTACTACCAAATTTTGTACCATACAGAACATTGATTCATAGTTTTACCCTGCCTGCAATTACTCTATTTGTGTGATATTTACATTTAAGGTTCCTTTTATGCCAATTTCAAACAACCTGTGAAAAAGTGGAACATTTCTTATTCTTCCCACATTAAGCCAACCGAGGGGATTAAAAAATAAGAAAAAAATATACTCACTGCATTCATAGATCTGCTCTAATTTGTCCACAGAAGAAAGAGAGAAGAATTTGTAGCCTGATTTACTGCCAACTGCAAGGGATCTGCAAAAGAAACAAGCCAGTCAGGAACATCAACTCCATCAGCAGTGATTACCCTTGGAGAGATTCTTAGCCAGTTCTAAACCTCCAGCTGGGTTAGCTCAGTAAGGAAAGTGATAAAAGTTTGTCCAAAAAAGCCATAACAGACACAGACAGCTTCCTCAATTCTGATTAGACCAAACAGCTTCAGAATTACAGAAATTGGGTGTGGAATTCTGTTTCACATTTATGAAATGAGAGTTCACTCTAAAGTAAACCTACTGCCCAATTCTCACCGGTGATTTCTTCACACAGGCTAAAAGCTTTAGTGTGGAGGGAAGATGATGACTTGAATAATGTAATGCAAACCAATTACATCATTGCCTCATCATTAGAGGTGACCTCCAAGACCTTTTAAACTGGGCTGTCTGGGGATTTTTGTTCTTTACAGTGTAACCGTCCCGGAGCATCCCAGAAGAGTTTTCATATTAAAAAAAAAAGTAATTAAAGACTGCCAACTCTAATTTTCTCTGGCTTTACGTGATGATGTTCTAGCACCCCCACTGTCAGGTCTCAGTCTTACAAATACTCATACTGACTCTTTGATCAGAGGCACCCTCTAAAAAGTGCCAGTCACTGATGTTAAACAGATTGAACAATAGCAGAACATTAAAAAACTGACTAAAACCCCTTCTTTTCTCCATTACTCAATTTTCACACTTAGCTCACAGACCATTTAATTGCTTTTCCAGACAGAGTCAAAGGCAGGTCTTAAATTTCAAGCTAAAAAAACCTTTAGCCTGTCTTGTAGGTCTTTACACATCAAGGCAGTGGACAATAGCTCATTCTTGTTTCCCCTCCCCATTTTGGAGGAAGATTTTATGCCACAGATAAAGAAAATTAGCAGTCAATACAGTTTTACAGGAGTGCATTAGTAAGCTTATAGTTCATATATTTCTTGGTGCCAAGAGACATGGAGGAAAATTCCAATAAAATACATTTTGATACCCTAAACTGTGGCAAGTCATTCAACACAGGGCTCCAATCCAACTGTGCCAGTCAGCCTGCCAAAAATGCCTTTCTGAACTCAGCAAGATGATTCTCTACAGTTCAGATGTACTAACAATTAATACTGCATTTGGAATACAATGAAGACTCCCAGATTTCATGTTCTTTCTGTATTTTCACTTGTGGCTCTAAAGTGAGTCTTTTTTAAATTTCAGCATACCCAGAAGATTAAGAATTGCTCCTCATACAGTTCACCCTCTGAAATTAAGCTACAAAATCAACTTCTGTAGGAAGGTATGACCTTCTCTTCTAGAAGAAAATACAACTGGCACAATCTGGTTAGGAAATTATGTTTGAGAAGGTCTAAACCTTCAAATTAAAACATGAACCATGCAAGCAAGAGATTCAATTCCACAGATTCAATAACCAAGATATTAAAAAAGCATATTAGGCTTAAAGATAGAGAAGCAATCATAAAACAAAAATTTGTTGCTGCTCCTCTAAGTCACCCTAGAAATACTGAATTTAATTTTCCTTCAGACAAAATCAGTATGTTCAGCAGTCTCCATCTGATTAATCACCAAAGACATTTCAGTGGTTTTGCTCAACTACTTTTGTACAACTCAACAAAAACTCACATTATCTGAAAAAAAACCCTGAAACTCTAATTTGGTAAAACAAAGCAATGAGTCAACTTTTCTTATATCATCTACTGCTTTCCTCAAAAGAAAGTTTAACAAAGAGTGACATTAAAACTGTCACTTTGCAAAGGTAAACAAGCACTCCACAGAGTTAAAAATAAATGGAGTCACAAGACTCCTTGCAATATAAACGATCCACAAAAGACACAGGATGATCTCCTCATGGAGAATCCCACACAACAGCTATTTGTATTTCTAGGCAGAACTGATTCCTGAATTGTACTTACAGCTTTAAATACAGAATACTGCTGAATCACTGTTTTACTGACAGGATCACTGAAAGCAGCAAGGAAGCCCATTTCTCTTGTCCTACGACTACACCTCATTCAAATGAGCTGTAGACAATGGCAAACATGAATTGTGTACATGATAAAAATCATTAGACTGAGTAGAACCCAAAATACAGAAGCACAGAATGGACCTTTCCATCCATGACAACTGCTTTTTGTTATTTATTTCAGGATCGAGGTGATGAAGTCAAAATTATTTGTTTACACAGAGAGCAGTTCAAGTCAAGATAATTAAACCCATTTCAGTGTACAAGTGTAACTGCAAAATAACCCTTTTTCCTTCTGGAACAGCAGTCTTGCTTTTGGAGGGTTTGCTTTGTTGGTTTGGTTTTTTTTTAATGTACTCTTAAATTACTTCTTATGAAACTACTGGAAAAAGGCTTTTTATATGTAGTAAGAACCCACTAGGCTGAATTATACCAGCATAATCACAGTGATTTAAATCTCCCATCTTCCCCTGCATTGATATTACACTTAAGCCCTTAAGACACCCCACAGCC
Organism: Ploceus nigricollis; assembly: GCA_013399945.1. NCBI lineage: Eukaryota > Metazoa > Chordata > Aves > Passeriformes > Ploceidae > Ploceus > Ploceus nigricollis. The sequence continues at coordinate 42,437 of VXBC01001235.1, read as the reverse complement.
AAATCTAAATGGCCAAATCCACAAAACAAGGACCTAGCCAAAATTACCTCACCTCTGAAAAAATGTGCAAGCATATGGGGAAGAAATATGATCAATAAGCCATTCAGTTCTTGCTCAGATACAGTGGCCAACAAGAAGCTGCTGTGGTTTCTCAGAAGCTCCTTTTACAGTGTAGGTGTTATGCTTTATAATCACTGATTTTCAGAAGCTGATGAGAGACTGAAATTGAAAATAAAATAAATATTCTCTAAAATGGCTTTTTTTCCCTAACATTATGCTCTACACATGGGGGTTTTAGCTCTATTATGTGCAGCCTCTATTACACACTTTAGACCGTAGACTCTGAGCTATTTCATCATGAAGGCTGTCTCCTCAGTACAAAATTATCAATATAGCCAAGATTTATGGAACCGTGTTTACCCACTTTTTGCAGAGATAATGTTGCAGACTGATCCAAGACTACATAAATCTTGATAGTATTTTCAAGAGTGACTACCATAAATAATTAAAACTATCCTCATCAAGCAAACAGTGCTGGGAGATTTCACACATTCACTGGAAGATGCTGACACTTGCTCTAAGTGCACTCACCTAAAGTGGGAAATCAGCTCCTTCAGTCTCTCTGGCTCTTTAGGAACAAGTTTTTTCAGCTGGGTTAGAATCCTAAGGTTTTCTTTTGTTTCTTTAATATACATATAGGAGGAAGAAAACCAGTTTTTCCCTTTCCATATCACAGAGGACCTTAACTATTAATCAGAAATATTCTACATTAATCAGAAAGTTCCTAACAAGGGCAGCTCTCTCAAAGATTAAATCAATTGCAGCTGCAGCATAAACATGACTCTAAAAGTCATTACTGCTTTAAATAACTGGTTAATTAAGCCTACTTTCATTATGATACAGTTTCATTATACTAATGTTCCATCTCATTTCAAAACCAATGTAAATTTCCACAGACAAAACATTTTGGCTTATGATGAGAAGGGGGAAAATAATAATAATAATGATGAAAGAAAAATCAATGAAGACATAAGAATTGCTAAGGAATTACTAAGGAAATGTATCTTCCTTTATTCCCCCTCCAAAATATCTGCTGTAATATCTCATGGGCATGTCGCAATATCAAAGGTCATTATTTTGGAAAAGATACAGGACTTCATACATTCAATGTTTTTGTCAGCAACATTCTGACAACCCACAGGAGATTTTCCCATTATTTTTGTATTAAAAGAAAACTTAAATCTACTACAGCAAAAGGAGACCACGCCTGCTCATCACTTCACAGGCAGGCTGGGACAACAGAAAGTCCATAATCCAAGTAAATACCACTATTCTTGGGCCAAATCCCCATCCAAATGGTCACACACTGAGGAACAGTTCCTCTGACCAGCCCCCCTCAGCTGCTGTGCCCTCTGCAACAACAGCAAGAAACACAACATACGGTTGTCTCTCTCAGCTATCCTCCCTGAGTGTAGGAGCTACGTGACCGCTCTGTCCTTCCTTTTTTTGGTCTGTGTTTAGCTTTAAAGTCTCCTTGGAATAGAGAGCTCTCCTGTCCTCAAGGATCACGGGTGAAGGACACCTGAACCTAGGAGAAACAAAGGCAGAGGGGTGAATGCTCAGCACCTAACCCTTGTTCCTCCCACCACAAGTAGTTTACTACAGAGATCCAAACATCACAGAATAAGGGAATGAGAGTACAACTTCTGGGACACAAAGTATGCCAGATGCATATAGAGACAGCAGCATTTGCTCACAGTGTAGAATGAAATTTAATTTTTTGGGAAATAAAGGGCAGAATTGAATTGGAAAGAAGCAATATATGGAGCAATACATGTCATGTGTAACTCCACACATAAATGAAAGCAGAGCCTGAAGAAATCCTTGCGAATAAGGCACACACCAGCGTTGTCCTTAGAAGTCAGAACACAAGGGTTCCTCTTCCCCTTTCATCAGGAGTCTGTTTTCAAAACTGCAGTGACTACTTTGTTTCCAAACGCTGTCACACAATTACTTATTTTAAAAAAAGATGACTAAAACTTCTCTAGTCTGCCCACTTCCATTATTTCACAAGCAGGTTTTTGGTGGGGTTATTTTTTGCGGGTAGGGGGAAGTGGATGTATATTTGTAAATTGAATCTGAACACCATTTGTAAGTACTTCCAAAGAATACCTGTGCAACAGTTTAAATATTGAAAGGTTTACCTATTATATAGATACATACAAGCTTTGGGATCTTGAAGTTATGCTTTGCTTAAAAAGTCACAAACTTCTAACCCATTACCATTTCCCTTATGAGATTTAAAGCTTCTATGAGTTTGTGAGGTGTTTAATTTTTCATAAACGTATCTATGCTCAGTTTTAGCAGTTCTCCCAGAAGTAATACAAACTGCACTTGGGTTTTTTCTACCCAAGTATCCACTGTTAAAGATTTGCAGCTGTAAAACCTACCTAGCACCGAGGCCACCCACAAGCTTCCACTGGTTTTGCTGGGACACCCGAATTCCAATGGGTTGCTCCACTTTGATCTGCAAGCTGGAGCTTCTGCCTCTCAATCAGGGAATGCCAGTCATGCCAAGTTGTGCAATGATTGATTCACTGGGGAAAAGGGCTCAGTCCAAAACAAGCACACTAACATCTTCTGAAAATACCCTTCTCTGTGTTTTTATTTAATGAAAACATTATATCAAAGAGAAGCCACAAACCAACCGCTTCTGCTGCATTATAGGTGAAGTGTTTTTAGGCACAGATCCAGTCCCAGCCAGTAATTCAAAACTCTCATGTAAATAAAGCTTGGGGCAATGTGGGATAAACAGGCAAGACAACACTTGCAATAATGCAGATACTATTCCAAGAGACAATGCCACTACACACAGCATCCATGAATGAATATTAGCCAAGTCTGGGAAAACCAAGCAACTAAAAGCAGGATAGAGGATATCTGCTTCAGTCACCAGGGATTGCAACAACTGGGAAAAGCAACAGCAACTTTTATGATGACAACATTCTTCTAACTACCAGCAATCCAATTTCCCAAGACTGAGAGCCCTCATGAAGCTCATCTTTCTACAGGAGGGAGTACCTAGTTACCAAATCTTCAAAAAACAAAGAAAAGTTAGCCTGATACTTCTTTGCAGCAGTAACAAGCCCCATCTTTTCCTAACACAAGGAACTGGCTCTGCTGTGCAGGTAAGCAAGACAGTTAAGCCTGAGTGGAACTGGCACCTTTATTAGGGTGAAGGTAAAAGCTTTAAATGTAGTAACAACAATGAGCCCATGTCATTTATTTTCCAGTTCTGTCTGTCAGCAATTTTTCTAATTACTGAAGCACCTTAAAGCATGATGTGAGCTCTTCTGACTGGGCAGACATAAACAAAGCTTCTCTTTCATATACTGCCTGAAAGAATATACATTTGTTTACCTTGCCTGTCTGGAGAAGGGCTCCAGTTACCTGTAAAAGTTGAAAACAGGTGAGCTTTCTGAGGCCCAGCATGGGAAAGTGTAAGTCATTCTAATAAGTTCTTTTCAGCTCCTCTCACCTGGTGAACTGTGATCTCCTAGATATATAGAATATATAGTATATATATTCTATACAGTGTATATATATATATATATGATAGTATATAGAATAGTATATAGTGTATAGAATATATACTATATATATTCTACATAGTATATATATAGTATACTATAAACCCAGAGAGCTGCCTTCTTGTTTCTCCACTCAAACAAGAAACTAGGAGAGATCATGGGTGGGAAACAGGAAAGAAATTAAATAAACTTCTGTTTAAAGAATGTACACAACCACTAAATTATACTCAGTTTAGGAACTTGAATGCAGCTTGGTTGTTTGGGCCACTTACCCCATCAGGCAAGTGTTTCACTGAGAAGCTGCTCACAAAGCATCTGCAAGACTGGTTTTATACTTACTACTTTTCTTGGGGAGTTTTATTTAACATACTGTTAGTAAGAAGAGATTATTCCACATCATCAACCACCTCATTTTATCTCAAATTAAGTGGCCTTTTAAATTAATCTCAGAATTTTGAGACAAAAAGATTAACAGAAGCCTTTTGATATTTCTGTCATTTCTACATCAGATAACTGAATTCACAAATATTCAAAAATGACACAAAAGACCTAGTAACCCAAAACTTGGAATTGCAAAGATCTATGGGCCAGGTCTGCCTCACATAAAAGATACATCACCAAAATTCTCATCAGCTAATCTCAAGGTGATTTATATATGAATAGTATTTTTAAAAATATCATTTATTGACACAATGGATATTAGAATACCAAATTAAAAAAAAATCCAAACCAGTTATCAAAGAACATTTTTTGGTTATTTATAAAAATGAAATGGGAAAAGTAGTGCAGTAGCACAACCAACTGAGGAATGAAATCATGAGCCAGGTGTCCCTTTTCTCTCCCTATAAACTCCTTTAAGCTCCTTGAAGAAAGATTTCAAGGTGTACAAACCAAAACCTAGGTAAGCTTATGCTGTATTTGCTTTCTTGTTATTTCTGTCTTGGTTTTGCTCTCAAGCCAACCTTCAACTCTTGCTCAAATTCAGTGGGTTTTTTTGGTCACAACTCAGTGATCCTTAGGTACATAAAGGTCTAAGCCAAGGTGCAACTGAAAATGTAGAGGTGCCACACTGGAGAACAGAGCTGAACTTCAAAAACTTATATAATGACCTTTACAAACTGCAGAAGAAAGAGGTGACAAATCCCCTAGTTATTATGACTTGGTTTTTTTTTTTATTTTTCCCAGTAATAGGTAAAAAAGGAATGGTAGCTGAGCAAAACTTGGGCATGTTTTATATGGACAGAGTGAGCTCTATATGGCACCCACTGAAAAAATGCAAAAAGCAGTTGCAAAGTCTCTGGCTTGAATCAATATAGGGATAATGATTTACTTACAAATACACAGAGCACTACTGCTCCCCCCCATCATTTACCACAACTTATTTACTGCCAGAGTCTCTTGTCTCAAACCTATCCAGCTCCAGTTGCTCATCTCCTCACCCCCAACAAAGCCTACAAAAGCAGAGTCTCTCCTGCTGTGATGTAACTCTGCTTGGCAGCCAGCAGAAATAACCTTCTCACCTTCAGAACTCTCATATGCTCCAGGACCTGCTGAGGACAGGCACAGATCTCCCTCGTGAGGGCAAGACATTGTTGCTTGCAAAAAGAACAAGTCGTTAAAAAAACAAAGCCTCCACCACACACGTGGGCTACACTTTGTGATGCCAACCTGAGATCACTTCCTCTTACTCACTTCCTAAAACAAAACCCTTTCTCGAGTACAAGCTCTTTCAGTTCTTACTCCCTCCCCAGTTTCATCTCTCAGGTATTTAAGACAATCAAATCCTTCTTTAAATGAACTTCAGTGCTCCAATCCCAAATAATAGGGGGTTCCCAAATTAAAAATACTTCTTTATAATACCCCATATAAAAACTAATATGCACTAATTGATCTAAATAGGCTGCAATGATTAAGTAATTTGCGAGACGTGCAGCTTGAACCATCCGAAGCCCAAGGGAAGTGCAGTTTCAAGGATCAGAGAAAGGCCTCTTTTCTAAATCAAAACCGAAAGTAGCATGGGCTCATAAAACTACCTTCAAGCCAAAATCTCACTGCTTCAACATAGCAGGTGACAATAAAATAACTGTATGAAAAGACAGCTGTGAGGAACTTTTGGATGAAGTCTTTGCATGTCCTGGAAGACTTGGGGCTTCACGTCAGGCCCTCCTAGGGCTGAACACCAGCAAGGAGCAGCAGGAGCCCTGCTCCCGTCCCCTTCCCCAGGGAACAGCGAGCGATGTCTCCCAAGCAGGAGCCGAAGTTCCCCGGGGAAGGAGAGGGCACCACGCTGCCACCACCCCAGCGCCGCGTGTCCCCGCGGCAGGAGCGGCCTGTCCCCGCGGCTCCACACGAAGCCGGAGGGCACAGGGGGCTGTTCCCGGCCCTGCTCCCTGCGAGGGACCCCGGCCCCGCTCCAGCCCCGGGGCCCCGGCACGGGGCGGCTCCAGCGGCGCTCCCCGACATGGAAAGGGGCGGCACCGGGGAGACCCCAGCCCGCCC
>VXBC01001235.1:13973-32896 GCA_013399945.1 Ploceus nigricollis | reverse complement strand
CGTCGGAGCTCGCCGAGTTGGTGCCGCTCCCCCGGGCGGCACTTTCCCCCCGGGCCGGGGCTGAGCAGCCGCCGCTGCCCGGGACCCCCATGGCACCGCCGCGATGTTCGTGTCCCGGCTCCTGGATTTCCAGAAGACGCGCTACGCCAGGTAAAGCTCTCGGTGCGGCGGTCCCCGACCCCCGGTGCTCGCGGAGCCCCCGGACAGCCCCAACCCCTCCCCGGGCTCGGCTCGGCTGGGATGGAGCCCGAAAGGATCTTCCAAAGCTGCTGAGTGCCTCAAAGCACAGGGCAAGTGCGGGCTGCGCTTTCGGCTACCTGTCTTTCTGCATCCCTAAAGGATTCTCAGCATCCTTGGGAGCCTTTGCTGGGTCTAACTTCACCACGGCTCTGCCGCTGCCGGGGGAGCAGGATCTTGCCTTCCCGAGGGAACAGAGCCTAGCTCTGGCTCCGAACCCCATTGTGGTCCAGGGTCCCGCTGCACCCCGTAAAACCCCCTCGGGGTGGCTCTCCCAGCCTGGACCCGCAGGCTCAACAGTGGGATGCACGGGTGGTGGATGCTTCTCTCCGTCCATAAAATCCCCGGGGAGGTTTCCCAGCAGCAGCCAGGAGCTGTTAGAAAAGCTCAGGTGTAGCAGGAAACCTCACGGTGTCACCTGTGCAGGGGGAAACCTGAGGATTGCTGAGCACAGGTCACAGGGCACTTGGCCACACGCGCTGCTGCGGGATCAGATGTGGCCTTTAGGAGGGAGGTGACACGGGGACAACGCCTGCCCGCAGCTCTCTGCTGCCCGGGATGAGTCAGGTGGCACCGCGGGCTCCCGGGGTGCCCAGCTTTGCTCCGAGGACAGGCTTTGCTCCCTGGGACTGTGGTGGGGATGTTTTTCTGCCTGTGTAGGGTCCCACGGGCTGGCACAGCTCCTGAGGGCACTGAGCTCTGTGCTGCCACTTCCAGACTCCCAGTGGTCCTGTTAGGGGTAGATACCAGAGAAAAACTTGTGTGAAAAGAAGTGGTGATGGTGTTTCTCGCCTGCTCCAGGCAGGATGATCCCTGAGGGATGTTTGTCTGGGCAGGTAAGGACAGGAGACCATCCTCTGACCCCCTCCAGCCATCAGCTCCTTTCCTTCCAGGTGTCCCATGGGGAAAATCCATGCTTGCATCTCCAAAACCTGCCTGAAACGTGGCCACTTCTCAAAGACCCTTTTGATGCTGTGGCTGCCTCCTGATAACCTTTGCCTGGGGCAGAGGCAGGAGGCACCCAGCAGATCTGCACAATGTGCCTGGTACAAAACGCTGTGAAAATGGAGAATTCATGACTTTTACACCCCCACCCTCCCCCACCCTGTTGGCATGCAAAGGACAGAGCTGGGGGAAACGGAGCTGAGCAAAGCTCTGTACCCCCCAGAGCAGGAGGAAAACCATACCTTTACCCCATGGCAGGGGTGCAGAGGCTCTCTGGGAACTGGGCAGCAGATCAGGGGTTGTTCCACTGACATCAGTCTCCCCCAGCAGAACTCATCTGCCAACCTGTTGCTTGATTTATCCTGAATCAGCATGCTCCAGCCTTGTTGTGGCCCTTTCTGGAGACAGGAAGGAGGCATTACAGGGAGCCTTGCAGGGATGGTGCTCACGTGCAGGGCAGGGGCTGTGGGGCACGGGAAGGGTCAGATCCACAGGGAATCTCCAGCTCTCCCTGTGTGCCAGGGCTGCATGGGGAGCAGCAGGAGATGGGTGCTCCCTTGGCTTTCACCCCAAGAAAGTCCCCAGCACGTGATGCTAACCCAGGGCTTCCTGTATCATCTCAGAGATCCTCTTAGCTCAGTGCTCAAAAATAACAGTGGGATAATCCCCATCCCCCCTCCCTCCATGCACACCAGCTCTGCTCTCCATGGAAATGCTCTGCTGGGGCATATCCCAAAAGGAACCCTAAAGCTGCTTCTTCCTTGGGGCCAGGGATGCTCTTTCAGTGGGCTCTGAGGTGGGAATTGGGGTGAGCAGAAGCCAGGGGACTCATGGTGGCACGTGTCCTTCAAGGCAGCAGAAGCATCTCAAATCCTGTGTTCAGTTTTCACTACAGGAAAGGTGGTGGGGTGCTGGAGCAGGTCCAGAGAAGGATAATGGAGCACAAGTCTGATAAGGAGCAGCTGAGGGAGCTGTGGAGGGCTCAGCCTGGAGAAAAGGAGGCTTAGGGGGACCTTCTCAGTGGCCACAACTCCCTGACAGGAGGGTGCAGCCAGGTGGGGGTCAGGCTCTGCTCCCAGGGAACAAGGGACAGGATAAGACAAAATGGGCTCAAACTGCGCCAGGGGAAGTTTAGATGAGAAATCAGGAAAGATTAAAACAGGCTGCCTAGGGAAGTGGCTGAATCACCATCCCTGGAAGCTTTCAAAAACACATGTGGATGTGGTTTTGGGGTGAACATGGCAGTGCTGGGCTGATGGTCAGATTCCATCTTCAAGGTCTTGCGCAACCTTAACAATTCTATGATTCCATCTTGCAACATCTTTTCAGAGAATGTGGCCTTGCTTATAGTGTTCCTTGAAAAAAAACCAAAAAATATCAAAGTTTTCCTTGTGGAGGAAAAGCCTGGAACAGGCTTCATTTTTCATGTCATTTTATCTAATTTTGAGCGAGGACCAAGAAAGGAGGAACTTGGCCATTGATACACCCACCAAAAGGAATAAATAAAACACAGTGTGGTGATGAAAGACCTGTTGTGTGAGAACAAAGAGATGAAAAGCAGTGATCAATGTGGGAACGTTCTGTGAGCTGCCAGGAGAAAACTCAGGGCTGGAGGGGCACTAGGCTGCCTCAAATCCCTCCTGGCTGGGCTTTGGAGATGCAGAGTTTGAGCTGGGGCAGAGGGGAGGAAAGCAAAGGGAGGGGCTGTCACCGTGGTGGAGCAGGGTGCAAGGCAGTGCCATTTGAGCTGTGGTTATATTTATATATTTAGATATTTATATGTTTATAACCAACTCTGTGGTTATCAATGAGAAACTCGATGGTTTCTGCTCAGCTCTGGGGCCTGGGAGGCTCTTCCATCACTGACACTGTGGGGAAATGGAGTTTCAAAGCACAGTTGCTGCAAGGCTTCCCCTGTCACTCACAACCCTGACAAGCAATATCCATCTCCTGCCCCACAGGCCAAGTTTAACCACGACAGCAGCACAGCTCCAAGTGCGAGCAGATGTGATTCCTCCTGCTTTATCCAACCACCACAGGGTTATTCCTCCCCTCCCGCTCTTCCTCCCAGCTCACCAAAACAGTGCTGGGTCCCTCCCAGACCAACAGATCAGACCAAGCTGCATCTTTATCACTGGGCTCATTGGTCAGGTTACACTGACCTGGTAACCAAACCCTCCTTGACCCTCACCACCAGCTTTGACCCCCTTTTGGCCCAGTTTTAACTCAAACATGGTCTGGTCCTTCCTGCCCACGTGGCTGCCATGGGGCTGAGTAGTTCCCTGTGGGGACATTGAATGCTTCCCAGATCTTGGCCATCCAGAGCTGTAATTGGAAGGAAACATGATTAATTAGGGAGCTGCTGCATCCAGCCAGCTTCAGCATCTCTGGAGCAGCAGTGGAGAGGGCTTTGCTGGGAGCTGCAGGGCACTGAATCATCCTCACAAACTGATAGCAGCTCCTTTGATTTGTTCATGGTAAAGGCTCTAAATCTTACTGTGTTTGCTTGGCTTGCCCTGCATGGGGTAACACAAAGAGGAGCAGATGAAAATGCACATTAATGTCTCAGCCCAGGAGCTGGGGCCTCTGTGGGTGCATGGTCCAGGCTTGTCCTCACCTCCCTGTGCCTGCAATGCAGGCATTGCCACCTCCTCACCAGCATGAGGGGATGGAGGTCTGAACTCTACACTTGCTCAAACCCAAATCCTCTGAATTTGGGGAAAGGCAGCTGGGAAGACCTTCTTTGTTTCTCCCTGCACCTGTAATTATTGAGCAAGGAGACATTCATCAGCTATTCCAGCATCTCTGGCCGAGACAGGAAGAGGAGAACCAGCAGGAGCAGGAGGAATAGGAAATGTTGGGGTGCTCAGACTCCAAACACAAGTAAACCAATGCCAGGCTGACAGCCTGGACAGAGCAACCACTTTGGGAAGACCTGTTCCCCACTGCTTTGCCATGAAAACATGAGCAGCCCTCGCCTGCTCCCACACACTCCAAGAGCACACACTACACTCTTTCCAAGAGCTCTGCTTCCCCCACAGCCCATGTGGGATGAAGCAGTGAGAAGGGAAATGCTTTCAGTGTTGATACCACAGCCTGAAGCTCCTGGAGAGGCAGGGGCTGCTCACCTTGCAAGCACCAGCCTCATCAAAACCCACCAGTCTGAGCAGCCAGACCCCTCCTGATGCAAAAGGCACTGCTCCAAGAGATGGGGAAGCCCCCAAAATGCCTGGGAGAACCAGGATCAGCTGATGTTACCAACCAATTCCATGCTGGTTGCTTTGTGGGGCCAGCTTGACTCAGATACCCCCTTAAAATGGCACCAGTAGGAGTTACCTCACGTAGCTCAGGGTGCATAATGGGAGCCAGGTATTTGGAAGGCAACAAGCTCTCAGAGCAGCGTTTTTGGTGGGATATCCACTCAGACTGCCCTGTTCCATCCTCTACAAGGGCTGAGGCAGCAGCAGGACAGGCTCAGGTGGGGACCACCACACTGAAGATGGGCATGAGTGGGCAAACCAAGCTCCATGCCTTGTGCTTTTGGGGCAAGGACAGTCTCTTGGCTGCCTGGGAAACACATGATCTTTCCCCTCCTTCAGCTGGTGTTGGATATCAGCCTGATGTGATTCTTTGGCACAGTTTGCTGTGTCCAGCTTCACAAGGTAGCAGCCAACACAACCCATGGGAAATTCAAGCCACTGCCCAGCCCGGCAGGTCAGTGACTGTGAGAAATGGGGCTCTGCCAGGGCTGGTCCTGGGCTGGCTCCCCTCCTCCTCCTCCCTTCCCACACCCCCAGCTCCACAGCGAGACAAAGCCATGCCAACAAGTACAACTCCCAAAGAAAGGAAGGGAAAAGAGCACAACTTATTCCAGTCCTTCACTCCTGAGGGGTGCCTGGCTGCAGCTGCACGAGGAGTTTTGTTGAGTCCCCAGAGATGCTGCTGCCAGGGGCTGGGTCTGAGAAAGGCAAAGGAGACAGGGCCAAGCACACAGATCAGGTCTCTCCAGGTGTGACAAACTCAAGTTTTCATGCAGTGGGAGTCCAGAGCCTGGTGGGTCTCTGTGATAACCCTGAACCTCTCCTGATAACACGATACCACAGGTGTCATATTCCTGGTGGATGAGTCAGATACCACTGAACTGAGCCAAGCAGTGCTGACCTTCAGGAGAATTTGGAGTCAACTCTGTGCTCCTATTTGAGTTTATAGCCCAGGATTGCTGCTGTTGAGGAAAGGATTTTATGCAGAAAGAGATCATCAGGTCAGGTCAAGGAGTTGCCTCCCCTCTGTGCTGAGCAGCACTGGCTGGCACAGCAGCATTAGACACAGCCCTGCTCTCTGTTGTAAGTAATACTAATGGAAATCTTACTGCCTGCATGCTTGGCTGGAGAAATACATGATTTTCCTTCTGTGCCTTCGCTGTCCAGAGGCATTTGCTGAATAATTTACAGATGTGATTTGTACTTGAGCAGCATCTGGAAATCCCAAATGAGAGCCTGGCTGTGTCTCTCAGGCCGTGCTGTGGGGAGATTTTATGAACCTGGGACACGCTCACCTGCCCATGTATTTCACAGGGCTGGGAAAGCTCCAGCCCTCAAACTATCTGAGTCCTCTGCCAGCAGGCACAGGATCCAGTGGTCACACTCACTCCTGCCCACCTTGGGCTGCTGCAGTTAAAGAGGCAGAGCCAGCTCAGGATTTATCCCACTAACTCCCTGCTCCAGGCAAGGCAGCAAGGAACATGCACAATGACTTTCCAAACAAGAAATTAATGAATAATAGAGGATTTGCAGTTCTGGAATCAGTGCTTCCAACATTCACAAAACACCTGGGACATCAGAGTCATTTTGTGACTAATCAGCTGTTGTTGGATGTCTCATGAGTACCAAATAAAACAAGAAGTCCCAGCTCAGAAAGTAATTTGGGAAACACTCACCAATCCCATCTGTTGTGAATAAACAAACAGCTCTGCTGTGGTTGCAGGGTCATGAATTACCTTGGAAGAGTTAGAGATGCCATCTACATAGAGAGCTGGGGAGAAAAAGAAATATCCCTGCCCACAGGATGGGGATATGGACAGTTAGCACCTTGTTGGGAATTACTGCTGAGTTTCCACCACCAACCAAGCCCTGCTGGGTGGACATGGGCTCTTGTGGGTGCAGAAATGGTCAATGCCTGCATCCAAGCCTGGCTTGGAGCCTCCCGTGGTTGTCCCTGAGCAAGAAAGGAATTGAATATGCCCTTGGTATGTTCAGGGGAAGAGCAGCACATTCCCTCCTGCACCCTCTGAGGCAGCAGGGTGTGTCAGGGGCTTGCCTCCTCTGTCCCTTCTCAGGGGACATCTGTGCCCGTGGCTCAGAGCCAGGTACAGCACGGCCCTGGCTGAGCACACGCTCCCTCTCTGGGAGCACCTCTGATCAGCAGCAGCCCTTGCTCATTGTTCCTCAGGGCATGCAGGTGGTGTAGTGCCAGGGCATGGCCCACAGCCAGCCCAGGGTGCTCACACACACCACAGTGCTGGGATGAGCAAAACTGGGATGGGAGGAGTGAGGAGATGGAAGATGATTTGATCTGCTGCCCCTTTTTGACTCGCTTTGTGGAAGCAAGGCTAGCACCAGGGGAATCTGGGTGGGTTACTCCAGAAATCTGGTGAATTTACCCATGAGAAAGGCAGGGAAATGCTGGCTTAGATAAAAACCCTTCCATTTTCTGCTCCCTACCCAAGCTGCCAGCTCCTTGTGCCAGGAAGTGTGACAAAAGAAAACACTGAGTTGTTCCTGCTCCATCAGCCCTCCTGCCCCTCTCCCCCAGGGTGGGCTGGAGTCACAGGAGGGGCCCAAGGCCAGGCCTGCCCCATCTCCCCTGGCCCCAGGAGCTGCCCCCAAGCTCCCAGCAGGCCCAGCTCAGCTTTGCAGAGCTCTCTCACACTCAGGAGTGCCATATGTGTGCGTGGGAGCGTGCAGGCACTGAGGAATGGGCATGGAAGGAGGTTTCAGCTCCCAGTGCCACGCAGTGCCCGTGTGGGTGGCTCTGCAGATGGCACTGCCAGGCAGCCTCAGCCTTGGCCTTTCTGCTTCCCAGTGGCAAACGTTCCCAAGTCAATGGGTAGGAAGGAAAAGCAGGATTTCACAAGTGCTCCCAGGCTGGATAAAGCAGTAAAGTCTGGGGGATCTCCTGGGCTCAGGGTGGGCCATGGGGATTTCCCCGTGGTCCTGCATCTGCTGAGCCCCGGGATGGTGTGCTGGGCATAAACAGCAGCCAGGCTCCACGCCAGCACACACAGCTCCCCAGGACTCAGCTAATTACAAACCACAGAGGAGCTCAAGGGATTGCAGCCTCTTACCAGGGATGCAGCTGGAGCATGACCAGATTCCAGATCAGAGGCAGGGCACTTGCCAAGCCCCAGCTTATGGGGATGCCACCACAGCACGAGCCCCAGGACCAAGCCCTGACATCTGTGCTGGGTGTGCAGCCTCAGGGCAGCCAGAGCAAACCCAGGCCATGCACTGAGGAGTGAGAGGCCAGTCTGCCCTGCAGGGACACATCTGTTCCATCACTGACACCTCAGGCATCACAACACTTGTTCAACCAAGGGGCAGCCCCAGCAGGACTTACCACCACTGCTGATCAACACCCAGCAAATTCTTCCTCAAGCCTTCCTCTCTGACCACCACCAGGATCTGCCTCTGCTTCTTTAAAAGCAGCTGTGACATCCAGTCACCAGAGGAAGGAGAAATCATCTTCCTTTGCAGCCAGACCCCAGCTGCCCAGCAGGGAACACAGCTTGGAAAAGCCCCAGCTCCTTGGGCAGGACAATGGATGCACAGCAAATCCATCTCCACAGGCCAACTGCTGAGCAAGCCCAGCCCTTTTATAAGCCATTTGCAGGTGAAACCTGCAGAGGTGAGCTGCTCTGGGGAGATTTGTATCACCTGGGATAACCTGGGACTTGCTGCCTGCTCCTTTGTCCCCGTGGCACCCAGCCCACAGTGCACAGACACACAGACACATGCACAGCCTGATTTATGGCAGGGCTGGGGAGGGCAGGTGTTGGAGCAGCTCTTTTCAGGGGCAGAAATCCAGCTCACACCTCCCCATCCACATCTTAGTGGTCATTTTACACCCTCCTCACATTATCCACCCCCTGGCTTGCCTAAGCAGGACAAAAATTATTATCCTCAAGATAGAGATAGTGGAGAGACGGGAAAGGGGAGTGAGAGGGACATGAAGAGATGTGCAGAGGCCAGCCAGGGAGTTGTGTCAAAGGCAGGGCTAAATCCCATCTGTCCCAAATGCAGCCTGGCTTGGGTTTTTTTCAGGGCTGTTCCCCTCATGTGTGCAGGGGACAGCTTTCCTGGAAGTGTCCCATGGCTCTGCTTGAGTGAGTGTGTGGTGACCATGGAGTGACTGATTCAGATTCTCTTGAATAGCTCAGAGTCCCACATGAGCCCTCCTGAGGAATAATTTAACTATATCCCTTTCTTACCTTCTTCCCTTCTTCCCACCCCGGCAAAGCAAGAGCCAGGCAGATCTGCATGATTTTGGAGGCTGGAATTTTGTTGGTGGATAAAAGTCTTTTAAAAACGCAGTAAAATCCCCTAAAGCTACATTAAAAAAACCCCAACCCAACAGAGTGGGAGAAAGAGCAGGAGGAAGGAGCAGGCCTGGGAAGCCAGCTCTGCACTTTGCCCAGGGACAAGGGGCTCATTGTTTCCCTGGCCAGAGCCTGCTGTACTGGCCCTTTTCAGGCTCCCTCCCTGGGAAAGGGGCCAGGGGAAAGCAGGCACAAGCAGGGCAGGCAAAAACCCTGGGATTGCTGTGAATAACCCCTGGTCAGACCCTCAGCAGCACCCCCTCCTCACACAGCCAGTTGTAGGGAGGGTGCCAGGAGCAGCACCGGGAGGAGAAGGTGCCCGGGAACCCTTCAGCTCCCTGCTTCCCACACCCCATCCCTGGAAATCAACATGCTCCTGCTCCTGCTCTGCAGGACTCTTTGAACTTCTCTGTGTCTTTTGGATTTTGCCATCCTGAAGCACCTGCTGAGCTGCACTGGAGCACCCAGTGGTGTGTAAACACCTGCTCGTGGCTTCCTGCACCCGAGAATCATAAATGCTGTTTCCAAGTGTATCCATCTGTCTGTCCAGGCTGGAGCTGTGCTTTGAGGCTGGTTCTGCACACTGGTATGGCAACTATCTGCAGGCTGGGAATGCTGCAGGGCTCCTCGTGCCCTGCCCTGCATCCATGCCAGCGTGCACAGGGATGACACGAGCTGCTCCATAAATCCCAGGAGAGTAGAGGAGGAAATGGCCCCTGCACCCCTGGGAAATAAGGTGCAGCCAGGGACTTATCCTGCCTTGCCAGGAGATGTGCTCCCATTTCTACAGAGCATAGAGGACCACAGAAATGTGCCAAATTAGCCCCAAAACACAATGCAGGTCCCAAAAGTGGGGCTCAGGCTCACCCACCAGGTCCCACATCCGTGATGCTCCCACCATCCACAGGATGATGCTTTCTAGAAAGAAGGGCAGGAAAATAAGAGCAATCTCTCCCCAGGTGAGAAAAAAAGGTTCCTCCTCAAGGCTATTGTCCCTCTGGGAAAAGCAGGAGCTTGTGGTGCCCCACACCAGCACGGCTCTGGGCTTCAGGAACATAAATGCTCTCCAGCCTTGTTACATGGAGATGGCTTGGGTGGTCCTTCCCAGCTTCTCTACCCCTGTGCCAGAGCTAGGGAGGATATTTGCACCCCAGGAATACCTTCCCAAAGGGTCTGGGAGCCCCCCACCCCCGGGAAGGGGGCTGTGGAATTGGTTCTGTGCTGCTGCTCTGAACAGCACCAGCCAGAGCAGAGGGGAGATGGAGCAGGCTTTGTTAAAATCAATAAATCCAAGGAAAAGGCCTTGAACGTGTTTCCTCAGCAACTGTGACGTCACGTGGACGTCTGGCTCCCCTCTTCCCTCCCTCCTTCTGATTATTAAAAGGGAAAATAAAGGGAAGCAGACAGTGAAGGGGAGCTGGGGACAGTCTCCTGGCAACGCTGGGGACAGTAATGTCCTCCTGCCAGGGGATGTGGCTCCAGCACAGGCAGCCCTGCCAGGCCCTGTGGCTGGAGTGGTGGGATGGGGAGGGCATCCCTGGTGTCCCTGGGGTGGAGGTGACAGTGCTCTGGGCACAGCCACTTCCCCAGGGATGTCCAGCTTCTTCCCAGCCCTGCTGAGCCCCCATTTACCCCGGATGAGCCCTTGGTGAGGGCAGCAGTGGCAGCTTGGCCCCTCCATTCCCCCTCTTAATTCCAGACATTTTTTGGTGATGAGGATTCATGAGGACCATGAATTCCTTCCCACAGTGCCAGGGTCTGGCAGGAGGCATGGCAGGGCAGGGGCTGGGGACAGGGCCCCTCTGTGGGCTGTCACTGTCACCTGCTGGGGTGCCCCTCACCCCACTGTGGTTGCACAATTCCCCCCACACCAAATCCTTGTCATTTGAGCTATTTAATCCATCCTGGCTCAGTTTTAACAGGCAGTGGCTCAGGCACTGGGGCCAAGCAGGCAGGAGATGGCAGAGGAGTCCACACAGGCGTGGGTGGCTTGGGGACAGGGAGAGGGGACTTTTCCTGCCTTTCCAAGCGTCCCGGCCTGAGGCATCACCCTGTGCCCAGCAGCAAGGTCTTGCCAGCCCCTGAGCCTCTTTGCTGGGCACAACTCAGCTGTGAAACGCTGCAGATGGTGCTGGAGCTGGGGGCAATCAGGGTCACAAAGCAATTAGCCCAGGTCCTGCCGAGCAGCCCCGCTGGCCTGACCTGAGCCACAGCAGGAAAAATCTTAAAACCCTGATTCTCAGGACCAGGGGAGGAGCCCTCACCATCTCCCTTTCTCATTCCCTTTGCTAAGCCTCCAGTGCTGTCTCCTGCCAGAAGAGGGTGGTGGAGGAGGCTTTGCTGGGAGCTGTTGTCCCGGGTGCACATTTCATTTGCTGTTACACTCCCAGCAATGCAGTGACACTGTTTTTTATTGCTGTCTGTTGGTCCAGCAGGTGAAATCCATACATTCCTGTGAACACCAAGGGCAAGCTGATACCTCCTAAGACTAAGAGAAACAGAAATAAAGGTGCAAGTTTCCAAGGGAGGGCAGTAGGCTTTTCCCCACAGCAATCTGTGTTGGGATGTGCAGCCCTGGGGGTAGGGGGTAGAGGCAGGTGGTACCCAGGAACCAAAGGCATTGCAGGGATGCCCCTTTTGGAGCTGGGCATGCTGCTCTGACATGAAGGTGTCACCCCTGGATGGCTTGGGGTCCCACAGGTCTGCCACTACCCTATGTTCTCTCTTTGTTGCTGGGGCTCTTCCCACTTCTGCCCACAGCAGCTGGGAGAGCTGACTCCTGCCTTCTGCTCTCCAAGCAACAGCAGTTCCCAGGAGCTGCTTCAGCCTCAGCCATGGCTGAGCAAGACCTGGGGACCTGGCACCTGGGGACAGCCAGATGGACACGCTGTGTTCTGGTGTCCCTTCTGCAGGGCAGCTGGAGCAAAGCTGAGCCATGGCAGGGCTGCAGGCTGGGGGTGGCCCTGTGCAGAGCCCTCCAGAAGGGTTTTGCTCCATCCCTGTCCCCTGAGTGTGTTTCTCTCCCTGCTTCTCTCTGCAGGTTCATGAATCACCGTGTCCCATCCAACTGCAGGTACCAGCCCACGGAATATGAGCACGCAGCCAACTGTGCCACCCACGCTGTGAGTCCCTGTCCCTGTCCCTGTGTGAGGGAGGATGGTGCTCATCTTCCTGGGCATCCACTGAGGAACCTCAAGGGACACCTAAAAACATCTTTGTTCAGCCCTGGAGCAGTCACTGAGAGTCTGAGGGCTGTGCTGAGGCAGATGTGCTCCTGGGGATTGGGGTGTTCTCCCTCCTCCTGCCCTGGGAAGTTGATTTGTATTTCCCTTGCTCTTCCCCACTGTCGGCCCATGTCCCTGGGGAAGCTGGCTGTGGGCTTGGTGGGGCAGGACTATTTTCAAAGCTCCCTGAAAATTGTTTCACAGCAAGAGCTGTGACAGGTGCCCATGGGGCTGCCTGTGTAGCAGTGGGAGGGACCTCTCCCCCCATCAGAGTTTCTTTTGGGAGTTGACAATTCCCAGTCTGAGTCCTGGGAGATGACTCAGAGACAGTCATACTCCTTGTGCCTTCCTCCTCCTCCTCCCTACCTTCTGGACAAACTATTTTGGAGCTTCACCACGCAGGGAGGGACCCTGCCTGCCCCTTAAGGGTGGTAGCTTTGACCAGAAGCTAAAGAAACACCTAAAAGGAGAAGTGGAGGCTCTATTGTAGCTGCACAATGGAAATGCAGAGAGCCAACAGCGGGTTTGCTGCCCCTTCCAGTTCTGGATCCTGCCCAGCATCCTTGGCAGCTCCATCCTCTACATCCTCTCTGATGACCAGTGGGAAACCATCTCAGCCTGGATCTATGGCTTTGGCTTGTCCAGCCTCTTCATTGTCTCCACCATCTTCCACACCATCTCCTGGAAGAAGAGGCATCTCAGGTATCATCCCTGACTGCTCAGGGCTTGGAAAGGGGGAGAGGGTCCAGGTGCCCCCAGTGCTGTGACCCATCTGTCTGTCCTGCAGGACTGTGGAGCACTGCCTACACATGTTTGACAGGATGGTGATCTACTTCTTCATCGCTGCGTCCTACGCTCCCTGGTGAGTTGCTGCTGGCTGAGGGTCTTCACCTGACCCCACTGAAGGGGAAAAAATCATCCTGGTTCCAACAAATAGAGTTTCCCTCTCTGGCTTTTCTTCTTCTTGAGGTTGTACCTCGCCCCTTTCCACAAAACCTTCACATCCTATGGGCTTCAGCCTCTTGAAGTTACAAGTTGTGAAGACCCTGTGGTGGGACAGCCACGGGGGTGAGGGGCTGAGCCCAGTCCAGGGTGCTGCCCCAGACCCCCCTCACCAGAGCCCTGGGTCTTGCAGGTTGAACCTGAGGGAGCTGGGTCCCTGGGCCTCCCACATGCGCTGGATCATCTGGATCATGGCATCCATCGGGACCGTCTACGTCTTCTTCTTCCATGAGCGGTGAGTGCCTGCACCCGGCCCGCGCCGCTGGGGGTGTGGGACACGGGGCACGGAGCAGGGACGTGCTGCCATGAGTTGCTTCCTCCACGTGGTGGCACCAAATAAAAAGCCAAAGGCCCCAAACGTCACCCCGGAGTCCCAAACCAGACCACACATGAGGACATGACCTGCTGTGATGGCACTGCCACCCCTTTCCTTGTAGCACTGCTGTGGAAATTTCAAGCATAAAACTCAGCCTCCCCCTGCCTCTGCTCCAAGCTGCCTCTCTGTCTGCTGCAGGTACAAGCTGGTGGAGCTGGTGTGCTACGTTATCATGGGCTTCTTCCCCGCCTTGGTCATCCTCTCCATGGTAAGCCCCTGCTGGGGAGCACTAGGGCTCAGCGTGAGGGACAAATCCCGGGAGGGATTTGAAAACCTGGAACAGTGTGTCTGGGGTGGGATGGTGCAGCCTCCAGGCTGTGTGAAGGATAAAGCCATCCCTGATATGATGTGGCTCACCCTGGTGTTGCAGGTGCTTTGGCTGCCCAGCAGGCACCACGTGCATCTCTCCCAGATCTCCTTCCTGGGCTCTGTTGTTGGAAATTGTAGGATGACAGAATCATAGAGTGGTCTGGTTTGGAAGGAACCTTAAAGATCATCTAGTTCCATTTCTCCCATGGCTGCTGGGTCCCTGCTGTCTTGTAGCAGGAGGCAGAGAAGTCCAGGGCTGCATCTGGACACCACTTCTGGTCTCAGCGGGGTGGTGGGGAGAGGACAGACACCCCTTGGCCTCACTGAGCATTGCCTGCTCCCAGCCCAACAGGGACGGCCTCCTGGAGCTGGTGGCCGGTGGCTTCTTCTACTGCCTGGGCATGGTGTTTTTCAAGAGCGACGGCCGCATCCCCTTCGCCCACGCCATCTGGCACCTCTTCGTGGCCACCGGAGCTGGCATCCACTACTACGCCATCTGGAGGTACCTGTACCGCCCCGCAGCGCTGGACACCAGCACCTCCCGCTAGCAGCCTTACAGACATTGTCTGTGCCGCCTGGCACGTGGGGACAGAGGGCAGCGGGGACACGGCCTGCACCGCGGGCTCGCCCCAAACCACCCCCTCACCCCGTGGACAGCAGCTGTTGGTGCCCTTCCCGCACACACAGGAGAGCCTGGAGGCTGGTTTTAAATATTTTTCTTTTTTAACCTCGGGAACTGTTTATTTTTTTAGGCAAAGGTTTCAGAACACAGTGACTGACTGGGCTGTGGGTGACAGGAGTGACCCCTCACTGGGAGCTGCACTCACTCACCTGGTCTTGAGCATCCCACGGGACTGGGAACCTTGGCCCCACGTGCCCCTGGCTATGACACCTGGGTTTGGCTACTGGAGTCCTTAGAGTGTGCCACTGAGGGCACTGGAGGAGTCAGGATGAGGGGAGAGACCCAGTGGTGCAGAGGGATGTGGTGACACCCCTGCACCACCTGGACTGGCTGCTAAATCATCCTAAGTCCTGTCAGCATAAACAGCTCCATCCCAAGCCCTTGAGGGGAGGGTCCATACTCAACAAGCCTTACAAGAGGTTGAAACTTGAATCTCTTCCAGGGCATCCCAGTCCCTGAGCACTGGGAAACCCTTTCTCTAAGCCAATATAAAGTGCACAACTCCGTACATCCCTGGGATCCCCTGTGGACCTTTTCTCCCTGGAGTGCTTGGTTTTCCTCTCCAGCCTGGTGCCAGGGGCAGCCTGAAGCACAGCCCTGCCCCCAGGCCCTGCTGCACGTGTGCCTTCAGCAGGGAGCAGAGCTGGGATCCAGCTCCTGGCATCTCCCTGACTGGGGTCAGCCCATCCACTTCAGGAGATTCCCTTTGTCCTCGAGGGAGGGAAGAGAACCTCCTTGGACTGGGATCACGGGGCTACCTGCCTTCTCTGCTCCCATTTTGCTGATGAACCTATTACTCATCAGATTTAATTCCACTTTTGGAAAGATTTCTGGCATTCCCAGGATTGCTGCAGGGCAGGAATGCATCCACACAAAGCCTGGGTGTGAGCTGTGATGGGGAGATCCCAGTGATGCTCAGTTTTTAGAAGCCTGACCGTGGCCACACAGTGCTAACACAGGCCAGTGAGACATGGGACATCCATCCAGCTGCTGGGAGCAGCAGAATGGCAAAACCACACCTGATCCTGCTCCCCAAACACCCTGGCAGAGCTGCTGGAGCCAGGAGGGTGTGGTGTGTGCTGGGCTGTGCCTGCACCTTCCCCATCAGCCTCCAAAAGAATCAACTGCCCATCACCTCTTTTTGGCCTTTGATTAATCACAGCTGCAGCCTCTGGCACGATGTGGCAAGTGAAGGAGCTTTAGGGCCACCATCCCACCTCTCCCGTTTCTCCAGCAGCATTCCAGGGAGCTGAGCAGAGCTTAGGGCCCCCCAGCCTGTGGCACCCCAGGACTGGCTCTCCAGGGCTGTGCCACTGTGCAGCAAATTACCAAAGAGGAAGCATCTGGATACTCACCCCCTCCTGACGTGGTGGCTGTGGTTGCCAGGCTGGCAAAAATATCTGCTGGGTTTTCACTTCCACAGGCAGGAGTTTCCTGTAAAAGGCTCTGGGAGCTGTACCCAGCACCCCAGCCTGGCGTGGGGCTGCTGGGGGTCGGTGCCCAGGGCAGCCCAAAGCAGCCTTTGGGCTGGGACTGCCCTTGGGGTGGTGGGTGGTCTCAGGGACGGGGGTGAACGAGCTGGTGTGAGCCCAGACTCTGCTGATGCTCTGCCCAGCCCTGGCCCTGTCACCTGCTGCAGGTGGAGAGGTGGAGAAGGACGAGCTGTGAGTAACCAGCAGTTGATGGAGCACATCCAGGGTTGGACTAGCAGGATACAGAGGTCCCAGAATGGGAGATGCCATATTTTCTGTCTGGCAAGTCATTACCCTTCTCTGTGCCTCAGTTTCCCCATCTGTAAAATGGGGGTGAAGACCCTGACCTACCTCACAGGCTCATGTGAGGACCCCGTGGAGCACTTGGAGGGCAGCCAGAGCTTCACAAACACCTGCTTCAATTTTCACTGAGTCTGGGGGAGCAGGCTCCCAGAGCCACCGTGGGGCACGGTGACAGCTTCAGCTCTCCTCCCCCTGTGTCACCAAATGCCATGGGGAGCCACCCGGGGGTCAGAGCAGGCAAACAGCACCCCCAGCCACAGGCAAATGTCCCCTGGCAGGGGCTGAGGATGCCCAGGGACCACCACCATGTTTCACCCGTGGGCTTCATCCCAAGGGATTTATCTTGGAAGCTGTTTTGCCATCTGTGGTCTTTTGTCCCCAAATCTGTCCCAAGGGCTCCTGAGGCACAGGGAGGTGCCAGAAGGACCTTTCTGAGGCTGCTTCATCTCAGTCTCCTGCTGAAAATCCAGGGCAGGACACCGGGCAGGAATGGATGGTGGGGTTCTGTTGGGAACATCATCACCCTGCCTTCAGCCTGGATTTGCAGAGTGGGCTTCTCTGTAACTGAGAGGCTCCCCCTCTTCTCTTGCTCCTAAATCCTCCCCTTGCAAAGCATGGGGGACACAGAGCAAGTTTTTGGATTGTCCTCCTATTTTATACTAATTTTAAATGACTCGTAACATTCAGGATGTTTGTGGAGGAGGGCTCGAGGGATCTTTTTAGCATCTCATATTTTTCACCATCCATCCTTGTTCAATCAGTATTTTATATTTAACACAGTATTGGGTCAAATACAAACAAATGTAAGGAAGATAACGCTAGTGGATGTTGTTTCCTGTGGAGTAGGATTGAAATAAAAACTCAAGATACCTCACTCTTGCCTGCTTGTTAAATCAAAATTAGTTCCCCTGCAGCATCAGGAAATAAACTCATTTTCTGTCTGACTCATCCCCCACGGCTTTGCTCCCTGGTGAGGAGAGGAGCCACTCAACTGCAGGTGCTGGGATGCTGAGCACTGACTCACCTTGGTGCAGGGATGGCATTCCCAGCTGCTGGACAAACAAACAAACAAATAAGTAAACCAGAGAGTTTGCTGACAGTGTCCCTGTGCCCAGAGGTGCTGGCTGAAGACTCATCAGCATCTCACCACGGCAGCTTGAGCACAGAGCCCTCCACGCCTGCTGCAGCCCTGCCATTTCCCCTCCTCCGTGGCTGAGTCAGAGGCTGAGGTTTGGAGCCCCGGGGCTGGCACTGCGGGGGGATGAAGGATGCCAGAGCCACGGAGGAGGAGAAAATCTGTGGCAGACTGGGCAGGGGGTAAGCACAGCTCCCTGCTGACCCCACAGGGCAAACTCAGCACCCCACCATGGCACTGGCTCCTCTTGGAGGGGGAGAATTTGTCCCCATGCTGGAGCTGCCTGGCCTGGGCTCTGCACATCCACTGTCTGCCCTCTCTGCCATAATTACACAGGGCTGCATTCCCCCCAGGCTGCTTTCCCAGAAAGCCAGGGAGGGTTCCCTGCTTCCAGGGGCAGCTGAACTCACCCCAAAACCTGACCCACAACTTCCACCTCGCCCATCATTCCTTTGCTGCTGGCTGCTGGGCTGGACTGGGAGGCCTGCTGACTTTGCTTTGGTGCTGCTGTTCCCAGAGGGTGTCTGGGAACACCCTCAGCTTTCCCACCCAGAGCACCCCTGGACAGGGAAACACCCTTTTACCAAAAGGAGACATTTTCACCGAGGGAAGCAGAGCATGAGTGACCATCTCACCTTGAACAGTTGCCCAGTGCAGTAAGGATCCATCCCTTACTCCTTTCAGGCACCAGCCTGTGTGCACCCTCAGCAGTGTCCAGGTCAGCTCTGGAGCTGGTTGGATAAAACCTGTTTGGCTAAAGCCAGCCTGTGCAGCTGAGGTGCTGCTGCCTGCAGAGCCCTGCCTGGCTCGCTCCTGGCATTTTTATAGAATCCTAGAAAGGCTTGGGTTGGAAGGAACCTTAAAGCTCATCTTGTTCCAACCCCTGCCACGGGCAAGGACACCTTCCTCTAGACCAAGCTGATCAAAGCCACTTCCAACCCAGCCTGGAGCACTTCCAGGGATGGGGCAGCTACAGCTTCTCTGGGCAACCTGTGCCAGGGCCTCTGCACCCTCACAGGCAAGAATTTATTCCCAATATCCCATCTAACCCTGCCCTCTGTCGTGGGAATCCGTGCCCCCTTGTCCTGTCACTCCTTGCCCAAAGTCCCTCTCCATCTTTCTTGGAGCCCCTTTAGGCACTGGAAGAGGCTCTAAGGTCTCCCTGGAGCATTCTCTTCTCCATCCTGATCATCCCCAGCTCTCTCGACCTGGCTCCATAGGAGAGGTGCTCCTGCCCTTGCAGAATCTTCGCAGCCTCGCTCCAACAGCTCTGTGTCTTTCTGTGCTGAGGACCCCAGTGCTGCATGCAGCGCCCCGGGTGGGATCTCAGAGAGTGGGGCAGAGGGGGGCAGAACCCCCTTCCCACTTCCCAGCCCTTCCTACATCCCGACCCTTCCCCAGTGCTGGACCTTCCCACAACCTGACCCTTTCCCAGCGCCGACCCTTTCCACTTCTGACCCTTCCCACATCCTGATCCTTCCCTCAGTCCCTCATCGGGATCTTTCCCAGTACAGACCCTTTATTCATCCCGACCCTTTCCAAGTACAGACCCTTCCTCATCCTGACCCTTTCCCAAATCCCAACCCTTTCCCTCATTCCGACCTCTCCCAGTACAGACCCTTCCCTCATCCCGACCCTTCCCTT
>VXBC01001235.1:687-13395 GCA_013399945.1 Ploceus nigricollis | reverse complement strand
TCATCCTGACCCTTCCCCAGATCCCGACCCTTCCCTCATCTCGATCTTTCCCTCATTCCGACCCTTCCCACATCCCGGCGCTCCGCTCCCCGGCGCGGTGGCTGCGGGCGGTGCCGGTGGCGGCCGCGNTGCCTGTCCTTGTCCGTGTCCCATCGCACATCCCTTGGGATCATCCCCGTTCCATCCCCCTTGGGCTCCTTCTCCCCACTGAACTCTCCTTGGAATCCGTGTCCCCATTCCGTATCCGTCAGGATCTGTCTCCCCACTGCACGCTCCTTGGGATCCTTCCCCCAGTCGCATGCCCCTTGGGCTTCTTCTGCCCCTCGCACCCTCCCTGGGATCCCACTCCCCATTCCATACCCCTTGGGATCCTTCTCCCCGTTGCATGCCCCTTGAGATCCTTGACTGCTTGCACGACCCTTGGGGTCCCACTGCTATCCCACCCCCGCCATTTCACCTGTATTCAGTCCCTGCCACTGTGGTGGCATCCCAGGCCGTGGCAGGGGGGTGCTGAGATGATCTGTGTCTCTGTGAGGCTGGAGCAGTTTCATGCTGAGTTGTAACTTTAGCAGAGAAAACTCAGGGGAGTTTGCTACTTGCTTGGGAAGTGCTTATTTTCAGCTCTCTCCAGGACCAGTTAATTATCGCTGGAAAAAAAAAAAATATTGCTAAGATCTTATAATTAGGCAGCCTACGGAGACTGTGGAGCTCGGGAGGCAGCAGAAAGCAAATGCTCTTTGTGCAGGGTTTCTGGGGTGTGTGAATGGAGCTGCCCGGGCAGAGGGCTGGCACTTGCACTGGTGCATTACCGGAGAGCTGGTGCACGTTGGCGGCTCAAAAGATCCTGCAAAATAATTACAGGGGAAAAAAAAAACCCCAAACAATAAAAGACAACCTGCTAACAGGACTCCTGCTGTCCTTGTGGAATTAGGTCCCAGACTGTTACAATGTTTGTGGAGCGATATGTGCCTTTGGGACAAACTGTTGGTGTTTGCGGGACCGGGGCCGCTTTTCCATCCTACTGGAACAACCCCGGGGCCGCGGGGTCCAGGCTGCTGCAGGGTGCCCGCTGCTAATAATAACGTGCTAAGGAGTTTACCCGCCCTGATCCGGCTAAAGACGGCACCGAGGGAGCCATGGACATCACCAGGCTCCGATCTGCCCCTAGATTAGATGGATAAAACTCGCACAAGGAGAGGCCGGGCTCTGGAGGAAGGGAGCGGGGGGCTCCGCTCGGAGCGGAGGGGTTTGGGGTCTGCCCCGGCAGCCTCGGCTGTGGGCACGGCATCTGCAGAGGGGCAGGATTTGGAGCAGGGGGGCAGGATTTCCAGCCGAAGAGCGCACGTCAAAGCCACCGCGTCCAGGGCGTTCTCATTTCCTTTGCTCTCCGAGTTCTAATTTGTTCCACATTGCAGCGCCGGAGCGGCCTCTCCCTCCACTTGCAGCATCCAGGCTGCGGTCATTGCCGTTACTCCGAGGCTGCCACTCCGGTGGTTTCCATCCAAAAAAAAAACCAACCAAAAAAAAACCCCACCAAAAAAACCACCAAAAAAACACATAGATGGAAAAAAGAAAAAGAAAATAAAAGAAAAATGTCAAACAAAGATCTGAGGAAACAGCTTTTCTGGTTCCTATTCTGGGGTGGTTATTGCTGAAATCTCACCACCCATCCGTGTGCTGGGATGAGCCCCGGGGAAATTCCAGATGATTAAAAAGTGCTTTAATAGTGTTGTTGCTCTTCCCAAAAGGGAATAAGATGACCTGGTAGCTACAGGTTGATTGGCTTGATAGCATCCCCCCAGGGAGAAGAGGGAGAAACTTGGCTCGGGCTTGAATTGATTAAAGACTTCAGCACCAGGAATAAATTCCTGCCATCCAACGTGGCTGTATGGAAAATAACTCCTGGCAAGTAGAAATTATTTCAGTCTCCAACACGAGAGGTGACTCTCTGGCTGTAATACACTTCTGAGAAGCAGTTGAGTTATGGGAGGTGATATTCTTGTAAAAATCTGCACTTTCCACTATTAAAAAAGTCAATCCAGTCCAGTATTTAGAGCTGACATTGCACAGTGTCAAGAAAGCTGGTATTAAATAAACGTGATCCATTTCCAAGGCAGTTATCAGGGAGATTATCACTGCTGGGCACTGCTAGCTGGTAACATGGACTTGGTGTTTTTATCACTAATCTGGAAGAAAGGAGATGGAAATGATTTCTGGAAAAACCTGGATCTGACCCAGAGCAGCTGAGTGTTAATGGTTTGTACAAATCCGGGTGGTAAGCTGAGTGAGAGAAGGGCATCCTAACTGGAGCAGAATGGAACATGGAAATCTTTTACACCCAAAAATAATAACTGTGGCTGTACGTGGTTTCTTGCCCCTAATCTGGATGGTAAATTTCAGCTGGAGCTTCCTGCAGATGCTGGGAGAGGCAGCACAGGGGCTCACCAGGCAGCAGTTTGGGGGGTGGCTGCCTGTCTGTCCCCATTTCTGCACTGGAGAATTGAAAATTTTCAGGATAATGTGAAATTTGGCTCTGGGGAAAAAAATAAATAGCAGTTATTTGCATTTCTGGTCAGATCCAAATTTGGGCTTATGGCAGCCAAATCCAAGCTTTCCTTCTCAGCAGAGGAGATGTGGAGTCTGAGGGGAAGGGACCAAGGGGCTGCAGAAAGGGTCTTACAGGTGCAGAGGAGGGGGCCATCCAGTGAGTCCACTCATAAATCAAATCAAAGAGGAAAGAGGAGGGCTTGGCAAAAGCATCTAAATACTCTTGCAGAGGAGAAAACACAGGGTAGCCAAAAGCTCGTTAGCTGAGCAGAGAAAAGGTGGCAAGAATCAATAAGCTGAGGGCAGACACACTGGAAATAAGGCATAAATATTTTACCAGGAGGAGTGATTAATCATTGGAAGAAACGTGGAGCAGCAGAGGTGGGGTCAGCACCTCTTTGCCTTTTGCATCACGACTCGCAGAGTTTCTGCCACAGCTCCGAGGCTGGGCCAGCAAGAGGGACTGGATGGAACCACCCCAAGGCCCTGATTAGGTGATTTAATTAGAGGATGATGTGTTTATCTTTAATCACGGTGGAGCCATGGAAAAGAGTGGCTCTTGTGCCCTATAGATGGAAAAAAAGGAACACCCGTGAAATCCCTGGTGGCACTTGGCAGGTGCCTCTTTCAGCTTTGTCTCTGGTGGCCAGTGGTTTTGTTCTCGCAGATCTGTGGTGGGAAGGTGAGGGGACAGTGATTGGTGGCTCTTCTTGATGTCCAGCAAAACAGACTGAGATTCAGGAAAACAAATCTCAGTGAGCATCCCAGCATGCTGTGGCTGCTGGGGGAAGGAGCTGGTCCAGGGCTTGCTTGTCCACCTGTGGGTCCGAGGGTCCCCAGCCTGGCATCCTTGGGGACACGTGTGCTTAGGAGAAAGAGATAAAGGTCATGGGGCTGTTGCTGGTTTCCTTTCCTTTCCTTTCCTTTCCTTTCCTTTCCTTTCCTTTCCTTTCCTTTCCTTTCCTTTCCTTTCCTTTCCTTTCCTTTCCTTTCCTCTCCTCTCCTCTCCTTTCCTCTCCTTTCCTCTCCTTTCCATCTCCCATGTGATGGGGTAGGTGCTGTTGGTTATAGGGGGTATAGATGTGGTTCAGTAGCCCACATGCAAACATCAGGACCATGTTGCAGAACCTCTGAGCTTTCCAAACCCACCACACTGCGAGCAGCTGATGTCCGTGAGCAGCCCAGGACCTCTCCTCCTCTTCCTCTCTCAGAAACGTGACAGACGCCTGCCCAGGATGATGCACAACGAAAGGCAAAGATTGTTTTGAGAAGGAGGATGAATGGAAGGGAAAAAGGCACGTGAGAAGGATGGCAAGGTAGGGAGAGGCTTTTCCTGAGCACTGGGTGGGGGCCTGGGAAGGAGCTGCTCACTGTTATGGGAGCAGGAACCTGCAGGAAAGTCCCCGGTGGTTGCAGAGTCAGTCGTGGTGGTGGAAGGACACGTGGTGGCCATGTGAATACCATGGGCATTTGTCACAGCTCTGCAGAGCTCAGACAGAGCTGGCTGTGGAAAACAGCTGGCTGTGGTGTGGTCAGGCACTGCTGTGAAGAGGTGAAGGATCCCTGACAGATCTCGCTGGGAGGCAATCCCAGGCTTTGGACTAATCCGTGCGTACCCGTTAGAGAGAGAACAACACAGACTGCTGGAGAAAGGGCCTCTTGGGAAACTCTGGATCATGCTCCAGAGCTGCAACCTTGTGTCCTTCCAGGGAACTGGCCTGCAGTGGGAAAAGGGCTCAGCTGGGCTGGGGATGTCCAGGAGCACGTGTCCCACTGACCTGCTGGGAGGTGTGACACTCCTGCTGGCTTGTCCCCGGGCAGCTGTGTGCAGCTGGAGCATGCCCGCCCTGCAGCGGGGCTCAGCGGGGTTGCACGTACCAGAGATCTCCTCGTACCAGAGATTTCCTCCTGGGGGAGATGCCGGTGTCCAGCGTGCCTGAGCGCACGGATGTGGGAGGAGCCCATTCCATTATCATCTTATCTTGTCCATTAGAGCCCCCAGGGGGATTAAGACCGGGTGTGTTCTGTTGTCTCCAGGAGAAGGCTGTGATTTCTCAGGTCACCCAGGCTGGTGCCTGGTAAAATCACACCTGTGCTGCTCTAGATGCTGAAAATTGGGGTGACCAGGCTGGCATCTCCTCCTGACCCAGGCTTCTGATTTTTTCCTGGTGAAACGTCTTTGCCCCTGAACTCTGTAGGAGCTGCATTTGATAGAAAGAGCAGAAAAATAGCTGAGCTATAAATAACACATTCAAAACCAGGCAGGGACCTGCAAGAAGGGAGGATGGTGTCTCTGTGATGTGGGCTTGGAGGAATGATTTTGCCACCAGCAGATGGTAAAAGGTTTCCCTTTGTGCTGGGGGTAGTTCAGGGTGGAGGAGATTAAATCCATGAAACCAGTGATTTGATGACAAAGTCTTGTCTTTTGCATCTTTGATGACAAGGTCCTCTAGGGACTCTGGGGCAGTTTTCCTTCTGGTCATTGTTAATGAGGGCTGGCAGGGCCGTGCTGAAGGCCTGGGGCAGCTGTTCCTGAACCTGACTGTCTGCCAGTGCCCTGACCTGCTCCCCAGGTCGGGGCTGCCACGGCACTCCCAGGAGATGTCACACAGCAGACATCAAGGGATGTCCCCAGGGATGTCCCCAGCGGGAGCAGCAGCTCTGGGCTCAGCTGGAGAGGGAGGAGCAGCAGTGTGGGGGGAGCCAGAGCCCCAGCCTCATCCCCGCCTCAGTTTCCCCACCTGCAAGGTGGGAGCAGGAGCAGCCTTACCTGAGCCCAGTAAGTTGGGGTGAGGTTCTGGGGCAATGTAAAACACAAGGTCCTCAGCCCTGCTGTCCTGTGCAGGACTCCTGCCCTGCAGCACACCAGGAGTCAGTTTTGGAACCAGCAGATTGGGAAGAAGGACAAACCCCAGCATGTTCACAGTCTTGGTGGGGCTGGGAAAGGGGAAAGGGGTGACTTGGGATGCAGCAGCATTGCAGGATTACACAGCTCCCAGCCACATCCTTTACACCTGGTGCCTCAGTTTCCCCATCTGCAGCATTCCCTGGGTCTCTGGCTGTGGGATGGGAGGATGCACATCCTGCAGCAACCCTCCACGCACGGCTCGGAGGTGGTTTCTGGGTTAGAAGGTGACCTCTTCCATTAGCAGCTCTTTTTTCCTGGATTAGATGGTGGTTTGGAGGCTGTCCAGGCCCGACATCACTGCCTGATAGCGCTGAGCTTGCTCTGGGGCGCGGCTGTGCCCGAGTGAGCTGGGGCTGCAGCTGTGGGAAGCTGCTGGCACCTCACGTGTGCCCGGCCAGGAACACCTGGGTCACCCCAGCTGCTGCATCCACGCCCTCTGATAGCTGTGGATGGGACATTCTGGGGTTCCTCTCTGTGTGCACGGAGCTCCTGCACGTTATAGATCTGGAGGTGAGGGACTTCCCAGCTCTGTCCCAGCCAGGAATGCTCAGATTGTCTTTGCAGACCTCCCCTGCCAGCAGGTCACAGTGTGGCTGTGGGTCACCAGCACCACGTGCTGGTGCAGCCAGGATGGGATTTCAAAGCCATCTGCAGATGGTGACAGTGACATCAGGCAGGAGTGCTACCCACCTAAATCCAGAAGTGATTTGTGGTTCCTGGTCCACTCCAGGGGATTGAGGAGCACTGGGAGCTGCCACACAGCCTTGGCCACATCTCCTCCAGTTGCTGCCCACTCGGGGCTGCCCTGAGCAGCCCTGCCCTGGGCTAATGTGACAAGGGCAGCCTTGTCAGTGATGCCACCCTGGGCCTGAACGTCCTCCACAAACAAGCAACAGCCAAGAGATTTGCCAGAGTCAGGACATTTTTAGAAAGGCTAATTAAAGCCCATTTTCACCCTGTGCCTCTCACTGAGCAAAAGCATTTAGCAGTGACCTCAGAGTGAGTGAATTTGCACTTGAGCTTTCTGTTTCACCTCTAAAAAATGGGATTGCTCCGTAAACTCGTTAGTGAAAGTAACTCCTGATGCCTTGGCTGCTGACCAGGATGGGCCCCGCCAAGTCCCGCTGGGCTCTGCTCTGCTCGCACTGCATTTTGCCTGGGTAAGAGGGACCTCTTGATGGAGAAATATGGGGCCTCTCCAGGCTGTGTTTTCAGGGACAAATCCATCCAGGGGTAACTGTGCTTGTGCCAAGGAGCTTGGCTAAGCTTGGGTTACACGAGGGAAATGGCCTTCCCTTGATCTGTCACCTTGGAGGTGACAGTGGCTCCTCCGTGGCCACCTGCTCGCTCTCCCCTGCTGCACATTTGGCCTCCAAACCGCTCACCTTCCCCTTTTTGCTCTTCCCTGCCCAGCTGTGCTTCATGACCACCTCACGCACGATGTTTTATGGGCCGTCCTCCACCATGGCTCCGCCGTCCAAGAACCGGCTGAAGCGCCAGAGCCGCCTCTTCTCGCAGGTCCTGTACCGCACCCTGAGCTACAAGGACCGCGGCTCCGCCTCCCCGCCGGCCGCCGAGGACGACCCGGCCGAGCTCTCCACCCAGCTCTCGGCCCCTGGCATCCTGAAAATCTTTGGGGGCAACATCTGTGCGGGCACCAACTACAAGAGCGTGCTGGTGACGGGCAGCTCCGGCGCGCGGGAGCTGGTCAAGGAGGCCCTGGAGCGCTACGGGCTGAGCCAGCTCAGCGCCGCGCAGTTCGCGCTCTGCGATGTCATCGGCCGCTTCCAGGGCCCCGAGAAGCAGTGGCACACAGAGGGGCTGAGGGTCCTGGGTGACCACGAGAAGCCGCTGCTCATCCAGGACCTCTGGAAGCCCAGGGAGGGCTTCTCGCGCCGGCTGGAGCTGCGTAGGAGGGCGGAGGTGGAGGAGATGGCGGCCAAGGACGTGGACACCACCACTGCAGGTCAGAGCTGGGTGTGGGGCAGGGATGCACCCCCAGAAGCCCTCCCACAGCATAGGCTTTCACACAGGGTTTGGGTGCAGGGGGTGGTGCAAGTGGGAGGGTGGCCACATTTTAGCAGCAAGGCTCCTGGGTTGAGGCAGGACTCAGCACTCTCCTGCATCAGTTTGGTATCTGTGACCTCAAATATTTACCCCAGCCAGTTCAGGGGTTAATAACAAACCCTGCCCATGGCTGGGGAGCAGCAGGCAAGAGCATCAGTGCTTCCTGCTCTTCCCATCAGTGAGCCAGCACCATGGCATCCACTGCTTCGTGCCTGCCAGAGCGCTGCCCTGCTCCCCCTGCATCCCCATCTCCCTCTGGGCATCCCCCAGGCCTGACACCCCGGGCAAATCTGCAGGAGCAATTAAGGAAAATGAAAAGCTAATGAAGAGAGAGCAATGTAGGGCAGGAGAGCCCCTGCAGCGGTGCCTGATGGAGGCCAGGGCTGGCAGGAGGAGATAAGTGCATCATTAGGAACCAGCAGTTAATAAGTGACCCCAGCACACAGTAATGAAGCTTTCCTCCTCCCACCCTCAGATAAAAGCCCTGTGAGGATGAGGGCAGAAAGGTTTAAAATCAGATTTTTACTTGCACAATGTGCTTGCTGGGTCAGACCTGCTGACAGAGGGGTCTGGACCAGGCTCCAGAGGTGTCAGCCACAGGGTTTTGCTGGGATGGGGCCCCGATGTTCCTCATGTGTGTTGGAAAGGGCTGTTACTGTCAGAACTAAACTGATGATGATGCAGGATTATCCTGTGTCCTTGGCAAAGAAGAGCCAAGTTTCTGCCCCACCAGCAGCAGAACAAATGGTCCAACCTGTCCCACAGGTCCTCTCCCACCCATCCTAACAAAAGCTGGAAAGAACCCTGGCACATGGGGAGGGAATCCAGCCGTGGGCATTCTGGGGGAGAGCAGAGGCAGCTGGAGCCTGCCCAGCTGCAATTTTCAATTGGGATTTCACCTGGCACTTGAGGAGCCAGGGCTACCTCCATGCTCACCGTGTCCAGTCTGTGGCTGCTCAGGGAGGGGATGCCACAGCTGCTCCCAGCTCATTGCTCGTGGGACACAGAGGTGGCTCCTGCCAGAGCCTGGCCCAAGGAGGTGGATGCTCTGCTCTTCTCTTCAGCTCTTCCTCCAGCCAGGATCAGAGAGATGTGAAGCACTTTGGGAGAGCTCTAAAAACAGCTTCTGTTGAATAGAGGGAAGGGCAGGAGCAGTGCGGGGGTGCAGCACTCGGTGGGCAGGGCCATGGCAGCTCCCTGCCAGAGCCCAAGGTCACATCCACTCAGCCTCAAATCCTCCCCCTCCACTTCAGAAAGCAACTTTCCTCCCCGTGACCTGGATCTGGGTGGGTTGGGAGCCGTGGGAGTGCAAGGCTCCCACACAGGCAGGGGAAGCAGCAGGGTCTGGGCTGCCCAGCATGGGAGCAGCATGGAGCTGGCCTGGGACTGGCACCCTTTGGTCATTTCCGATGGAGGAGCAGCTCCTGACAGGATCCTGTGCTCTGCATCTGGAAATAAGCCCGTTATGCTTTCGTTATCACTTCATTTGTTTCAGCACTCCTGGGTGGGGCTGTGGAAATTCCCCATTTTTTAGCCTTTGGGCATTTTCCATAGCTGACCAAGCTCTTCCAGGACAGAAGCTACACCCGCAGTCAGGCTGTCTGCTCTGCAGAGTGCACAGCCCATGGCTGTCTTACCTGGTAAGATCTCACTCCTGCAGCCCTTTCTTTTGGTGGCACCAGGGGCTCTGTCACCAGCCTCACCCTGTGCTGCTGGCCCTGGGGTGCTGTGGGGCTGGGACCACCCTTTCCCACCTCATCTGCAAACTGCCAGGAATGAATGTGAGTGATGCAGCCTGTGACCCAGCACCCCAAAAAGACACAAAACTCCTGGTGTAGGGGGTATTGACCGTGAGTGCCCTCCACCAGGGTCACCCTTGTCACCAGGCTCAGGCTGGCAGAGGTCCCCTTGCTGAGCAGCAGCTGCCTGCCCAGGGTGGTGAGGCACTGGTGTGGAAAACACGACATCTGTGCAAAAACAAAGGGATTTCAGGCTTGCAGCTCCCTCGGAGAAAAGCAGAGGAATGCTCAAATCATCCCCAGGGCAATACCTGCAGGCCCTTCCCCACACAGGGCATGGCTGGAACAGCAGGACTGGGACCACTGGGGTCATGCAGGTGCATCACTGGCTGGGGGAAAGGCTCCACACCCATCCATGACCTGTTAGCAAATAGCTTAAGAGTTTTATCTGCTCAGTTACCCATTATCCTAATTAGTTTATTAGCTACTTCCCAGGGGGGAGGACAGTGCTGGCTCCTCATGCCACTAATTAGCAGCACAGGTAGAGCCTCTCTGCAGCAAATGAGGCAGCCCCTCTCTCCCTGCTACCCCCAGCCCTGCTCTTTTTGGGGAGCACAGAGCAGCAGTCATGGAGATGCAGGGAAAACACTCACAAACTGGAGGGTGCTGCAGGGAGGTGCAGCACTTGGCATCTCAGTGGCATTCATTTTCCAAAATACCCCCATTTTGTACCAGGTCCTGTCCTAACTGGAGCTTTCCCAAGAGGCTGGAGGCTGAACTGCACATGCAGCTCCAGAAACTTGGGATTTAAGCCTATTATTCTAAAAGATGCTCTGGCAAGTGCCTTTGAGGATCTGGCTTTGATATACCTTAGCACAACTGCATCCAGGGAAGATTCCCTGCAGAGTCTGCAGAGCAATTACATTAGGAAGGACTAGCCTGGTCTGAGTCCCTCCTGGGTACGTTCAAAGCATTTCTTCTTTCCTGGGGCCCATGGAGGTATTTGTTGATTTATTTCTCAGCCAGGAAAAGCGAACCTCTTTCCTCAGCTGAAAAAGAGGCAAATCCCAGCTGAGATCCCAGGCATCACAACTAAAAGTTTTTCCCCTGGGTTGCAGGATGGGTTTAGAGGCAGCAGCTTGGTGGGGTCTGGTGGATGCTGCCCAAGGGGTGCCCAGCTCTGCCTAAGGATGCCATCCAGCCCTGTGTTAGGATCTGATTAGTGAGAGAAGCCTCTGCCTGAATTGAGGTGCAAATGAGACAAATACTGAGTAAATAATACAGATTCTATTAGCAATCAATGTGAGGTAGAGAGAGAGAACAAAAGAGAAAAATGGGGGGATAGAGCAGAACTCTTATTTTGAGCTGGTGGTTTCTTGGGTTGGTGGTTGTGAATCTCCCCCTGCCAGAATTGCCCCTTACCCAGTCGGAGCTGATTCAGCACAGTTGCTTCTATTAGTTTCTTCCTTATCTTGGGAGTTCTGCCAAATGTCCTCATGGCCTGTAAATTCTGTATTCTTTGTGCCCACTATCAGTGATACATCCTTTTTCCCAAGCCTTGTTAACCCCCTAGGCCTGAGATCATTGGAGCTTGTCCAGCCCTAAACTTTAACAAGGTCTAACAGCCAGAGACCAGTACCTCCTTTCTACAGTCCAAGTTCTGGCTATCCATGGAGGAATGAAATATTTGGGGATGCTCTTTAACTCCTTACATGCTGTTCCCATCCCAATCTCCATGTGGATTCAGCAGCTACTGGCTCTGCCTTGGTCATGCTGCACTGGGAGATATTCAGACTGAATTTTGGGTGGGATAACCTGCACATGCTTGGGAGGACAAAACAGTAGCAAAGGATGAAAAAAACCTAACCCAGTTTTATGGAGGGACTTTGTTATGCTCAGGAAAAGAGCTGTGTTTATCTTTCCAGCACAGCCCCGGGGTTAGTGGGAGCCTGTGACGGGGGCTCTATCGGCAGTGAAAAAGCAGCTTTTTCCTACACAAAATAAATACAGAAGCTTCCTTTCCCCTCGATAAGGGGCTGGTGATGGCCTGTCTCTGCAGGCAGTGGGACCCCAGTCTGGGCAGGCCCTGCTCTGTCCCACTGAGCTCCAGCAGCAGCTGCTCCCCAGGATCCGGCCCCACTCCTCCCTGCTCCCGCAGGCTGCTCGGGGATCTGCACTGCCCCAGCCGTCCTTCATCCCTCTGGCCCATTTCCATGATGTGGGTTGGGGACAGGGCTCCTGGGGGGAGCTGAGGTGTCCTGCAGACACGTTTGGGGTGGCCTTTGGCATCCCCAGCAGCGTGGCTCGTGTGGGCTCGTTGCTCTCCTGGATGTCACATCCGTGCCGTGCCCGGGATGGGGACGGGAGCGGGGCCGATTGCCTTTTTAAGAACCACACAGGGCACGGGCCTGCTTGGGGTGGCTTGACTGTGCCTTGCCCTAATCCCAGTGCATGTAAACAGCAGGGGCTATTTTCTCCCTGTCCCACCCCCCTCTCCATCCCCATCTCTTTGATTTTCCCAGCAAAGGAGCGCTCCATTTAAAACAAACAAACAAAAAATGTATTTCAGAACCAGCAGCCCATTCCTCACCAAATAAGGCAGTTGATTTTTTTTTTTTGGGTCTGAGATTGTGAGTGTCCCTTTAAGCAGCCCTGGGCACCAGGCTCTCTGCTTTGCCGTCCCCAAATCCCGCCGGCTGTCCCCAAATCTCGCTGTCCAAAGCCTGCTCCCTGGTCGGCCGAGCCAGGAGCAGGGCTCAGGCTCTGGTGCTGCACCGACAACGCTGCACTGCTGCTCCTGCAAGCAAATCCTTTAGGGCTTTTTCCCTCTCCTCGTCCTCCCCGAATGCCAGTGAGCCGCTCCCAGGAGGCTGCCCAGCTGAGGTACGAGCATCACCCCTCGGACACACAACTTCCTCTTTCTCCTGCAGAGCTCAAGCCACGCTTGCAGCACGGAGGGACCCGCCGGGACCCCCCCGGCGCTGGGGGTGCCATGCGAGGGGCTGTTTTTGCAGCTCGGCCAGGCCTATTCATTCACTCCGGCTCCTGTTTGTCTCACGGACAGACAGCTCTGCCCGAATTGATGCTTGGGAGAAGTTAATTGCAGCTTGTTCCTGCTGCAGCTGGGCTCCACTGCAGCTCCCATGCCTGGCTGATGCTCCGGGGAATTGGGGGGGTCCCTGCGGTTCCCACTTGCTGCTGGCGACCGAGTGCCGAAGGGCTGAAAGCCGAATCCGGGAATCTGGGCTCTTTTTTTTTTTTTTTTNNNNTCTTTTTAGCGGGGATTTCCTCTCCCCCCAGCCCTGCAGTGTGGCCGGGGCAGATGGGGGATACTATGCACCGGCTGCTCTCCATTCAGTGAGGTTTGGGGGCCAGGGAGGGCTGGGACACCCCCTTTTTAGCGGTGGCATTAGGACACTGAACTCTCCGCGTCGGTGTCTTGGCGTC
>VXBC01001233.1:349083-473962 GCA_013399945.1 Ploceus nigricollis | reverse complement strand
TGGATGAATGAAACCCAGAGCTCAAAAGTTAATTTAAAATAAGATGTCACATATAAATCTTTGAAGAAGCAGTCGTAGCAGAAAGAGAGCCTGCAGCGGAGGGCCCCAGCCCCGCCGGCGGGCGGACGGGCAGCGGCTGGGGGCAGGCAGTGCCGGGCAGGGCNCTCCTTCAGCCTGCTTACCTAAGTGTACCAAAGCATCTCTAACTCTGGGGGGGAAAGCGGTTAAACACTTCTTTTTGTTTTAATATAAAATTAAAATTTATCAAGCACTTGGGGGGTAGGAGAAATTACTTTTAAAAAATGATGTCTTAAGACGTTAATCACTCTAAACGCTGTACTTAAAGTATTTAAAAGGTTTATATAAAAATTAATACTTTTTTAAAAAGACGTTCGGCCCTGGTACGTTGAAGATAAATTGTAACTTCTCACTGATTTCCACAAGCGAGCGATAAAAGACTCCAAGGTGCCTCGTTGGGTGAGAATGCCGACCGACCCTGCCGCTCGCACGGGCTGTAGCACGGGGCGGGTCCCGGTGCGGGGACAAACAGCCCCGAGCCCGTGTCCAGCAGCGGGAGCAGACAGACATGCTGCAAATAGACATACCGGCGTGCGGAAAGGGTTTTTCATCCCTTGCCCGGGTGGAAGAAAGAAATATAAAATTGTGAGGCAGAGATGTAAGATCTGTCTATTTGCTTTTGGTTTGATATTTTTGTTGTTTTTTTACTTTATTTTAAAAATTATGTTCCTTGACAAGAAGATAGCATGTCAACATGAACACATCTTTTTACGGGCTGTGCGGAAAGGAGACGAGGCGCCGATATACATAACTTAGCCCTTGATTATGGTCATTATATAAACCGAATTACTAACAAAAGTTTGTTTGGTAACTAATTATAGCTCACTAAATCTCTGCCTCTCTTCACTTCAGCATAATGTATACAAACTTTTGTACACGCGGATCAGAATAAAACAAAGTGTTGACAGCATCCAGCAGTGGAAATTCACTTACACAAGACTTTTTTTTTCACTGAAGTGTTGACAATAAACATTTAATGAAGGCAGAGACTTGGATGTCTCCAGACAGTGTCAGAATACTTTAAACAGACCATTAGCATGGCTTCTTCTACTTCAAACAGAGCACACTATACCATAACATTATAAAAATACAAAGTATGAAACAAATAATCTGTTTATACAGATATTTTAAGCTGTTTTCACCAGCTCTGACATCCCCTGTATTTAGTAACAGAAACTTACTCATTTCAGATTACTCGCGCTTAAAAAATGTTAAATACAGTTAATGCAATATTAATCGCCCTTTGGTGATATAAAATGCAATATTTTCAGGCAGCTATTGAGCTTTTCTAGAGGAAGAGCTGATGAAAACAGTCACAGCTGAATAGTGGAGAGAAAAAAGCTCTGTATTTATTGCTTTTGTTTGGCTTTTGGCTACAAAGACAGGAACATTCTAATGGGGTAAGGACATTTATTTTATCTGCAATCTATTGCTGCTAGAGCAGGAGTGGCAGATGGGGTTTGGTGTTATATTCACAGAGTAATTTAGAGCAAATCCTAATAACTAATAATGATTTATGTTAATTTCAATCACTTATGTGACTTTATTAAAGCACTGCTGTAAGAGGAATAGAGGGGAGGGGGGAGAGGAGATACTGGAGGGAGACAAGCTGTGTCTGTCTGAAACCGAACCGCATGCTTGAAAGGTTGCTGTGGTGGGCTCCAGCGAAATTTCTGACGCGAGCAAGCAGGTTTTGCTTTTGAGACTCTCTATCGCCGGCACTAATTTCTTTAAAGAAAAGCCCCGTGTAGAAACCCTGGCCACCGACGAGAGGCAAAGCAGAATAGAGAGGGAGCAAGAGAAGAAGAGAGCGTGCGAGGGAGACTCGTGTTATGCAAAATGTATTGATTGTGTGTGAGGAATCTGCCATGCTGATGTGCTGGGCTCCCGAATGAATAGAGGAGGCTACTGGCAAAATAGCTAAGAAAGCCCCAAATGTACATACAGGATACGAAACTTTTATTCTGTGCTGCTTCAGTGGTGGAGATCTACAGTTCTCTACTCACGTTGCATCGGCTTTACTCCTCACCGAAAATCTCTAGGAGGCTTTACCCCACGGGATTTTGTATTCTTATTAGGGAAAAAGAAGATAATCATAATAAAAAAGCAGCTACGGCAATGGCCCTTTCGTATTTTCCCCCACAATCTTCAGTTTCATTAGCAACTGCTAATACTGAAGTGTGCACACACATAAACACAGAGGCACACGTCGCTGTGTGTGCATTGAAAGAAAAGATATTGGTGAAAGCCAGGAAATCTCAAAACAGCTAGCGCTGCTCTGCATAGGGTCGGTTTGATGCAAGAGAGAGAGGAGTACTTACAGGATTTTGAAAGGGGGGGTTGCTCTTCGCTTCTGGCAATTTACTTTCCCAGGTACCTTTATGCGCTTTTCTGCCTTAAGGCATACAGTCTGAAAGTAAAACAACATCAAAGCTCCTTATTAACACTATTTTACTGAAATCAGAAGATGAAGCTACCTGAAACGTTTATTCTGGTGGTAGCATTTATTTCCCAACAAAACAGCCAGAACAAAGTTAAGGAGAGTCGGGGCAGCTATCTAAAAGGCAAAGTGCAGGGGGTGATGTATGCTTCTGTCAGAACCCTTGAAATGTGTTAAATAAATTTAAAAATGTGTTAAAAGGTTTTGCTGCATTCTAAGCCACCTTTTGTCTAATATAGTTCCTCCTTCCAAACACTACGGCTGGGAATAGCCTCTCTCCCCCACCGCCAGGTGCATTAGGTGCGAGTTCCCTAACTTTTGGATCATTGACAGGAAAGTCTTTTCTGCACTGCAAGCTGGCACTGCATTGTATATGCGACCGGATTCCACAGAAGGCAATTTTTGTGTGCTCTGTGGTAAAGGAGTTATATACATAGCAACATCTTTTTTTATNTTTTTTTATCTAGAATTAAAAAAAAAAAAAAAAGAAAAAAAAAAGAGAGGGGGAGAGAAATCCCTAGATTTTGTACAAGAAGTAATGCCGATGTTGCTTTCCTCCTCTTCGTTTGAAAGCAGCGCAGGACTTTCAAATCCGCCTGGGCGTGCACGCCTGCTTTTTGAACTCTGCCACGGCGGAGACGCCGCGGGCGGGCTGCGCGCAGGCGGAGCGGGAGCTGCGCGCAGGCGGAGCGGCGGGCGGAGCGAAGCGGATCGGCGGCCCTTCAGCACCACGGAGAGCTCCGCAGGGCCGCGGCGGGCGGCGCGGGGCGAGGGGAGGTTGTCTGTCTGCCTAACTCTCCCTCTGTCCGTCTGTGGCTGCACAGAAGCCTGTAATATGTTAATAGCCGTAGGGTATGCCCGAGGTACCATCTCAAGCTGCTTCGCACACCATATGTCAGGCCGTTAGCCACATGGATCTATTAATCAAAGGGGGAGAGAGAAGAGGGGCAAGGCAGGGATGGGGGGAAGGGAGCTTTTCATACTCCACCCTATGTTGCTGTACACTTTCTCCTTTCATTTCTCTCAGATATAAAGACCCGGAGTACCTCGAATAGGCAGCTGTAATTCTCTTTTGATCTGCTCTTTTATAGCCTCGGTGTAACCAGCTCGGGTTAGTGGATGGCGATATTTGAGGGAGGAAGGGGGAATGCATTGCGTTTCCCCCGGCAAAGGATTTGGTTTTAAAGTGCTGCTCAACTTCTGTGACAAAGGGGGTCTCTGTCCACTCCTTCAGCCATCTCCTTGCAGAGGTTGTGTCTGAGGAGAAGGCTTTTTCTAGCGAATCAAGCATCGTCTCCCCCTCAGGCAGCCAGAGCTGTGGCCATCCTCACCACTTTTATATCTTACCTATTGCCTATTGCCTCCCATCATTTCTTCAAGGAAGGTTTATCCCACGTGAGATCCACAAAAGGATTGGATCCACAAAATTACCGGGAGAAGAAGGAGCTGCAGTCTATATAGGAGAGTGCTGTAAAAGCTCGTGTGTTCGTGAATTTTTCATGCAGCCCTCAAAGCCCCCACATAAAATTGTGCCTTTCAGGCTCAGCACCCGAGAAGATGCATGGGTTCTCAGGTCTGGTTTCTACTTTTCTTTGGAGGACAGGGTTTTGGGGGGACTTTTACTTCAGGGTTAGAATGAACGTGCTCTCACGGGCTCCTCCTGGACCTCGTTTGCGAGTCCATAGGTGACGCGTTGGGGCACAGCCCCGGCAATTGACACTCCCGACCTAATCACCGGATTATTTAATTTTTTTTTATTTTCACGATGACCGAGAAGGAGCAGGAAAGGGACTGACCTTTCGTTCAGATACATGCTGTATAAAGTTTTGAATTTCTAGATTATTATAAAAGCATCAGCTCAGGAAAGCGGCTCAGGAAAGTTACTGAATGGTAGAGGAGGGGAGGGCAGGATCATTTCAGTGTGCCAGGATCCTGCAGCAGGGACCGTGCGGGTGGAGGGGGCAGGCTCCCTACCCCGGATCTCCAGGTCAAGTGACACGCATGTGTGTGATGCAAATGATGGGAAAAACACCCGACGAAGAGGAAAGGATGCAGGCTACAGCAAACACAAGGATAAGCTCTGTTGTTTTGCAGGTTTATATAAAAAACATGAGATCCCCTAGCTGGTTGAAATTCCCTCTGTTGGTACAGAGCATCACAGAGAGGCAAGTTAGAGGGAAGAGGCGCTTGAGACTATTTGTGCCATTGCAGACATAGGATAGTAACCCTATTGATAAGTGTTACATGGTACAGTGCATAGCTTATGTTGAAGTCAGTCTTTAAGACTTACTTTCGACTTATTTTCTAACATTTTTCCTCTTTCTGTGGCTGAAAAAAAAATGAGTGCATCTGTGCTTAGATCTAAAGTTGGCACTCATCTTTAATACGGATTGCATTAAACCTGCAAAAATATGAGTGTCTTTCAAAGCAATACTTTACATAAAGACAGAGGTAAATGCATGGACTGAGTGTCAGTTGATTCTGCATCTCCACCTAGCAAAGTCTCTTATTACCTTTAAATTTTGGTGCACACACCACCCATCATTTTCTTCCTCTATTTAAAAGGTAACCCATATATCTGTCGTTTTAGGTTTCCAAAGACTCGTAACTTAATTCC
Source organism: Ploceus nigricollis (assembly GCA_013399945.1). Classification (NCBI taxonomy): domain Eukaryota; kingdom Metazoa; phylum Chordata; class Aves; order Passeriformes; family Ploceidae; genus Ploceus; species Ploceus nigricollis. The sequence continues at coordinate 468,827 of VXBC01001233.1, read as the reverse complement.
TTCAGGCTATTCATCAGCACAGTAATTAAACTAGCAAATGGATGTAAATAAAGTGAAATTGGTTTCATGACAGATGAGCCAAAGAGGCCTCTGACATGAAACAAGCCAGGACAATAATTATTTCTGCACCGGGCTATATGAGGAACTCCATCTAGATTTATTAGGTGCTGCAAGTTATTTGCTGGGAGAAGGCAAGACAGGAGGACTCACTTTAATTTGACGGGATTTTTTTTTTCCTTTTTGCATCCTAAGTAGGTTAGAGAGATAAAAATCTGGAATTAACTTTGGCAATACTCTGAGGTGCCTCTATCCAGTGTAAAAACACGGCAGGGAAAATAGGTACTACAGGAAAGGCTTATTAAACAATTTCTTCCCAAACGCTTAATAGGAGAAAATCTACTTTAAAACACTCCTCTCAAACCATCCCCTGTTAAAAAAAAAAAAACCAATCCAGACCACCGTGACAGCCTGCGTGTGCTTCTCTTTTCTACAAATATGCATACGAAACAGTAGAGGCGATAGAAAGAAGGCAGATTTTGAGAGCTTGGGAATTCTGAAGAGATTCTCTTAAAAAATAAATAAATTATAATCTCGGCTAAATGGTGTCTGTTAAGATCACCCCGCTCCCTCTTGTCTGCCAAGGAAAAGTTTATTGCTGCGGAGGAGAGAAAAGGGCTGTGAAAGGGAGGGTATGGATTCTGCAAGGCTCAACTGTAATTGGAGCCATCAGGTCCAGCTTGGAGTGGAAGTAATATACAGAATAAATAAAAAAAGGGCTCTCACAGCAGGTGCAGATTAGTCCCTTTTCCCCTGAAAAGATTAGAAACTGACTGCTTTATGCTTAAACGTACTCTCAATTATTTAAGCGCCCCTTCGTGATTAGCAAGTAAAAGTAACGCTCCAAAGCGCTGAAGAAATGAAGCAAGAATAACAGCGCTTTCGCCCAGCTCACGCAGGCTCTCCGGCACACGGCTTGCTCCCTGCCGGCTGGCAGCGCTCAGACCGGGGAACTCGCTTTAGATACACACACCTGTAGGGTGGGGAGGCGGGAGGGGGTGGAAGGAGAGAGGGAGGGGAAAAGGAGGGAGAAAGGAGAGAGGGCAGATTCAGCGTGGTAAAAATTCCGCTATCAAGGCAGAGCAGGCTACAGCCCAACCTGGTTTCAGAGGCAACTGGGATCCGCGGACAGATTTTTACGGGAATGCTGAACCCTCAACACTTGGAAGGGGGAAAAAACCCCCAGTCTCACACCAAAATCCCAAACACAACCCTCCCCCCCGCACCCCCTCCCCAGGCATTCTCTTTGAATGGGCTGGAAATGAACCACGGCCGCCTGTGTTTGCATACGGCAGTTTGATCAGGGTTCACATCTTTCTGCAATCAAATCAGAGGCGTTTTCCTCCCTTCCTCATTGAGGGGAATATGATAACCGCAAAGCCGAGGAGAGATCCTAAAGGGACTGAAATCCCCTTATGTCTGAAGCTGTCCCTTTTAACACACACCAGACTAATTATTTAAAAGTTCTTGTAAAATTAGAAGACATAGCCCAGTCCTTTAATTAGAATACACTGTGAATAGGGATAGCATATGGAGGGGAATGTCAAGAAGAGGGTGCCAGGGGCAGATCCTAGGAAATCTGTATTCATTTCTGCCTCCTATTTGTTCAGTAATCTCTACCATCATAACTAAATCTTGGAGCACTGATGTAGTTCGAGTTGTTGTTGACTCAACGTCAAAATTCAATCACTGGGGGTTTTGCATCAGCCGGGCCACTTATTTGTCTAATAAATCCGTCATTTTGTAAGAAAAATATTTGAGCAGCCGTACTTGACCTCTTGGTATCCACAAGCCACATTTATTTCTACCAGTTTACAAATGCAAAGTGGAGATGATCATCTTAATGCCTCGAGGTACTGTGTTGATTTCTGATTGGATTTTAGATGGAAATGTCTATTTTAAATACCCCGTGATTAAATTGTACATATAATAGAATTCATGCCTCTTCAAACCAAATCGTGATTTGCGAATCCAGAATTTATTTTAAAGGAAATATTATTTAAGCAAAGATGGTTTCTTAAATGATTTGTGACACCCCCCGCGGCAAGATTTTATTATAGCCGGACATCTTTCTCACTGGAAAACTTATTTTGACCCTGGAGCGTTCGTATGTGATGGAAAGGTGGCAGACGGGGTGACGTGAACGTACTCCCGTTTGAGAGTTCCGCCTGGCCCATGCCATCCCGCGCTGGACGATTTATTGCCTGTTTATATGCATATTTCTTCCGAAAAGGGGGCCTCGCTGCACAAGTTTAATTGCAGCTGCGGGGAAATAACTTTCTCGGGAGCTTTTGTGTTGCGGGGCGGGGGAGAGACCGGGACGGAAGGATGGGGCGGTACAAGATCAGTGCCCGGAGACGGGAGGTTTGGGAGCCTTCCGCCGGGCGGGGGGCCGGCTGCAGCTGCCGCCACAAGCCCCGGGAGCCCCCGGGGCTGCCCACACCCCCAGCCCGGGCCCGCCCGCACGGCCCCGCGGGGTCCCGCTGCCTCCCGCGCCCAGGGAAGTCCCACGGCCCCGGAGCCTTCCCTCCCGGCCAGCGGGGAGCTCTGGCATGAGCCGTTTTGGGGGAGGGGTGGGGGACGACTTGTCTCCTTCAGTAAGCACCCCCCACCAACTCGCTTTTCTGGCTCCCACCCCTCGAGTTTTCCCCCTGGGCGGCTGTCGGGGTCTTTCCGTCTCCATGGAAATCGAAGGGGCGGCTGTCAGCCCGGGCAGCGGTCATTATTCCTGCATTAAAGCCAGAGATCGATTCCTTCCCCAGCACCCACTCGCGCTGGACCACTGAGGGCCAGGCTGGAGCCGCCGGCCGCGGAGGCACTTGCCCGGGAGCATCCCCCGACAGTCACCGCCTGCGAGCTCCTGCAGGAGTGGCCGATGCAAGGAAGGGGGAAAAAGGGAAATATTTCAGCATATTGGAAATATTAATGTTGGCTCGTAGGAATTAATGTAATGGGCCATGGTTATTAACAACATATAAAGGCTTAAATCAATATAAATTAATTTAATTATGATTTCTAATTGCATTATGCATGATCAATTTGAAACACTACATTAAAGATAATTAGAGCAGGGTGCTAGTCACTAATCACTTCCCTAATAGCTTAATGAAAAGGAATGCCATGTATTACCTGTGGGGTGGACCCATGAAATAATATAAATGCTTGTTTTCCAATGGAAAATAATTGTACCTTTTAATAGACGTTTTAATCACTTTATTGTAAGCGCAGAATGGGTTTGGACGTTTTACATGGCCTTGGTTAAATTTTACTGGTGTTGATTGAAGTGCTGATGTATTACGAGTCCACCTATTGATGACCCAAAGGAAGACTAACTTTTATGTAAAAGTGTCATGCTGTCCTCAGAAGCTAGTGCCAAGAGGTCACAGTAGATGGAGGTCCTAGCTTAGCATAATGGGTTTAACATTTCCATGACATCATCAGGGAATCTGAAAAGGAATCTAAGGATAATCAGAGTGGTCATTCAGAAGCAGAGTAAATATTTTATGAGGATATATAGAAGGCAGGAAAGAAGGTTGTCAGAAAGGTGAGTCTCTACTTCTTCGTGCTCTATGAAGAAGGTTTTTCACTTGGTACCAATTTTGATTGAAAACTCGTGTATTGATAAAAAAAAAAAGGCAGATCATGACTGTTGGAGAGCGGAATTCTCTTTTAGGGAATGATCTAAATAAATTTGTATTCATGGTTGTCTTGAGGGGTTACAGGTTATTTTGCTCTTACTTTTTATATAAATACATCCTTAATTGATTATTTGTCTTACGTACTGTCACTTACTCAGGGATCTGTTCCTACATTACCAATAAAAGTTCATTTATTGCTAAAATTAAAAGCAACCAATGTAAATTAACGCCTTGTACATGGACACAGTGAGGCAGATTAATTGAAAATGCTTTCCCTGTGATTAGCTTATTAGCTTTATTTTCTTGTCTTTGCTTGATGACTGAAGCAGTATATGCAGCATATGTCTTGGTTTGACTCATTATATAATTCATAGTTTTCAGAGAAGTAATGTGTAATTAGGGAAACTGAGATTTGAGGAGAACAGTAAAGAACAGTAGCACATAATACTCACATTTGTCACAGCAAGACCTGGTTAAAGGATTTTCCTTCTTTTAGGTCCTGATTGAGACCTAGAAGCTTTGGGATTCCTGAGGATAACGCTGAATAAAGCATCTGTATAAAAATAAGTGAAAAACTGAGCTTAAATGTCACCCAAGTATAGCCCTTTAAGGCTAAGTTATTAGGAACATACTGATTTTAGTACTGAACCATGACTGCAGATGACTCTGTGGATGGAAGGATTCCAGGGATATACAGCTTTTCTTTTCCACAAAGATTCCTCTCTAAAAGTGCATAGCAGAATAGCTGTCCCCCCACTCCACCATGTCCTGCAGAGGGAAGGTAGAGGCAGAAATAAGCTTACTTTGCATAAGAATTTCTAAGTATTTCAGTGAAATGGGACAAACTGCAGGATGAATCTGGTCATTCCCTCTGTTGTTCACAGTTTGAAATGATATGGCCTCATACTGCCAAGATCCAAGGACAAGATCTGAGAGCAATTTATGGAAAGGTTTTAAAAAGCACAGTTCTCCAATCTCAAACTTGCTATTTTTCTTAACAACAACAACAACAAATCCTTTGCAGAGGCAGGCCCTTGGTTCTGGAAAGGAAAGCTCTTATATATGGAAGTAGAAATAAATATACATGGCATCTTACACCTCAAACTAAGGGTGGGATATCAACAAGGCTTAAAATATCCAGATGAAAAAAGCCTGATAAATACCAGTGGAGGCATTATTGTGGCTTCTGTATCCCGTCAGCTACAGTAGCTATTCCAGCTGTTGTGACTTTCTTGCATCCTGACCCCTGCTCTAAATAAAATGATTTCCATGACTTAATCTGTCACAAGTGAGGAGTCCCCAAGCATGAGTCTTCAGTAGCCAAAGAGCTCACAAGGAGAAGAATAGTCTGGATTTCATAAATAGCCCAAGGACTAAAGCTTGTATGCAAAGTCATGTTGAGATATGCCTTAATCTTCTCTGCCTTGAATAAATATTGCACCTGCCTATGTTTTTCCTTTCTGCACCAAAGTTGGGGAAGTCTTATCCACCAAAAGGTGCAAGTGAGGTATCAGTTTATACATCTGCTTCTGAGAATATGGATTTTCCTCTTTTTTTTTTTTTTTTCTAAGTACAAGCATAAAGATAATCTTTGCTTTTGCAGGGGACCCTTGGTTAGGAAAGCTTCACCTCTACATTGTTGAATGGCTAGGTTGAGAACTACATAGAGTCTGTGTTTTATGCTGTTTTTTAATATTGCAATTGATTCTAGATAGTACTGCAAACCAAGGAGGGGGCATGAGGGCTGTTTGTATGCCAGGGAAAGGAATGAAAATAACTCTGTGAGATACAGTGACAACTGAAACAAATATATTGCTTTGTAGCTACAGATCCTGTGCTCCTCTCTTGAAACTAAATCCAGTTGTTAATAAAACAAATACCTTAGTGGTTCAATCATCTTAGTGGTTCAAACATGTTTGCATGCTTTTGGAGACCTTCTGAATGATTGGCATATTTGCATCGGTGGCAATTCACCAGAGCCTTAAGATTAATTTTTGCAAATTTTTGCTCAAGTTTTTTTTGTTGAATGCAAAATTGATTTTTTTATCATCTAAAATTAAATAAAAGGATAATTTAAATTAATTTTAATAGTTATTTTTATAGTTTATAGGTATTTAAATAATCTATATTTTTAAAAAATACACTTGCTGCCTGGCATTTCAAGGCTTCCCCTTTTCTGATTGATGCATTTTTTTGCAAAATTCACTGACAGCTGCAGGCAAATGCTAGTAGAAACTTTAATAAAGTCTTTGTTTTTTAAGGCTTCAAAACTAAACCTGGAGGCTTTAGTTTTCAATAATAGAACTAAGTACATTTTGATCAGTGGCTGTTTTAGTGCTATGCAGGTAAGATAATTGTGTCTGACCACGTTGTCATTGTGATCGTGATAGTGAGCTGTCACACTTGGTGTTAGTATGTTGGGTTGCAATGCTCTATTTAAAAAAAAATTTAACTGTTCAAAGATTGTATCACAGTATCAGCTAATTGGACACCACAATATTTTGAAAATACCCAGGGTTGTGCTAGAGAAGTTTCTAAGTAATGTGAAATAAGGGAAGGTCTTTTCAGCATCCATGGGAGACTGAAGAGGATGAGGCTCTTAGCATGTAATTAAATATTAATAATAGGGAGAGGTTGGACTTATTTTTATTCTCTAAAACATTGTTAATAAGGCTCAGTCTGGCACTGAAAACATTAGGCACATTACTGTGTGTCTCACCTTTTTAACCTTGTTTGCAGGTTTTAAGTAAACATATTTTAAGGTTTTTTTGTGATTAGTGACAAACACAATATGTATGTTAAATCAGTGCTGGGCTTGGGAGGGGAGCACATTCTGGCTCAAATTCATCAGTCGCAAACTGAGTAAATCATGATAGCCACCAACAATTTTATCTGTATTTAAACTGCACCAAACTATGGTTTGGTTGTCCATAATAAAGGACAAGAAAGTAGAGCTTAAAGTTATCCACAAAAAAAAAAAAAAAAAAGTAGAAACATGAAAAAAATAAACTGGATTAGGAAACAGATGAATATAATGACCTTCCTTACTCTCAATCATATGCTGCCAGATAAGTGTTAGAGTCTGAAAAATTGCACTAATGAAGCTATTTGAAGGCTTTTGTGGACAACTGCTTACTCTTTGAAGATTAAATGAATGATGTTGATGTGATTAATCTTAGTACAGGGAGTGATGCAGCAGCCAGAAAATACCTTGGTGATTTTCATAATTAAACTGAATCAACATTTCAAAGAAATGCCAGTGTTATCACTTGTATATTAGAATTACATTCATTAGACAGAAGAAACAAATAATTTGAGCAAACAAGATTTTCCTTTTGGTGTACTGAGACTTCTGTCATGTCTCAGAGTATCTTACTATAAATCATCATTACTGTTTAATTTTATCCTTGCTTTTTCAGTTACTTTTCTCTGTTTATTTTTTCTTAACCATCCTAATGATTCACTGTTATTTGCTTCCTGATTACTTATTTTACTATTAAATAGCCTTTCCTGGTTTTCCAGTTAAAATTTCCTGCCCGCTGTAGGGTTTCAAATCATTGACACTGAAAAATAATGTAAGAAATTGCTGTTTATGTGGATAAAGGACTCAGGAATCCCAATGATCTCTAGCTTTACAAGGGCTCATCTGTAAAGGATAGGACAATCCATAGCATACAGGAGTGACAACAGACTGCATAAGACTAAGAACACAAATGGTTGTTTACAGCGATGTGTGGAAATAACAGTTTGGGTTAGATTCTGCATGACTAACTCATTTTCTAAGAATCTTACATATTTAAGTAGGACTGCCCAAAGTAATATTCCTTAACAGCTGCTAAATTGGCAGAATCTGGATTCACATAATTGAGTCACCTTAAGTGGTCTTTAAGAGTGCATGTTTAAAATATTTGAATAATATATGCACACTGTTTTATAACATAAGGAGCTCAGGGTATTAAATGCTTCCCAACAAACATTCACGGGCACGTAGGTGGACACACATATGCACATATATACTCAAAGACAGTAAACTTGCCGACCTGCTAAACAGTTTGAGCAGAAGCAATGAGCATGAAAATACAGTCGGCTGCTTCTTTAATGCAAATCCAAGTGAGGGTGCAGGGTTAATGATTTCTGCATCAATACAAATTCACTGTGCTACTCTTCCTATCACCACTTCAGATTATTGGAAAGGTTGCTCTGTGACTTTTGGTAACCTTGATATTTACAGTGTACTTCTAGTTGTTGCACAATCTTTCCTTTCACAGTTGCTTAATATATATTAAAAAACCCAAACTTGTATAGTATAGTGGATAAAAACCTAGCTTTTCACCTTGAGAACATCAATTTTACTTCATTCCATAATCTGCAGTGGAATGAGCTTGATGATCTCCACACACTCTCTAATGGACAATTTTCACCACAACCACCAAGTGGTAGTTTTCCTCCATATTAATTTTGAAAGCTGTACATGGACGTGGAATGCCCACTGATCCCAAGGAAAAAGTTTCTGTGTTACTGCTGAGATATGATGTAAAGAAAATGCTCCCTCTCCCCATCTGACCTTCAGTCCCTTCACCTAGCCCTGTCTTTCTGCATAGCATACTCCATTTACTTGTGCTCATTTTTCCCATCCCATCTCTCTCTTCTTCATACAAGAAACATTGTATTTTCTATCTTCCCATACATCATTTTGTCTATATCTTTTCCCTTTCTTCTTTATTCTGTGGTGTGCCCCTTAGGTTTGGCACTACTCAGCACTGTGCTTTGTGTATGGCTTAGTAGGTGTTCCTTACTCTCAGAATAAATGTGATTACCACCCGTACCGAGGCACCTGCAGGGGGCAGACCCCAAGGTACCTGCTGTACCTTTAATGGTCTGAAAGTGAATCTGATGAAATTCATGTGTTGGCTGACTTCATACGCACATCCGTCATGCTGGGTGGCATCTCTGTATGTATCAGTCATCACAGAGTGAACCTTGTGACCAAAGAAAATGGTCAATGAGCTGCATGTTCATCTCACCTACTTTTAACCATGAAAGAGACAAATTGCCTAGTCTAAGCTAACAGTTAACGATAGCAGTTCTGCTATTGTTCATGAATAGAGAGGTAGGCCTTTCTGGATGGAGATTTATTTCACCTGAGGACAACTGGCTGTGATAGCTGAACTGAATAGCCCTCTGGATGTTCCTATCCTTTTCATGGCACTAGCACAGACGTAAAGCCTCAGCTAATTAACCAGCCTTCGAGAGCTGTAGCTCCTCACCTCAGTCTTTGTGGCCCAGGTCTGCATGAATTTCAGGTGGGTCTGAAAAAGAGCATAGGAAAATAGGGATTCAGGATTTTGTTTTGGCTGCAGATGTGTGAACATGAGAATGACTCCATAGTCATTCATGTGGAAGGAGCAACAGCAGATTGGTTGGCTGGGCTAGAAACTTCTCTCACCTTCTCAGAGGTCCAACTTGATCTCTTTGCCTTAAGTGGGATGGAGGAGAGTAGGATAAAAAGAGTAAGTGTCCTCTACTCCCAGGGTCAATAGCAAAATGTATTTTGTATGACTGTATATTGAGCTGGTCTTTAATTTTTGTAACTTGCTTTTACTCTTAAAAATTAATGCAGTGGGCATCCCTCATGGCATCTCAGATATTTTAAATACAGTCTGCCTTTTTCTCCTTTCCCCCTTCTCATCCCTGAGCTTGACCTAGGGCTGCACAATCCCAGCAGAAGGCCTAGATAAGATCAGTGGCTGAGTGCAACGCAGAGCACGTGCTGCCAACGTGAGGGCACCAGTCCTGGTCAGGATGGTGCTGCACTATTGAGCTTGAGAGTTTGAGGTGATTATCTGGTACAAAGGTACCAGATAAGGTAGCTGTGATGAGCAGCTCCCACAAAGAGGTGGCAAGGAAGCAACAGCAGAGAGTGGGTGTAAGGGCAGTATTAATCTTCTGTTATACTATGCTAGCTATATGGATATCATCAATTTCTTTTGTGTAGATACAGTAATACTGATTTCTTCCTTTGGGACAGAACAATTAATTAGGGTGAGATTCCCTTCAGCTGGCTTTAGACGTTCAGAAAATAGGCATTGAACCCAAACTGTTTGTTCAAGGTCTCTTTGGAGTCAATGTAAAGGTATAACACCTCATGGGAATTCAGCCTACCTCTGAACAAGTATCTCATGCAGGATAGATGAATCACTCCTTGGAGGGACCTATTTCTCTTCATTTTTAAAGGGTTACAGCTAGGGAGAATCAATCCTTTTCCTCCTGTAAAATATTTATGTGATTTCAACAGTCATCTGACCATAAAAAAGGCAGGCAGGAGCACATTGTACGACACAGACCTGTTGTAGGCACACACCAATGTACATACATGTGCACTCATGTGGCTCCAGGAGCCACAAGTAGTACAGGGCCTTAATTCATTTTGGGAAGCAATACTGTGAAACAGTCCCAGTGAAGAAAATTTAAAGACAAAACTTGCTTATTCTGTTAGAGATTTCCAGTTTATTAATGCTATTGGAAGCTGGGAAGACTACTTTTTCAGGCTTTTGAGAAATACACAGATTGAAGAGAGCGGTAGTTATAGGTGAGCCTTTTTTAGCCCCTGACAGATTGCTGTTGTAAACAGGGGTTATAATGACTATTGGCTGAACCATACTCTTTGTAAAAAATATTTAGAAAGTATGGATAGAAAAAGTTTTAACAATGAAAGCAATGAAAATATCTTCAGAAAAAAACACTTTGAAAAGGAGATAAAGTCTAAAAACATGCTCCTACCCATCATACATAAACACCATGCTCATAAAAACAAGGAAAAGGGCTATAAGGAGTATCTCTTATTTTGCTTTCCCTGTACAATGAACATTCATATTAAACAAGAAAGATACAGCATATAAACCTTAATTTTGAGCTAGTTATTCCTGAGGTTCCTTTATATGTCACTTTAATGTATAACATAAATTTTCATTTCCACCTATTTTTAAAGGTATGAACAAATAATGTACCTAAAAAGATATTGTTTTATAACTGGTTTGTGATAGAATATTTATAGTAGTTGTTTATCCATAATAATGTTGTGTATTTAACACAAAGATGCAAAAAGTACAACATTGTTGGCTTAAGACAAAACTATGTGTTTTTATGGTTTACATTTCAGTATTAATAATTGAGTATACAGATGATTTTGTTTCCCCTTTAGAGGAGCTTTCTAGGAAAGCTACATTTCAAAATTACTAAAGAGTTTTTAGTAATTTAGTTTTTAGGTGTTTGACTGTAAAATGGTTTGTGATGAAGTACAGATGGCTTCATTTTTATAAGAATGGTCCTTAGTCACATTAAGTAGTATTACTAAAATTTTTTTTCTATTCCAGACCTTCAAACGCCTTTCATAAGTGGTTATATGGAAGTTTCAGACAGACAAGTGAGATGTGATTCTGTTCATTGGATCAGGAGATCAAAGATCTTGGTTATGTTTCTTGCTGAGGTGCCAAGTGCCACTGGAGAGGTGGTAGGGTAACCAGGATATCTATATTATGTTTTGGACTGACAGGTACAAACCAGGACATATATACTTGACTTATCAAGGCCAGGAGCAATATCTTATGCTGTCTGGAATGGCATTAGATGCTATATTTAGGAAAACGAGTCCCTCACTGACCTAAGGAGACATTGATTTTATGGAGACATGACTTGTACCCTTGAAGTTGCCTTTGTCAATGATAAAGGGAATCTAGACTGACTTGTCCAGTCATGGGCATTTAAGCTGTTAAAAGTAAAGTTAGGTGAGCTGAATTTTACTTTTGAGATCCAAGTCCAAAAACTACTGCTCTAATCTTCTGTTCACCTGCCAGTTCATCCTGGGAGGCCCGTAAAATATTTAAGTTTCTAATTTCTTTTCTTACCCTGAATTTCATAGAAAAGCTGGGAAAAAGCTGGCATTTAGGACCATAAATTGTTAGCTCTCCAGCTCCAAAATATATTGATGCCATACCATGGAATCAAGGAGCCTTAATGCCTTACAGCTGTTAAGTATGTCTGTTAAAACACGACTGGAATTGATCCTGTTTTCTCTAAGAAAGTCTCATCATTAGGATACTTGTTTAAGAACTGGGTTCAGGACTTGTTTCAGCTTGAGATGACTCAAGGTTTAATTCAGTTGTCCATGAATAAGGCCCTAGTGCTATTTCAAACATCCCCAGTTTATCTGTCTGCAGAGCTGGTGGACATAACACAGGAACTAAGTAGACCTGGGGTGTCAACTGAAAGGCAGCTGGAGGTCTGTCCTGCACACATTTACGACTCCAGATGCCTACGTATAGGCAACAGGAGGAATATCCAAACATCAATGTACAATCTTCAGAGGGAGGCGATGGTATAGCCAAAATCTGTGGCTGACGTTTCATAACTGCTATCTTTATGTGAGCCTGCTCCTGGTAGGCAAACTCTCTGCACTGCTCTTTGATGCCTAGTTCACTCCACCAATCAATTAGGAAGCCCAAGAACCCAATTTAGGCAGTCTGTGACTGCCTAATTAATGTTCTTAATTTTATTAACTCCTAAAAGGGACTTAGGAGATGATATAACTCTTTGAGACTGTGCCCAAGCAGCCAACACTTCATTATTGAAATTATCCAAGAGTCAAAAACCTGCTTCTGGACAATCTGCTAACTGCCTCAATCCTGATCTTCCAGATATGTAACACTTGCCTATACAATCTTTGGATTTTGTTATTTTATCCAATACATTTATTGTATAGGTAACGCTGTAAAGAATAATTTTAACTCCTGAACCTTGCCAAGTTCTGTGGCCCTGTAAATGAACAGGGGATGCCAATCCATTCCGGATTTGTTGCATAAAAGTAGAATAGAGCATATGCTTTAAGTTTAGTGTGAACTTGTTTTCATTTAAAGGTAGAAAATTCTGATTCATTCTGTTTTGTTAGGGATTTGAAACCGCATCTCTCACCCAAATGTTCTAAGCATCAGGCTAGTAGATTTTCTGGGGTTGGCTGCTCACAGCCTCTCCTTGCAAGATGTGATGTTCCACTTCACAGAGAGTGATTAAATATTCATTAAGCTAGTGAAAGAACAAGCTTCTCAGAAGACAGAAAGAGTCTGGTACTTAAGGCAGTCACCTGGGAAAAAGGGAGATCTGGATTCCAGTCACTGCTGTAATGATTACTTAGTATTAAATACATACACTGGTTCACGAACTGGAACCCAGCTTCTTTTTTCTCGTGGGGAGGGGAGTTCACTAGCAAATACTTCACACTTTCTGTCTATTCCAGTGATTACTTAATTATCCAGGAAACCTATGGCTGGGGAGAACAAGCACTTCTCTAGGAGGTGGGAGATTGTAGTTCCATGTGGCAAAGAAAACTAAGTGTGCATTTTTTAGGCCTTTTTATTATCCAAAAGCTAGAAGAGGAACAGAACACCCTTTCCTTAGGGAGTAAATGCTGTAATTCAGGACTTTAGAAACATGGAATTCCAAGTGGAAGGCAGCATCTCCTCTAATTCAAAAGTAAGTTGCAGCACAGGGAGAATGTTTAAGGCCTATGTTTAATACTGACATTTCCTGAAGTGCTTCCTTGCCTAGCATGTCTTTGTGGATTGCGTGTTTTTAGTACAATCTGTAAAGAAACAGACATCTGACTTAGGACTACGGATTTTGCTGCAAAATTTTGCTGTTGGATAGGTGCTATGATATTTAACTAAAACCCCTTGCGGATCTATCCTTTAAGGTAAAATTCCCAAAGACACTTTGTGTTGCTTTCATAACTCCTCTTGAAGTCAGTGTCGATTTTACCACGGACTTAAGAAGGGGCAGACCTGTACCAGCAGAGATGTCTTTTATGTCTCATTTTCCCCATGCAATTTCAAAAGAAAAAGAGTATATATCCTGTTAAACATGTTTCCATAATAATTTAATTCTTGATACAAAGATAATGGATTTCTTACTTTGATTTTTTTAACATGTACGTTTCTATGTTGACAAATATAAAGTTATGTACATTGACGTGAATAATTTGAACTTCTAATATGCCTGATGGAGATGTGGCTCTCATTTATCAACAAAGACCTAGGAAGTTTCAGGGTTATGCTGCATGGAGTGAATCTGAGCATTAAGTTATGCCTATGAACTTTGCTAATTCAGGACCTGAATTACAAATATCTGCCCAAGAAAATACCTATTGGATGTTGAAAACTTCTGGCATTAGGCAGTGAGAGAAAGAAAAGAAAAATAAATATTGACTTGCTTGTAGAACACATTGAAAAAGAATTAAAAAAAACCAACCAGACAAATCTTTGCCATGTCACACTATGAACCAGAGGTAAATTTCCACCTGCAAAGATAAACAACTGGTTTTCCCTGCCTCAGAAAGAAGATGGAAGAAGTGATTCAGGAAAAAGAGGGGACTAGATTGATTTCTGCATGAAGATAAATCAAAGTAGACCTTAAATAACCCCTTCTCACGTTTTGTATTCTCTCCTCTCTCTCTCTCTCTCTCTCTGTTTCTCTTTCTTGCCTACCATTAATCCATTACAGTTTCCTTTTCTCATTGTTTTTTTCCCTCTTTCACTTCTGCTATTTTTGCTTCCTTCCTGCACTCTAATCCTTCTATCCAACCACATGCATTCCAGACTCACTCGTACATAATAATCCTCAAAATCATCCTTAAATGGAGAATTTGGCTGCAAACTATTTCATAGCTACTTCTGTCTGTCCCAGTAGAACAAAATATTTATCCAGAAAGGCATGATAGGAAAGCTAGGATCCTCTGTCTCTGAAAATAGAGTCTTTGAACTTTTCAGCCAGAGGACGTTTTCTGTTGGCTATCATTTATGAAAAACTGTTGGCTTTGTTCATTTTTGTTCTTATTCGCTAAAGTTCAACAAGCTGAAAGAAATAGCTGGGCCTTGATCCTTGAATCTATTGAAAGCACAAAGGAGAAAGAGGGGACTAGAAAGGAAAACTATTAGGTTACACAAAGATAGTGTGTGCTCTTCCACACTGAAAGAGAGCAAGATTAAGGATGAGACGTGGATAGGATGAGGCAAGAGATATGGAAATTCTCCCTAAAGGCTCTGTACTTGTCTGCTGTTAATAACCTTTTTTAGCTTCAACATGCCAGCAGCCCTCTGCACTATGTGCCTTTCTAAAAAATAAAAGGATAGAAGACACTTTAAATAATTCCAAATTTAGTCATGCTAAGAAAAAAGAAGAAGTGAAGAAATGAGAAGCCAACAAGCAAGTGGGTTCCTTGAGTAGCTCAGAAGTGCTGGAGCAGGTGGCTCAACCTTGGGGGGTAGCCAGCACTATGTTGGCCAGTGTTCCACTCCTGCCCTGGCATCTGAGATTCATGTTCCAATTAGCCCTTAAACTGGGAAGTACTCAGGGATGCTGCTAGGTCACATTTTAATTAAAATTCAGAAGATTCTTGGAACACATTGGGAAGCTCATAAAATAATTTTACTTGTAAGTGGTTTCACTATTGTCCCCATCCCTCCTCACTAAACCTCCCACTTCTAACAAAGGAATCAGAGATGAGTCTCTCACCTTGCAAAGCAAAGCAAAGCCTGGTCCCCACCACATGACATGCTGATGGTAATTTTAAAGGAGTCACTCTAAATTAATTTATTAATGTCAGACTGTTCCTGTATGTGTGCAGCCAATGCAATTGTATTGAAGAAAAATCCATCAGGAACTTTAAAGTGCCACAGATACCATTTCTGTTTCTAGATTTCTGTTTCAGTTTCTGGCACTCAGTCTAGCATCAAAAGAAATGCTACTGATCATCTGCAGTGTCACTAGGACAGACAGTCAATAAAGTCTGTCTGTCAAAAATGTAGCTTGAGTGTCAGCAGGCTGGGTAAGGTGTCCTGGTTTGGCATGCAGTGTGGCCAAAGAAAAATAATTAGACACTTATTTAGGGATTCATTAGAGACTTCGTGCTGATTTCTGGGATGTCAATGGCACTCAGTAGGAAAGGGGCAACAAGGGGCAATTATGTATCTGATTTCTTTCTCTTAAGTACTTATATAACAGATCTTTGATCAGCAACAAAACTGCGTGTTTAAAGCTCTTCATGAAGAAAGAAAGTAAGTAATCCACAGCCTTCTCAGTCTGAGGGTAAGAATTTATAGATATGCATGCCCTAACTGTGCCCTTCGGACCAAGGAGGAAAGGTGCGAACACACACACTGAATATACACCTACACGGGAGGATCTTCTCAGGGTGAGACCTCAGGCTGGTGTACACATAGAACCTGGCTGTTCCACACCTGGATGGGTAGTTCAGGACCAAAATTATTGTATAACCTGGTGAAGTGTTTTAACCACCAGACTAGTGTGTAATAGTTGGGAATCACAGGGGTATCATACTCAGCAGAGCCCAGACAATTAAAGGTCAGACTGAAGAGGTCTAGCAAATCAGGTTCTTCTGGGAACTTCTCTGTCCTATTAGCATTTTAAAGTGCTGGTAGACACACAACTGAATTCTGAAAAGTCATCCCAGTTGCAAAAAACCCAACAATAACAACAACCAACCAAACAAACACCCAACAAAACAAACAAAAAACCCCCAAACAAAAAACCCAATAAAGAAGGTGACTTACTACGCTTATTTAAGAAACCTACATGTTGTTAATTCTAAACAATCTCAATCTAAACAATTGAAATCTTTGAAGCCCATCTTGCAACTGCATGAAATCTATTTTACTTCTGGTAATTTTCTTAATAGCACTTAAGGCATTAGTCACTATTGCCTAGTCAGAGCTCATGATACTCTGGCGACACTCCTGAAATGCTGAAAAATTCCAAACAGTTTTTATGGCAGAATAAAAGGGAGGAGGTGTAGACAACTATAGTTTACAGGCCATTTCTAATAAAATGAAGATTACATGGCCATTACATGGCTGGCCATGCCAGCCAATCACCTCTTCTAGATACCTTTAAAGTCACCAATTTTGAGAAAAGATTTGCTGAAATGCCATCACCATCCCCTCCACCAACTCAGAATCCTTACAGAATTTACTCTTCCAAGTACTACTCAAAATTAATGAAAATAACCATTGAAATTAACAGCAAATTAGTTTCTAAGATGTAAAAAGAATTGCAGCCTAGATTAATGAAGCTCTTAGTTTTGAGAGTGAAAACCAAATCCTGTAGTTCATCATCACAGAAAAAATGCAACTATAAATGATATAAAAGCAGCCAGACAGTAGAATTTGGGAAATATTAATTTGTGTGCTGTCCAGTTTTGCATAACATCCTATCTTTATTCTATTTTTGATTGAAAAGAAAAAAAAATTCAAGGTAGCATAAAAAGAGATGCATTTTCAAAATACCGTTACTTGTGTGCACACTTAGACGGTTGTTTACATTGACCATCTAGATACTGTAAGAAGAAATGGACAAGAGGGAAATTTTAGAGACTACTGCTGTTTTTCATAGACTCAAGAAATTATAAACCTGCTGATGTTCATCTTTAGGAATTTTTTTCTTCCTTTTTCTTTATACTTTTCCTGACCTAAATGCATTTGCACTGGACTTTAAGATTCAGCACATCTGTCTGCTACTTTTTTTTTTATTGTGTGCTAGGAGCCTCCAGAGCTCTCTCTCTGCTTTCCCTTTGTTGTCAACCACAACAAAACCATGTGCAAGTTTAGTTCTGTTGCAGATCATCTCACTGTCAACAAGAGTTTCACTTAGCTCTCACTATCTTCCTGGCACAGCTGCTATGGAGTCTACCTCCACTGGATTCCATGTCACAGAGACTCTCGTCCTGGCATGGATGTGTCAATGTGACATGTTTAAAGAAACCAGAGTGTAAAACCATGTTTTAATTGCAAGTTCTTAAGTGGAAGACACTGCCTTGCTTTAATTTCTTCTAGTGGGTTTATACCTATAAGAAAATATCTAGCAGTTTATACCAAGCACGTAGGAACAAAACAGACAAAATATATTCATTTTGTGGCGGTTGGGTCAAACCCAGCTCATTCCTGTTAAAATATTTTGGAAGTGATGGTGACCAAAGGAAATGGAAACATTTATATGTTTGCTGAATTAAGCTGGGATTAGCATTGCAAGCTTCAATCAGAGGTAATTGCCTCCTTTTACAGGCAACAAACAACAAAAATATGCTTCTGGGGAGTGATACTTCTCTTCTGAAAGTAGATGTCCAAATACATCATGTGAATTGAGATCTACAAATGTATAGTTCTCCTCATTGCCAAAGGATCTAGACAAATAAATTGTATGTAAATGTCAACATATAAAACATCTCAGGCTGGCCAAGGGAAACCTCACATGTATTTTTCCAGGTACAGATTCAGGAATATCACTTAAAATACACATCTAAAATACATGCAGGTACTTTATCACTCTCATCAACTGGACCTTCTAGTACAAAATTCAGATATCCAGCTTTGTTAACCACACACATCCACTGCTGAGATCCTCTAGAAAAAACTGCTTTTTGAAGGAGAAGTTGGAGTGATCCAAAATGATGTTAGTTAGTTGTCAAGCTTCATGAATGGTCAGAGGCACTCTAACCTGTTCTGCTGCTACAGGGTTGAATGTTGCTTTACTTATGGAACACTACGGGACCCATATATTTATTTGTTTCTTTGGTGTGGGAAAAAAGCCAAGAGGAAACTATATGAAACCTCTAAAATTAACACAGATGTATTTAGGCAGTAAATAAATACTTTTGGAAGAAACATTTTTAGGAGGAACATATTTCTAATGGTCTTTTGGATTTTAGTGCATTATTTTTATGGCTGCTTTGAGATTATTTTTAATTTACTCTGTACCTTTTTTACACTGAGCAATAGAAAACATTTTTTTCAAGAAAACACTCAAATTAGGAGGGAAAAGAGTACAAGCTCTTCAGTTTATTTCCTTTGTTTTCACATATGTCATACCTTGACAAATCCTGAAGTGATGGTGTATCTCTGATTGCAACTATCTCCATATTTTGGGGAATAGAGTTATTTTGAAAGAACCTATCTTTGCTTGCTCATTGCATTGTTCTCTTGATTTTTTTGTCACCCTCTCTTTCTTGTTCCCCATTCCCCTCTGACTAACTGGAAATTGATTTTTTCCAAAGGAGGATGGTTATTTCTGTGCTCTTTAGCTAAGTATTTAATTTGATACTTGATTTAAAAAAAAAAATCCTCCTGTTGTTGATTTGTCTTTACTATGTATTGCTTTAATGATTCTTGGTGGGCTTCCTATGCATTGATTAATAAAAATAAATAGAATGTCAGTATTATGGTAAGAAGGAATACACAGATGTATATTTCCTGTATATAAGTAATCTGACTCTTTTGTTCTCTTTCTCCCTCTAAATGCAATGACATCACAACATTGATTTTGCTCCTTTCCATTGCAGAGCTACAGTGAAACAAAAAACCCCAAACTCTCTACAATTAATGGGAATCCTAATTATTTCTTACAGGTGAGAAACTTTTGGAAGGAAAAAATTAAATTTTTTTTTGGCCTGCACAGCATGAGTATTATGTATCATAAATCTAATAACTGATCTTGCCACATGCAATTCAAACAAATAATTACTTGTGAAAAACTGAAAAAAAGTTTGAACCCATTATTTGGAGGGAAACTTGATGAAATATTTTCTCATTTCATTTGTGAAGAACTCTGTTTCGCTACTCAGAATAAAATACACATGTAAAGTAAAGAGCAGCAAGACACAATATCTCATCAACTGAAACGAAAAATCTCATTTATCTAATCACACACTCCTATTATATTTGCATTTTGCCAAAGTGCATCGGTTCATCTAATGTAAGACTGGGGAAGGGAGATTAAAAAAATTGATGAAAGAAAGAAAGTTATTCACTTAATTCCCTGCCCAGACAAGTTTTTAAGATGCTGTCATATGCTGTGAGAATAACCAGAGTGCAAAGCTAGCTCTAGCAGGGGTGGAAGTGGATATCTCCATGATGACTTATCTCCTGAGGACATTACAGAAGCTACTGCCTCACCCAGAATAAATTTTCTGGAAGACTGCATGCTAGATCATAATCATGACCAAAAGGCTTTCTCAGCTGGCTGATAGGTAGTTATCTTTGCAGATCCCTGTATCAGGACACAATATTCCTTTTGCAGGTATTTATATCATTATTGACAATTCAGATGAATTTGTGACTTCTGTGTTGGGGTACCTGCTGTCCAAAATAACTAGCAATGGTTCCAAATACAAGCAACACCATCCTTTTCTGCTACTTTCACTTAGGGTTCTCTGCTTTTAAATATCCAAGAGCACTTGATGGTGCTGGTTTGACCTGTCAAGATACTTCTTCCCTTTAATTATAATATCTGCTTTAACATATAACCTGTCAAATAACTGCATTAATCAGAGTGTCAGAGAGAGGTATGGAAGGCAGAGAATAAAAAAATAGAGACAAATATTTACTAGAAAATCCCAGTTAATGTATGTTTGGAATCAGACTTCAGGAATTCACACTAAAAGTACAACTGCTATCTGCAGTACTAAAAAAAGTCAATCAGTAGATCTGGTTGTAAAATGAAGTTTTTATTTCACAGGAATTTTCACATTTCAAAATGAACTTGCCTTTAAAATGTGTGAAATGCTGAAATCTCAAATTATTTCCTGCCACAGAAAGCCTGCAACATTTTTTATTCAGTAACTTTGAATAATCTTATTACAAATAATTACTTTGATAAAGCCAAAATGTTTTATTTATGAAAAGCATAATATTATCATCTGAAATGGGTATAACAATGTTCAAAACTTCACTTTGATTTTGATCTATTCAGAATCATCAAGCGGGTCAGAAAAGAAATTTTTTAATGAACAGCACCCTCAAAAATGT
Source organism: Ploceus nigricollis (assembly GCA_013399945.1). Classification (NCBI taxonomy): domain Eukaryota; kingdom Metazoa; phylum Chordata; class Aves; order Passeriformes; family Ploceidae; genus Ploceus; species Ploceus nigricollis. Next base: position 448,267 of record VXBC01001233.1, on the reverse strand, counting down.
TAGAGCCCCTTTTCACTGACACTGTGTATGCAGCAGCCGAACAAGGGGAGATACAATAGCATACATCCACAACTTCAGTTATGAATTGCATGTTTCAGATACCCCTCCATGGCAGTACTCACAATCCAGCGGAGCTAGCAATATAAATCACAGGGCATAATGTAATGGAAAGGCAACTTGATAGAAAAACACCCTGCAATTTTAGCAAACAGCATGTGCACAGTGTTGGTTTACGGCATAGAGGGTGTTCAGTAAAAACTGATTAGCTTCTACACAAGCTGCAGAAGCCTACTGAGTTTGACATGACATTTCTCCAGAGCCACAAGTGCTGCTTCAGAGGACTTTGGCAACAAGCAATAGCCAATTTTAGCTGTCATATTATGTATTGGTATGGACTGGGCCAGTTGACCACCCGGCTAATGAGCACTTAGACTTGGCTTAAGTAGTGAATCTCTCTAAATGTTTCCTGGAGGAGGGCAAGGGAGGATTCTCCCAATGGCTGTTGTATCCAAACTCATATCTGTTTGACAATCCCTATGGTGAACTCTCACATATCTCATTTCTCTCTATTCCTAAAGTTTTTCTCAAATTCTCATGTTATGCTAACTTATCAGGCACTGCTGAAATTGTCCCAACAGTAGAAAAAAAGGGACAGGCTGTTAATGAAACAGCAAAGGAACTACATCTCCCTACAGTCACTGTGATGAGGCTTTAGGGGATGCAGTGAATGACTGTGATGTTCACAGTGTGATATCCTCTACTGGCAGTCAATAAGAGACATTGAAAGAATATTTTAGCACATTTCAGTGCAAAGATTTTACCTTCCCAAGGGCTTCTAGGCTTCCTCTCCCAGGCTGAAATAGCACGTGATGATGACATTCTAGCTGAAACCTTTGCATGAAAGGTGACACAGAAAAGAGAGGTCATTCTACTCAGTAGAAGGATTGTGGTATCCTCCCTGAAGCTATGGATTCAAATTCCTTTAAGCAACAGAATGACCTAGTCATTCTGTGAATTCTGTGACTTAATTTCACTTGCTCAACATGGGTAACCACTTCACTGAGATTCACCATCACTCGTTATTCTGCTAGCATTTCTTAGGAAACCGAACCTTTTAAATATGTTAGAGGTATGAAACAGATGCTGCACAGCACTGAGGCACTTCTGGAATGGGAAAAAGATGGGAGTTAGTTTTGTTGGGCAACCTTGAATGACAGCAGCTGGGAGCACAATGGCTGCAAAGGCCAGTCGGGGTTAACTGGGTTTTAAACAGAGATCTTAAAGAAATAGCTTTTGGATTTAAATGTATAAAATAGTAGTTAAACACTTCAGTGTCATTTAAATCCCTTTTCGGACCTCTCTCTTGCTCCCTGTATCATTCTTTCCTGTTCACATGTGTCCTTGTGACTAGATTTAAATATCAGTGTTCTCCATTAAAGAGATCACAGTATGCAGATTTTGAGGACACTTGCCTGTCTTTTGACCATAATGTCTGTGCTTCTCAGTCACAGTTTAAGTTTTTCAATAGTGAAGCTGAAATACAGACCACCAAAAGCAGATTTCTGTTTTTATCTTCTGTAATTACAGATGTTTCTTGGAATTGTTAACAAGAATTTGTGACCAGCTTCAATGCTTGAGTATTTAATAAAAACGACTGGAAATCTTCATACCCACATTTGAGTAAAGCCAGTCCTTGATGGCTACAGTCAGAATTGTGTGTTTAATCTGAATATGCTTCAGGTCACCGCCCAAAGCTGCCCTTTATAAGAATACCACTTCCAGTTTCCCTTTCTAATAGCTATAGAATTTTTTTCTAGTCTCTGAAAGCACATGATCTCTCAGGCAGCTTCTGAGTAAATAGCCATTTCTATGTCACCTTCTCTGCCTGGTTTAGTTCTCCAGTGAACTCCACAATTTTTATACAGATTTTGTTAATGGTTATTTGTCTGAAAAGATTATCCTTCCACCTCAAAAGCTTTCCAGTTCTATTTTGCTTCACTTTGGATTTCAAGAAAGTAATTTATAGAATGATTTGAATTTTGTAGGATTGGTCTTGACACACCTTTCTGATAGATTTTTCCTCAGACATGAGAGTTCTTATGGAAATGACACTTGGCTTTATGCACTTTCAATTTCTTATCCCTGACAGTCTGTTCGACTCATACAAGCCGGCACGTTCTCAATCTGTGGCGCCCAACTGAGATTATCATCTTTGTACAACTTGTTAATGCCAGTGACATTTAGAAGTCTCTGCACTGAGCTATGAAATAATTCAGATGCAGAAAGAATCCCCAAAAAAGGCGTTTGAAAAGAGCGCCTGCAGACAAAAAAAAAAAATTAAACATCCACTATCATGAACCTTCCCATTTAAGAGGATTTTGCCAAACAGATCTGAAGCTCCCTGAAAAAGAGTAGGGGCATTGGCCAGCCCTCTTGGGGTGGATGGGCTAGTTAAGATGATGTAGTACTTCCAGCATGATGTCAGTTCTAAATTCCAGATACTTTACCCTGGATCACAGAAACCAAATTTCACCCCTCCCTTCCCATACCCTTTAAAAAGTGTATGTTCATTATGTGGTTCCTCAGTTTTCTACTTACTGTGCTTGATGTGATGTACTGCCTCTTATTCTTTGGCCTTATTCTATCCCAGTGGTTCTCTGAAAGCTGTCCATTTGTTGTAAACTAGGCTTTGCTCTATGAATAGAAAGGAGGCTTTAACTCTGTTCCACTTTAGCCCTTTTATGACATTCAAGTGGTGAAAAGACAGAAGAGATTCGTAGGATATGGAAGACATGTTTTCTTGAGAAGAGGCAACTTAATTTCAAATATTTTTAAAGTTTTTTTTCTTTTTCTTCCCTACACCAGTGTGTTTAGTCCTACTGGAGAACCTGCCTTTGTAAATTCAGCTTTTTACCTTAAGCCTGGATATAAAATCACAATCTGCATTCACTGGGCACTAAATTTAGAAGATGGTATAGCAATGTTTGAAATGGGAGGGTGACAATTTAATTCCACAGCTACTTCAAACATGTAAGAGAAAATGTATATTGACAAGTGTACAAAAGATTTTAAAATTTTGTGGCTGGTTTCTTGTAGAATGTAAGGTGCTGTTCCAGGTATTTTATTACCCCAAACAGTGGATGTGTGAGGACTGCAGATGCCCTCCCAACCTAAAGGTATTTCAGAGTGCTCACCTGAATGTCTCCTCTGGTTGGTGTGTAGTTTTAGGGTTATACTCAGCACCTTTTTTACCATGAAGTATAGATAATAGTAAATAAGATCATGCTTGAAAAATTGCCTTTTCCATTCTTGTAACATTCCCAACATGAATGTTAGGCAGATTACAAAGGATTTTCTCTTTTTTGAAGACTGACAGACCAGTATTTTTCCTGAAACAGTATTATGTCAATTGATACTGTCTAATATCAGAAACCCCTGAATAAACCTTGAAATTTCTTGAGCTATATCTGCATTAGGCTATCAGATTTATCTGACTGCCACTAATTGCAGCTGTTACTGCTGAGGCAGGCAGTACCATGCAGAACAAATACAAGCTTTGGTTCTGAGAACAATATACCCATATTACAGCACTATAGCACTTTAAACAAGAAATCTTCCTCCTCTGCAGGGCTAATTAGTTCAGTTCAGGACTGCATTCCTGTGATCACAGTGTTTCATGTCATAGGGCTATCAAGTATTATGTGTTGGTCTCTATACTGTAAACATAAGCAGTCAATAACTAGGCTACTATTTATTAACAAGGTACAGAGTACTAAATTCAAGGAGATTTCCTGTCAGGTTCAGCTCTATTTTTGGATTTTCAATAGTTGGAAGTACTTTTCACTTGAGTTTTTACTGCTTAGACTGTGTTTCAGTGGGATGTTGGAGTGTGTCGTGGCCTAAGCTCCCTGCTGTAGATAAGTCCTGTTCTTTCTGCTCCTACCTGGGCAGTGCTGCTGCTCATCTCACACCACTGTAAATGCTCAGTGGGTCCTCAGTGATCCAAGCAATCTCATCAGTCCTTTGAAAACTATCCTGTCATAACACAGCAGTGATATCAACAAGTATTTAGCTTCTGGTAGGTCACCAAACTGAGTCAGTCTGATGAGTGCCAGGTTAGCACTCTAAGGAGTGCTAACCTTAGACAAGGAGACACAAAGATGATGGTGCTGGGGAAAAGAAAGGCAAAACCAGCAAGGGGTAACTGGGAACTACTCCCCTTTTTTGGAGGTAGCTGATAAATAAGGTAAATTTCTGGAGAAGCCATGACCTTATCAGGTAAATTAGGTGAATCCCAGACTAAAAATATCCATATTTGGGCAAAGTCTACATCGCAAAGGCCATGGTCCCATACTACTATTCCCTCTCTATTGTGGTAGGCAGAGGCAAATTTATCTTAGCAAGATCCAACCAGCTCTTCTGGAATTCACAACTCTTGAGTTACGAGTGCATTAAATTGGCCCTTTAGATGATCCATTTAAAAGAAAATAGGCCTAAAAGTCACACAGATTTTTAAATAAATGGACAAAAACTTCCATGCTGTATGAGCAACTGAAAAGTAGTTACTGTGTGGGAAATGCTTTCCACCACAGAATCATGGAATGATTTAGTTTAGAAAAGACCTCTAAGATCATCAAGTCCAACCATTAACATGACACTGTCAGGTCCACCATTAAACCGTGCCCCTAAGCACCGCATTTTTGTGTCTTTGAATGCTTCCAGGACAGTGATTCTCTTGAGTGGTCAGCCATTGCTTGATGTTCTATTTGGTGAATAATTTTTTTCATAATATTGTAATAATGTCCTATTATCCAAACTAAACATCCCCTGATGCAACTTGAGATAATTTCCTCTTGTCCTATCACTCGTTTTGTGGAAGAAAGACTGACTGACATGGTGTCCCTACCATGGAGAGGAAAGGAAAGGCATGAGATGCACTGAGCATCCAGGTCCAGAGACGCAACTATGGAAAACTTTTCTAAAATAAGAAGAATGAAAGGAGGGTGTTTTTGAGATCAGGTCTGAAGATCTGGGGAGTTTATCAAACCCCTATACATTAAATGGTAGCATTGTTTAAAAAGCTGTATTTTTATCCGTGACTGTGAGAAACTGTAGTATTTAGTGTATATAAATATTTGATGATTAACTTTGGTTAAGAGCTATGCTATCTCTGTTCATATCATAAATCCAAGCTCTGAAGCAATAGCTTGGACAAAACATTAAGGACTCAATTGTGCCTTGAAGGCACGGCACCACATCGGGGATAATGCAGAGGCACGTCACCTCACCAGGAGCTCCAGGAGGGGCTGTGCCTCAGGCATGCACTCTGCCTCCTGCAGCTCCTGGGGAACGCAGCTAATGCACTCCACTTAGATGGGCTGTAGCATGTACTCCAAAGGCAGGAGACTCTCTTGGCCTCAGAAGACCTGGAGCTTGAGACCCTTCAGCCTCCTGAACCTGCCTTGCTTTCTGTGAAACAGCTGCATTAGCAAAGATCCTAGCAGCAATTTTGAAGGAGCCACCATGAAGTCAAAGAGCTGTCTCTCCTCTGTACTTTGCATAATTGAGTGCTGTTTGAGGCAACTCTCTAGAAATCCAGATGGAAGACACTAGAGGTGTCTCAACAGCACATTTGCATTCTGTTGGGAGAGGTTCACCACTGTGTACCTCATGTAACAACCATCCTGTCTAGTGTTGATGATATGCCTTAAAATTGCGCTGGTCTGCACCATGTCCCAGGATGTCAGCTCTGGTGCAGTATAGAGGCTGATGGAAATATTGTCCACCAAGAAGAGTACAAGGACTGCAATGAAATCTGCTCCTCACCAGGAAAGTGGTTAGCAGAGAGGTTCATTCTCTTCTATTCTGCAGGCCTGAACACATAGTCTCACTCTACATCTCTGAAAATACCTTGCAATATTCATAAACTTGATGTTATACAGAGGAGACTTGACTTTAAAATTATCTTTTTAAGGAAACAAAAGTTTGCATGCAAGGGGAATTTCATCATTTTTGTAATACAATAGGACACTGGCAAATGTAAGAAATAATATGCCTGATGGATAAAATTGGAACTCATTATTTTCTTGCTGTTTAAAATATGCTAAGGATGTTAGGCATTCCATTTTTGTCTCTGTTCATAGTGTGCTTCCTCTAAGTCCTTGTTCTGTGAGCCCTTCATATATGCACAAGGTACATACATGCTGCTGCAAATTTGTGTGTCTGTGAGAGTGATCTGGCTGTGGGTGTGAGACTCCGGTGGATTACAGTGGTTACATTATCCTGACAGGTAATTGCATAGCTCATTCTTAAATCCATTCTCCCCTAGGCTATCTATTCTTCCATTTATTATTCTCGTTTCTAGAAAGTGACTGATGACTGAGTTGAACTTATGGTAACAACCTAAACCTAAACCCTTTCCTTTTCCACAGAATGCTACAAAGAACAGATTATTTCTTCCCTTTAAAATAGTTTTACCTTTTTTGAAAATACTGAGAATATCAACATAACCTCCTCTCAGGACTTCTCTAGTCTGAACAACCTGATTATGTCAATCTTCTCCTGCAGTCCCTGTTTTCTCACACTCTGATGTTGTGCTTTGAGCTCCTTCGAGATGTCGTGTATTTTCATTGAAGTGCACTGACTACCATAATGCAACTGAAGATCCACCAATGCTGAATAAACTGGATTGACTTGGGCATATTCTACCACCACACTCCTCTTTATTACACAATTCATTATATTACCTGTCCAGGATTTGATGTGGTAGATAAGGTTGTAGAAAGAGTAAAACTTTTAGATAGCAACCCAACCAATACGGGAAGACTCATTGAAAATCTGATGATGGAATAAAAGTTTGGGTGAAAGGGATCACAGACTCATCATACTGAGAACAGGAAGGAGGGAGAACAGCAGAGTAGGCATAATGGACTTCAGAAAAGCACTCTTCAACAGCTGAGGAAACTGGTAAGTGGGGTCCCCTGGGAAGATAATATAAAGGATAAAGGAATTCAGGAGACCTGGCAGTTATTGAAAGAGACTGTATTAAAGGCACAAAGCAAAGTATTCTGATGCAAAGGAGCACTTGGAAGAGAGAATGTGGCTGAATCAGGAACTCTTTACGGAGTCAAGAATGGAAAAAAAAGGAGATATATTAAAAGTGGAAACAAGGACAGCTGAATAAGGTTGTGCGTGGAGGATGATAGCACAAGCATGTAGGGATGAACTCAGAAAGGCTAAAATGCAAAATGACTTACAACTAGCAAGGGAGATGAAAGGCAAGCAGACACGGTTCTAGAAATACATTAGGGAGGGAATAGACGGCAAAGCAGCAAAAAGTATCATATCAGTACTGAAGAGAGAAGGGAAGGAAAGTAAATAACAGAAGGCACAGAGAAAGGACACTGCAGTCTTTTTTTCCTGCTTTCAAATTAAGAAAATGAAATGGTGTTAGAATAAAATTAAAAAATGCACCCTTGAATTCATGGGATGTTAACTGAAAAAGCTGCAGAGCTATCACTTTTTAGATTTCATGGATGCTTAATGAAGACTGGAAGAAGGGCACTTAGGCTAAGTCTGTAGCAAGTAGTGCAGCACAGCAGGAGTGGCTATGGAGGGGCAGAATTGGTATGAAGACCTTAAATCCACACAGTGCCTTTCTCCAAAGTGGCTTTCATTTGGTCCCATGCAGAATGTTTAGGGGGCTTTTGAGGGGTGTTTTCCAGTTTAGCTTAATCCAGGAGGACCTCATGAGACTGAGTGTGAACTAAAGCATGAGGGCTATTGGGAGATTTATTTCAGAGGCATGTATTTGATTTGGATTTAAATGGTAATGTTGGTGTAGACATTTAGGACTAAACTGGGGGAAAATGAGGGAACTAGAGATAAATGTTCCTACCTTCAACAGCAAGTCATTCTAACCTCATTTTTAATTGAAAAAGAGAGAAAAAATAGTGTTTGACGTAATGAAAGGTTGTAAGTATGTGACATAATCTAACTTTGGATCAGTCTGAACATTCTCATGTAGGAGTTTCATGAACAAATCAGAAAAATAGCTGAATAAAATCATTGTTACATAAAACACTGTTTAACATCTTGAACAGACACGTGGAATGGGCAGTCAACATATGGCCAGTAACTATTGCTTAATAAATTATTTCCTTGTTCTTTTTATCACAACATCATCTTCAAACACCTTAGAAGGAAATCCACTTTGTTTATTATAAGCACGCTTTTATGGGGACAAGGGATTTGGCTCAGTGCATTGCAAAAAAGCGAGTTTTAATGTGAGAGCTTGTGAAAGTAATGTTGATGAAGCAGGCAATATAAGGAGTTTGCTGAGCTTAAATATGGTATTACCCTTATATGTGATACACTATCAAATGGATAGGACAGAAGAAGGTTCAGAAAGGGAGTCATGACCAAAGCAATGGGAAAAAAAAAAGTGCACATGTGCTGAAGAAAAGCAGGGAAACAGGCAACATATGTGAAAGTTACGTATGCTACAAGATCTTAAGAGTGGACTTTACATGTAAAATTGTTAAAGTCATCCTCTAACAAAGCTTGAGCCCATGTCTTCTGTAATCTCTTGTTCAAAGAAATACAAGCACAAGTATTTGAGTGATTCTGTGATCCTGTGAACCAGCATCACGCTTGTGCATGTATTCCTTTTATAGGCACCTTTATACACTATTTTAAACAACTGTACAAAAATAAACAAAAATTCTATGCAAGTGCCTTATTACTTTTTTAAAACCAGTGTGTAGGAGCAAGTAATGAGATATATTTGATCTGATTATCAAGTATATTACTAAAATGGTTGTAAGACTTTATTCATAAATGTCATTTAAAAATTATTTCAGATGAGTATAAATGTCTGTGAAATTACTGTTTTCACTGAGTATCTTTTGGTATTAATAAAAGAGAATATTAACATAAGAAAAACTTGTTAGTTCTCTAAGTAGTACCAGAAGTTTGGTAATTTACCAACTTTTCAATAAATGATACTAAATTGAAAGTCTAGTGCTGCTTACCTTAATGTACTTAAATAAAATATATATTTTATTTAAGGTTTTACCAAGAAATAAGCCTCATATGAGAGAAAAAAATCTAGCTCTCCAAATTCAAAGTAGTAGTATCATTTACTAGATGAAATATATCAATCCTGAAAGTCAGCTTCCACTAATGTGCTCATTGCAAAATTATTGGTGGTAATATACCTAATTAGTGAATTTTACATAAGATTTATTTTATTCACAGAAGCTTGGTTTGATAAAATTCTTCACTGTAATTCGTTTAATAGGTAGCCTATAGAAACTACATTAATATTACATCCATGAGCAAAGAGATTACCCCACAGTTAATGACTCCCTTGGGTTGCCCTTTTCTGACAAAGGCACAGAGCCAAAAAATTCCATTTTTTCCCCCTTCACTCTGAAATAAATGTTGCTATGTGAAAAACCAAGTGTTGGTACTTTTTATAACATCTGGGTTGTGAAAAAATGAGTAGTGACAATATAAACAAAGTCTGAAACAAACATTGCTCTGCTTTGTATTGACAAAAATCTGTTTAGGGTAAAAAAAAAGACTCCAAAGGCTGTCGATATGTCTGCTAAATGACTCATAAAACATCTAGATGTGATTGGGGTCAGAATAAGAAGAATTTTGCATCTTAAAGGATTCTGCAATGAAAATTTTTAAGTCAAACAGTGGTGTCCCTTGGTGTATTCCTTGTGGGCATGAAAGCAGTGGTAGCTGCACACCAGTGTTCCAATGGTTTCCAAAACTTGTGGTTCAGAAGATCTTATATTTGTTTGCTTTACTTCTGCCTTTGTTTCACAAGGGCTGAAGTGTCACACAGGCAATACCTGTTATGACAGCATGACTGTCTTACCACTATTCTAACACCTTTGTGGTGGAGGCAATTTGGGATCACTGTCTGCTGCAGATCTAGACCAACACGAATCCTGAAGAGAGGATTGAGAGGGAGGAGCAGCTTGAAAAGAGTGCACTTGGTGGTCTTCCAGAAAGGCTTGAAGTATTCTCTCATCCAGTCACATTATTTCAGGCAGGGAGATAAATATTGTTGAGTGCAATAAAAGATTTCATTAGAAAAGAAGAAATGAGAACTATACAGGTCTTGGGCATCTGCCTACTTTTATGGATATCAAAACAAAAGCAAACAGAGATGATGCCATAACAGGAGACCAATAGACATTTTTTGCTATCAGAAGACAATTCATGCCATTCTAAGATATCTAGATATATGAGACGAATTCCTTTCTGCAAGGAGCTGTTGTCCCTCACTCACTGTGGAGACAGGTTAAACAAAATGTCTAACTTTTAATAAGAAAAAGTCGTGGCCTTAGAGTCTGAGAACATGTATTTTGTCCTGACAAGAAATATATCTTGAAAATATTAAATGTTCAACCTCTTTGAATTTATTTTCTTTGCTTTCCAGTTCCCATGTCTGCCCAAGGCAGGTTTTTATTCTTGCTGGCTTGGCTCATCCTTACAAACCCAGCAAGGCCCAGGCTCAGGTTATCCCTGTCAGCCCCATGGCACAGCCCCTGGGGACTTGGCCCGTGCTGACCTGTTCTTCTCTGTCAATGCCTGGGCATGGTTTGGGGCTGTAGGCAGGAGTTTCTCCCTTGAAATTGGCATGGCAGCCTGGATGGAAGTCTGAATGCAAACTGTGATATGCCAAAGCAGGCACTGAAACCAGGGTCTGTCCTGGTTTTAGTTAGTTTTATACACTAGTTTCTGAACCACATTATCTTCCCTCTCTCTGGAAAGAATGATAAAGGGCATTTAGCTTTTTTTCTAAGGAATAGATTAGAGTATCTTTTTTTATTTCCTTCTCTTTCATATTTTAGCTCATAGAATAATACTAAAAAATTCCTGTTGCTTTATAATAGTCTCATAGTAAGTGGCTTTTGCAACTGATTAAATATCTCAGCTTCGCTCCCGTGTTAATCAATTGCGGCATACGGTTATTTCTTCATGCACTGCTGCAATGGAGAGGATCTTTTACCATATAAAAGCTCCATCCCAGCTGTGTCTGCTGCTCTGGTTCTAGATATCAGCTTCTTTTATGGTTGTGTTTTCCATGACTGTAGAACAAGAATCATAACGTGTTTTGTGGTCATGGGAATACGGAAAACGGGAGAAAAATGCATAGTGACCTACTTTTAAGAAAATAATTGGAGCATATCACATATGTTTGTAACATAGAAAGCATATTAATATTTATGAGGAAGTACCTTTACTTTTGAGATAAATTTTAAAAAATATTTTGATTTTTTCATGGACCATGTTTCTGATTTAAAAATAAATGATATCAATTCTAAGTATCTATTTCTAGCTTAAAAATTTCTATCAGATTAGCTGTAATATATTTAATGGAGAGTTAAGAGTCTCATCTAATTTATTCCAAAATATTGTGATGAAAAGCAAAAAAATTAAATAAACTTGGAAGTATCAAAAATTGTATTTTCTGTAATTTTTCATTTTAATGTCTTCAAAACCTTTAAAATGGTGATGATTTAAGTTCCATAGTCAAAATATTTCCTTTGTAAAGAAACATGAATCAGAATACAATTTTTAAGCTTAGCCATGTTTATATGCACAAGTGATTATTGCATAAGGAGATTAATAATAAATCACAGAGAGATTTATAAATAAGTTATCCATGGGAAACTGAGCTAGTGCTGCCAATTTACTCCTTTACTTTGTACACATTGGATTGTCATTAAACTATTTAGTTATAAGCTATTTAGCATTTAATTCCATATATTGCCATTTTATGAATTTGGGTAATAGACATGGTGAGCTGCACAGCCACTGCTCAGTGGTCTGCACGGCAATAGTTGTGCTTAGGAGACTCTCTGGAGATATTCACCTCAGTATATATATATATATATATACACATATACACACACAATTATCTATCATCTATCTATCTATCTATCTAATCTATCTATCTATCTATCATCTTCTATGCGTGTATACAGCTGCATGCTTATTTTAAATCAGACTTTTGCCCTGACTTGGGCTGAAGTTGCAACAACCCTCAAGTCCACAGCTGCACTGATTAAGACCACTATTTGTCAGCTACTACTGGCAACTTCATTAGATTTCTACACTGAAAAAAATACATTTTTTCCACTATAAATTGAATGTGATGTGGCCTGATTATGTGGATGGATGTGGTGGGAACTACTAAGGTGGTCATACGTGATCTCTAGCTAAAGGTGCTATCCATCAGCATTAGGTCAAAACCAAAATAATATTTCTGTCTGGTTTTGTGAGTGTTTTTTGGCAAAGTGCTTATTCTGTTCATTTCTTTGAAGGCACATGTTTTTAGGAAAGCTTAAAAACAGAAAAAAAAGTTTAAAAATAAGACATTAAGTGTTATGCAAATCATACCACACAGCTGTTTTATGATCCTATCACTTTGAGAAAGAGGGAGAGAGGCTCTTTTGAATCTAATCTTACATAGTCCATCTGTTGCAGCATATGACAAGAAGTCAAGCATTTGAACTTTTAGGAGCCGTTATGGATCCTTGACATGGATCTGGCTCTTATTGTGCAGCCAGTGTTGATACTTCCACTGATTGCACTGATTGACTGTTGTGTCATATCATCCTTGGCCTTTCCGACTCCCTCACTTCGGGGGATATCAACACTAGTAATCGTCAGACAGGGCTCAATTGATTATTTTCAGAATTTTCTCTGGCTATTGACCATAATGGAAAAAAATTGTGCCTCTGAATTATTCAAAATGAAAACATACACAGAAGAAATCAATAAGGCACATCTGATATTAAAGACAAATTAAAGCAGGCAGTATAATGTGTCTTGGGGCACCTGCTACAGACAAAGAAGAAAGCATTTTAGAGGTAAAGAAGACTCTTTTCCTCTTTTCCTTTCATTCTTTTACAAGTAATATATTTTAGCTGTCAAAATTAACATCTTTATGAATTAGGACATTAAGGGTTTCTTTTCAACTTGTCCTTTGCAAATGTTAGAATTTAACTCCAGACTTTAGCACAATAATTCCTTCTTTGTATCCCCACAGTCTTTTTAACTTAAATGGAACATGCCATGCTAGAGGGATGAAATTACAGAAAAATGTTCAGGTCAGAAAAATCACATTAACAAATATCTAGAGTTAGGCACTAAGCCTCTGCAGACTTTGAAAGTGCTGGAGATTAAACTAGTGAAGAAAAATGTGCCTTTCTGTGAAATATATGACATGTTAACATTAGGAAAATGTCCCCTATATGAATCACAGACAGGATTTTCAAAAATCTCCATGAGAGGGATGGCTTCATTTTTGGGCAGCAGTATTACTGGAGAATCCTCTAAGGTTTTACTCTGAATTTCTTATTCAAGACAGACTGCATGTAGAACTCTGAGGTAATGGATATCACGTAGCATCTCTGGTTTTCAATTGGTAAGAGTCAGGATTTGGAATCATTAGAATATTCTCTGATTGCAATTCTGCTATGAATGTGGTAAATTTCTTAGCAAGGGCTGCAGAAAAAACTGTTCCATGTCTGTGGTTTGAAGCAATCAAGAGAAAACAACACAGCACATGTGTGACAATGGGCAACATTAATACCTTGAACATTTCTAGGACTCATTTGGAAATCTTTACTAGGATTTGATTCCTTGCTTCATGGGATGATAATTTTTTTTCAGTATTATCCCACTGTCTTCTTTATAGCAAATTTTTATTTGCATTGAATTGAAATATCAAAAAATATGCAAAGGAAGCGTCAGTAATGTAATCATGTCTTCTAAGGAAATGAAACCCTTTCCTAAAAGTCTGAAAGAGGGGCAATTGCTGCTATAATAATTAATGCTCACAGGAAAGACAGTCATACCCAGGATGATGAAACAACCCCCAGGAATGAGAATATTGATGGTTGAGTGGTCTTTTAAAAAACTCACACAACTGGAATTTGTTTCCACTTGTCATTGAAATTCATACAGGCGGTTGAACCCTATAAAACTAAATGGGCTTTCATTGAGGCTTTTGGGGGATGGAGTAAAGAATGTAAGGACACAAAGCTGCTGTGTAAAAGGGGAAATCTGAATGATTTCTGCTATTATTTTGTCTTTTACTGGAAAATGTGAATAGGCTTAAGCTGTTAATACCAGGACATTTTTACTGCACGAGGTAGGATTTCCAAAAATATAAATTATTGAGAGATGCAGATAAAATATTTAAAACTACTTAATGTGTTAGGTGCCCAGGTTCTCTTGATCTCAATGGAAAATAGGTACATAAACTGCTTAGCAGTTTAGAAAAATTATTCTGGTATCCCATCCTCCCTTGTAAACACCTAAATTCAGCTTAAATTCTGGATAAAGATGCACAATGTGCTGTGGAGGGACTATACACTATGGTATTCTTCTTGTCTAATTTTACACACTAGTCAGAAATTTAAGAATGTATTTAAAACAAAAGTCTTTAGTGCCTTCAGAAATATTATAAGATATGCAGGAAAACTCCATAGGATTACCAGATATGATATAGGAACCCCGCTATAAAACTTATCCCCTCCTGAAGCTACCAGTTGAGAGTAGAAGGAAGAATCTGTGTTGCTTCAAACAGGAGCAGATGTGTATATTCAGCATGGGAGTCTTAACTTAAATTGTACGGCTTTGCTCACATTTTCCAGATCAGAGAGTATTTCTGAGGTCCTGAATGTGGTGGTGACCATATGGTGTGGCATTTCCTCCTTGTTGAGGTTTGGCAAGGAAACCTGTGACCACTGGTTGAACAGGAGCCATGGAGAGCTACCACAGGTAAGTCTGAGAACGGCTCAGGGCACTGGATTAAATCTCTTCGCTGGCACATCTCAAAACTGTCAACTGAGATTGATAAAAAGTGAGAAACATGAGATTAGATATGGCTTGGAAAGGTGGACTGGGTTTCACACTTACATTGCAAAGGCTGAGTTTTGCACTAACCCAGTGCTTACTGAAAGCACAAACTGTAATAGTGGCTGATGTTGAACCATGGCTAAAAAAGAGTTCAGGAGAGTTCTACTTCTTCAAAAAATGGAATTGCACATTGACAGTGGGTGGTTGCCAGTTCAGTCTTCATATTACTTGAAGCTACCTTTTTTGCTTATTACTTTGACAAAATCATGTATCATGACATGGCATCCCTGTGACAAACTGCTTAAAATCTGTGCTACAATAGTTAACATACACACCCAAAAATGTGTCTCTGTTTTGGATGCTGTTTTTCAATTTGGATTAAATTATTTGCTTCTTAAATGGAGGAGAAAAATATCACATCACCCTGGCTTCACTCAGTGACAGGGAATTACTAAAATGTTTGTTGTTATAAATGGGAATTCTAATTGTTGAACCAAGTAAAACATTATCAGCTTTATAGAGTCTGTGAAACTAGTGAGAACTGCTTAGCAATATTTCTTTTGGAAGTATTTAATGCAGTCTCAAAAAATACATTTTTCTTCTGTTCAGTTCTGCTGGTAATCTTATGTTGCTTGGGTAGATCCAGATGAGCACACCAAGGATGAATCTTTGTAAAGAAATGATGCTCTAGATATTGTCCCTATGACTACTGAGGCACTATTATCCTTGGGAACACCAGACTCAAGATTTAGATTATTGGACTGGTATGAAGGCTTTCTGTATCACAAACCCCGTGCATGTACATGTGTAAAATATATCTGCATTCTCTGTATCAAAAATTGCTGTTCGATAGTTCGCACAAAAAGGTTTTTTTCTCACCACATCTTCTCAGTAGTGTGTCCCTCTGCGAAACAATAAGACATGAATAAAGCTACAGCAATATTTACAAGGAGTTGCAAGCATTGGAGAAAGGAAATAAATGTGAAAGAATGTAGAAGAGCAATAGTGTATGTAAGCATGGTCCTGAGTAAAAGGGCTAAGGGACTGGATGCTTGGCTACTTGCAATTCCAGCTTGTGCTGTTGTCAAAGCACAGAGGTGTTGAAGAGGTGCTCTTTAATCTGTGGTGGAAGGATGTGAAAACAAAGTCAGAACAGGTCAAAGAAGAAGGAGGATATGGCAGGAGTGATCTTGGTAGTTTTAAAATACTTTCTATGCTCTCAAATAACTGAGTGCCATCTCGCTTTGATCCAGGAATCTCTGTCAGAGTGACCAGTTAGACCTTATTGAAACAAGCCCCCAAGGTCAGTTTAGATCTAGTTGATTTTGTCTGGCAATATGGATAAAGCTAAATGCAGATTTGGTGCTACAACACTTGTGCAACTGACTTGGAATCCTCAGGCGTCTCAAGCCCTATCCAAAATATGCAACAGATAGTTCCATGTCATGCTATGAAAAAATTAAAAGGATTATGGATTTAAAGCCCACAGAAAAGGTCTGGATTTCTCATATTCTGTTTCCAAATGGGAATTACCTTATACACTATAAATGAGTCAACATCTCTCTTGACTCTTCGTTGACCCTTCTGTTTTCTTCAGGATAAAAACTGTAGCTAAGAACCTACACTCAGAGCTGGTTGCAGGATAATGAATGCCAAACAGATGTGTACATCCCTTCTAGTCTGAACATGTGCACTTAAGGTAAAAGATAAGGTTACCTCCTTCTCCATGACATTTCTCATCTAGTGACCTGACTCAGTGGCCCGTTGTAGATATGCAGGCTTTTGGGTACATTTTTCTTCCTGTGGACTGGATAAGCTGCAAGATTGCTAGAAGTTATAACTGCAATGCTAGTCTTATACTGTGCTTGTGATTTCACCTTCACTAAAGTCTGCTATTAAACTATTTGGAATAGTGTAAGGCTCATAAGTTTTAGACTGCAAAAATAGATTAGATGATAGACTTATTTTCTGTTTTCATTGCATGTATAAGTTATAGGAAATGAATTATAAACTCTGTGGAGAGGTGTCAGATGATGAACAGCCTTCATCCTGTACACTTCTGAAAGCTGAGTGTGGAAGCTCAGGGAAGTGCACCCTTGCTTTTCTCCCGAGCAGTCCCTCCTCACAACTGTCAGAGGCAAAGTAAGAGGATGTTTTTTCTGGAGTAAAGCAAACATTGTAAGTGTTCCTTATAGACCTGCAGAAGTGTAAAACCATGAGGTGTCCAAAAAAACTGGTATAAAAGAAACAGGTATACCTCTGGGACATTGTTGTAAGAAGTACAGTTGTAATCTTTTCAGTCTAAGTTCTTACACTGGCACTCTCCACCACCTTCCCTTTCACAGAAGTATACCCCACATGCCTTTGATACCAGTTAATAGACCTGTCTTCTTGTGTTTTACCAATTTCAATCTCATTCCAATAATTTCAGTAGAAGTCTATTGCCTGTGATTTCTCAGGAAGTCATACACAAACGTATTTTATGGAACAGGAGGGATGGAACATTTTAAAGAAATTTATTCAAAATTATTTCAGAACTGACTGTTTGAAATGCTTTGGAAAGATGTTGGACTATTGTTACATAGAGATTTTCCTGTTAAATGGGAAGTGATATTGGATGGCTGCTTTAACATGGTACTACAGAAAACATCTACTGGTAAAGCAGAAGTAATGGCCTACATCAAGGACAAAACCTGCATTTTTCAAACCTATAAGTAAGGTGCTTAAAGAACAAAAGTGAACTCAAGACCTGCATGGTATTTCTACAAAGCCTTTCTCTACAGTGGAGAGCCCTTTACTAGTATGGCCACCAAGTTAATTAGAGGGCTGGAACAAATTCGGTTTTTTCAGCCTGGAAAAGGTTTCAGGGAGACCTAATTGTGGCCTTCCACTACCTGAAGGGAACCAGCAGGAAAGATGGAGAGGGACTTTTTTGTAAGAGCATGTAGTGACAGGACAAGAGGGAATGGATTCAAACTAAAAGAGGGTAAGTTTAAATTGGATATTTGAAAGAAATTATTTTTTGTGAGGGTGGTGAGGCACAGGAATGGGCTGCCCAGAGAAGCTGTGGGTGTCCTGCCCCTAGAAGTATTCAAGGCCAGGTTGGATGGGGCTCTGGGCAACTTGATCTAGTGGGAGGTGTCCCTGAACACAGTGGTAGAGTTGGAACTAGATGATCTTTCAGGTTCTTCCAACCCAGGCCATTCTATGACTCTATGATCACCCCAATATGCTGCTCCTAGGAAGGAGGTTGTGAGATTTACAAAGCTTTATGTTTTCATAAGAGAAACAATGTGTTACAATAACAGGTGCCATTAGAATAAATCACATTGAAGATATTTTCATCCCGGACTTACAACAGGGTTTTAGGGCAGTTAGAACCTGATAATACCATTTTATCAGGTGATACAATGCTGGTGCTTGCAGAAAACTCAAGAAGGCAATTTGTTAATTAAACATGAACATTACTATCTCCAGAAAAGAAACAATATTTTGGGAATATTTTGTTATTTTTTACTATTTGCCAGCTCAGGAAAATCCCATTTAGCAATCTATAATTGCTAAAAAGTTGTTGCCAAACAAAATAATTGAAGAAAAAATAAACTAAACTGAATAAACCAATGATACTTCTGTCTTTAACAGACATTGTAAACAGTGCAGAGTTGAAGGAAACCTCCTACCCCCAACAATTCCCAGTTATATTAGTAAATTTTCAAAAGCAGATGAGAAGAAAAATTGATCTTGGAAAGAAACCAAAGGATGACATCATCAGTTTAGTGATTCCAATTCACGCTCTAATGTGGAAATGGTAAGAAGAATTATACAAGCACAAAAGCAGAAGTGGTTGCAATAAAGATAAATAAGTAACAAGAAATTTCCTGAATTTGAAATGGTTTAATTTCACATGCCATTAACTTTGATTACGACTTTTTTAGTGAAACCAGAGAAAATGAAGGCGTGTAGCTGCATCTTATTCTTTTCCATTCCAATGTTCACATACCTCTGTATACCGAAATTCATCATTGCTAGGTTCCACAGTTCCTTTAAAAAAGTTGAGCTAGACAATGCATCTACTAATTCAAAACCCACCAGTTCACTAAAATAAATAGTTTTAAATGAACACTATGCTTATGTGGCTTTCCATGACATCCTTCAAAGTTGCATATAAAAGTTTATATTATGAACTAGCTACTCTCTGTCCTGTGATTAAAGAGCACATGATGACCTCATGAACCACCCTTTAGACTTCCAGTGCTTCTGGCTTTAATATTCTGTACTAGATTCACAGAGCTCTTCTACAGATGCTAAGCGTTCAATCCTGAAGGCTCCACTTCATCATCAGGTAATTAGTATTTTCATTAACTTGCTTATTGTCAAGGAAAATGAGCCTTGATCATCTAATTTTTCCTCAATGAGTTGAATATTGTAATATATCTATAATTAATGTGTTTTATGCCACAAACGTGTAATGGAGTGGAAATCTGAGCCTGCTCCCAGCAGTCACTGTCAGTAAATGTTTGATGAATAAACAGAGACTTTCTAATGGGAAATGGTGGCGACTTTTATAAGCAGACACAATAAAGACTTTATTAACATACTTAAGAAGCATTCTGGGAAATAGAATTGAATGCATTATTACTGTAGACTCCTTTTGTGAAAAGTAAATTTTACTGTCCCCATAACAAATGTTTGCTTGTTTGATGTAACTTGTAGTGTCATTCTTTTATGGAGCATCTTTCAGTGTAAATCTGTGATACATTTTAAAGCTACATATTCCCTATGGGTCTATGATCTTAAAAAAAAATCCCTCTGAAATTTGTAAAAACTAATCACTTATATACCTGTCTGTGATAGAAAAAGAAATAGAAAGGAAAAAGAAACAACACTGAGCAGATATAAGAAAACTCAAATTAAAGTGAAAATCTTTTTAAAATGAAAATTTATTTTCAGGTGTTCTGAGAATGAAGGAAAGCTGGGGTGGAATGGAAGATCATTTGCAATGTCACATCTGCTATAAATAAGACTTAATATGTCTTTAAAATGTATTAATTAACAGCTCCAGACGTAATATCAAACGTTATAATAAAGGCACAGGAGTGTCTCTGAGCTAGTCAGGAACACATTCAGTTTCTTGACTGGCTCCAGAATGGAAACTAAAACTGTACTGGCTCAGTTTTCAGAGGTATGGTGTACACAGCCTGTTCTGCAGTCAGTGGTGACTACAGACTATAAAAACACAGCCTTCAGGAAAAAGAAAAGTCTTTTCCCTTTTAAGTTGTTTTTTTTTTTAATTTTGGGGTTTGTTTGTTTGTTTGTTTTTTGTTTTTTGGGTTTTTTTACAAGCTGGCATGATCAACAACTTACCTAAGCAAGAAAGACACTTGAATTGCATCTACTGCTTTTACTTAGCTAAGTGCAAATTCTGTGTCCTGATTTGCATGAAATTCAGAAGCTTTCTGTGGCATTGATGCAATGTGATGGAGAGGGCAGCAATAAAAAATAAAAAGAGTGGAAGAGAAAGCAAGAAAGGATACAGAGTAGGAAGCAAAGAGAATCTTCTCCAAAAAGAAAATTAGAGAGGACAATTATGAGAATAAGCAGAATGGCCTGTGGAATTACCTCTCTCTATATCCCTGTCATGGGAGCTTCAAATACTCCCCACTTTGAGCCAACAGCATCAACCACCAATGCTTTCAGGGAGTGGCTCTGATACTGAAAGCCCTCACCTGCATGACTGGTGAGGCACAAGCACAGGCTGGGGAAGGTTGCCATGTTGCCTGTCCTGCCACAAGCAATCCAGAGACAGCTGGTGGGGTCAAACTCCAGAGCATGCTCTGGGACAGGAACTGTAGATATAACCATGGGGAGCTGGCTCTGTTTCACACATCTGAATGCAACTTGTCCTCTGAATCTCGTGGAGAGGATTCAGCATGCTGAGGGTGTGATGCATCGGTCCTACATTAGATATCTACCATACGTTTTCTGAATCAAGATGCAATGAGTTATTTCTACTTCTTTCTTTGATATTTAAGGCAGAAGTTTTAATTTTATGTTCTATTAAGAAATCTAAAATATTACAGCAAAATTGCGCATAATTTAGAGAAAAAAAAGCGATGGGCCACATGTCATTAATAAAGAACTTTATTTCCATAAGGACAGTCAGTGTTTTTTTACATTTTCATTCCTGTTTGGTGGATTGAACATCAGTATTGCATTTGGAACAATTTTTTTTCATTTCTAATTTGCTCTAGTAGACATAAATCCAGAAAACTCAAGTTTTGATACAAGTAAATCCCATAATGGATTTATTTTGTAGATGCATCCATAATTCAGAAAAGAATTGCCTGCTTGTGTGTTGTAACCGACCAAATGTAGATGACTACCATATTTATATTTATATTTAAAGTAGCTGTTAAACTCCCAGAGTGATCAATGAAGAGACAATGTCACTTAGAGATTATGATTTATCTCATCCTAATGTAGATCTCAGGAACAAGCCAGATGAACCTCAGTCTAAAGGTATGAACTTCTTGTCACCTCTCTGCTAAGCAATGTGACTCACTCAGATATTGAAGTTTACTTAATAGATGATTAGAATTAAATAAACCTCCCTTTGAAAACAAGTTAGTCAAAATATTAAGAATCCGACCATAGAGAGTAATTCAGAATGTCAGAGGATGAAGATGTGACTGAAGTTGATTTGCTGTTGTTGTTGTTATTTTTGTTATTTTTTGGTCAGATGTACTCTTGACATGCTACAGCAAAAGAATTTCATTAGAAGTGTTTTGCAGGGGCAAGACTGAGAAGAATTTGTGCAGGGAGTTCTAAATATGGCCTACAATTTTTTTTCCAGTGGGCAGGTTCTTCATCTCTCCCGCAAAAAGGAATTTAGTCAAATCAAGTCTTAGAACATAATGTTAAGAAAATTAAGTAATGTGGTTGAAAGCCGTGTTCATTCCTCCTGAATTTAGGCACTTAAATAGGTGCCCAAAATGAGGTGTATAGTCACCATACCTTCATATGGGGAAAGAACATTTTCATATTCAGTTGTCTTATGTGGAGTATTTGCCTCAGCTCTTACTAACTCCACTGGAAATGAAAATATCCTGAGTTGTGAAGTTTGATAATCATGACATCTGACAAACATAATTTGATATAAAAGTCACAAAATAAATCTTACTTTGTCTGANGTGGGTGGGTTATTAAGTCAATATCAACATAGAAACCTTCAATATATATTTTCTATATTCACTGTCTATTGCACTTACATAGATGAATGAGATGCTTTACAACAGATGGTAAAACCCAATGCCAAAATCATAAAATCAAATCTCTCATAAATCAATATGTAAGATATATTTTAGTGTTCTCTAGTATCATCAACAAGCCCAACTGATTTCTGATTTAAACAGTGGTCTGACTTCCAGGATGCTGGAGAAAAGAAAGGTATGGTGTCCTGATGTGTGAAAACCAGTTAAGTAAGATTTTGTGACATTCCTGTCTTCAAGCCAGTGTCTTGGGCGGAATATGGATTGTTTTGAAAATGTAGGGAATTCTGGCAGGGTTTTCCAGTGCAGCCAAGATTATACTTGTTTTCTCCATTTTGGTACATGGCAGCATACTGAACAGTACAAGAAATATCTTAGAATTCTCCCTGTGCTTCCCTAAACTAAGAGATAACCATTTTGTATCTGAAATGCAAGAAGGCAACAAAATATTTTGGCAGGGCAGAGTTTACTATTACCACAACACACAAAGTTCAGATAAATTCTTTTTTTTCCCCACAAGAACTACCCAAACTGAAGACAACGGACCATTGAACATCAGCAGCACAAAGTGAGAGCACAGTGCTGTTCTCCATTATGCTGCTATTGATCTCAATATCTACACCTTTTTTCTAGTTTACACTATCATTATAAAACTAATATTTGATCCAGTCTTCTAATAAGAGATACACATATTTCTACAGACTTCATTGATCTTACATACATTTCTGGAATTACCTGATATTTGGTAAGATTTATCTTTGGATAAGTTATTTGAATCTTTATAAAAAAAGATTATTGAAAGTGCAAGTTAATGCCTTTTATGAAAAATATTAATTATAAATAGATGAAACAAAGATGGCAATGAAAAACCAAAGTAATATGCTGCTTTCTATCTCACTACGAAAGGATAAAGAAGAAAAAGAGTTTGGCAAAATAATGCATATAAAGGCCAGATATTCATGTCCTGAGGCCATCAGACACCTCCCTAATGGACCACAGAATGTGTAAAATAATTAATCATGTGGAGAATGTATTGCTAGGGTTAGAGATGGGGTCTTGAGCTTTTAATGGAAATACTCTGTGACTGAGCTGGGAAAAAAACTTCTGTATTTTGAAAAGGAGGGCATCTGTCATACTTAATTCATAATGGTTTAGTAGCACAATAAAATACAAGACATGGTTCAGCACTCCTATTTTGTGTGGTATTAAAACTATATATAATACAGGAAAGGTACAAATATGCAGTGAACCACTCTTCATGGTAGTGTTCACAAATATCAGTAGGAAGAATGCTTAAAAGGTTAAACTCAGACTCTCTGGGGTCAGATTTGTTCCCCCACTAGCAATACATCTGCCTCCCTAACTAATCTTTCTGTATACACTTTAGAAAGGACCCATTACCTTTTCTACCTGCCTGTTTCATAGGTTGCTGAGACAGAACGAAAATGGGTCATTTTATTTATTTCTTTGTTAGAGGACTGAACACAATGATCTACCTTAAAATAAAGAAATAATCAAATAAATATTAAACAGTGCTAATATAATCATGCAAGTTTTATAGACAAAGAATGGCATCACAGTTGAAGAACTTCAAAGGGAAACACAGTGAATACACATGCAATCTGTCTGTCCCTCTGGTGGAGACACCTTATGGTATTGTCTTTAGTAGTATGATCTGTAACCTCATTTTTTTCCACAGAATGCCATCTCCATTTATAGCATGGGCTAAACAGTGTTAATTATCTGACCATTTCCTTTAAATTTTTTTGTTTCCCCAAGGTCAAGAGGTGAATCTAACTCCTTACTTCTTCCATGCTACTTCAATCATACTTCCAGCAATTTGGGAGTCCATTATCTATGTTTTATTCAGAGCTTGAACATTGTGCAGTATGAAGGGATGCTACTCTGTCCTCCCAAAATTTGAATTGAGAAGCTTCAAACTGGATGCTCAGAAAATGGAAGTATAAACCACTGAAAATGAATTTGAGATTCCTAGTCCCCAAAAAATGATAAGTAGCCAACAGTCTTCAAAAAACCAAGATATATTTAACTGTGCAGGAGATTTGTTAGAGAGATTGTAGGAAACTTTTAAAGGTTCTCATCTGAGTTGCTTGGTGCAGGTCACATATACACAGTAAAGGAAAATTAGTTCAAACTGAAATAGTGACACAGAGAGAATGAGTTAGCTACACATGTCTCAATTGTCTTTGCACTTTCTGAGTATGTTTGGAATCAGTAACATAAAGGTTGAAGTGTGCCCCAAGAGGAATTTTTTGGGTTACCAATAATCAAATAAATATTTCAATAATCAATAAATATTTGATGGTTTCAGTACAACTAATCCAATATATTGGATTCAATACATCAAATTATACTCTAAAAAATCTAAAGTATGTCAGTATTCATATTTTTGAGGGGTTTTATTGAAGAATTAGTGGTTTAATTTCAGTCATAAAAAGTAAATTTTACTTTAGGCAGCTAAAGAGAAAAATAATTAACTGGGAAAACATAAGTATGTTAACATATGACTATCAATCATATAAACATTGAAAGACTTGGATTGGATGGGACATTAAAGGTCATCCAGTTCCCCCCTTCTCTGCCACCCATTAGACCAAGTGGCTCACAACCAACCTGGCCTTGGGTGGGACATCCACAACTTCTTTGGGCAACCTGTTCCTGTGCCTCACTATTGAGTTTCTTCACCAGGAGAGGAAAACTGTTCCCACGTAACCAAATTCAGGAAGACATGGAGTGTCAAGTTGCACCAATTAGACCAAAAGGATTTATGAGAATAGTTGACAATGGGAAAAAAGAGTGTTGTTAACTTTGCTTTCCAGCAATTTTTTCATCAGCAAACACCTCAGAGGCTGTACATTTCTCAGTCCTGCTGACTTAGAATGACCTCTGTATGGAGGAAGGGATGGACTGGCTGCCACAAAGGAGGCATCTGAAAGATCCTATGAGGATTACACTGGGAGGAAAAAGGAGATGAAAAATATGAAGGATCTGTATCTGACAGGGTTTGAACACTGATAGAAAGTTAGAAGGGCTGGACTTCTGCCCACGCCAGTTAATGGGAATTTTGACATTCATTTCAGGTGCTGTAGTGTCAGGCTCCTGTGAATTAGCAAGGGCTGGAGCAGAGGAGAGAAGCAAATATGCTGCCCAGAGCAGTAAAACAGTTTGTGCCTAAGCGTATGGCTGCGCTGTGATTTGGTGTGTGCATACATATTCACACTCCCTTTACTCTTGGCTGAATGGATACTACTTAGGGTGGCTAAGGCTGTGACAGCAAATACTCCAACGTGGGCAGGACAAGCCAACAGATCACCCCGGCACTTTCTCAAGCAGATCCCTTTCCCTGAAGCATGTGTTGCTGCAGATTTACTCAAACCTCGCTGTATCTTCTCCAACCATCAATCCCTCAAGCACTGCAGGCACGATGTAAGAGTTTGGAGGGGCTTTAGATGCAGGTTGTTTCAACATCTCTGCCATATGGCTGCAAAGAAGGTAGCTGATTTTAGAGCATGAAGCCTTTGCCATGATGTTCACTTCAGAACACATTGGTGATGCAGCTAAACAATGTTGCAACAAAACACCTAGGTGTGAGTGTACATACAACTGTGTTTGCTTGAGTTCTAAACAAAATAAATATATGAAGGAGAAGCTAAAAGTACATTAAAACACTGACAGACTCTTAAGTGGAATGAGTTAAGCTGGTGTGAGGGGGAAGGAGGCTGGGTGTCTGAACGTCACAGCTGTGGGCCAGTGATAGGCTGAGGCAGTGGAGCCAAGAAGAATGGTCATATGATGGTAGTTGAAGTGTCAAGAGGGTACAATTTATTGAAAAGCAGATCACAAAAGGGAAAATCCTTCTTGCATATTATTAGGGCTATTGATTGATTTATATAGTGCATTTCTTAAGCAAAGCTCTTTACAGAATTACAAACTATTAAAGCTGAGTGAATAACTCACAATGAATAATTTATCCCATGAATTTAACCTTTCTTTCTGCTCATGAAATAGCCACAAAAAGATCACTATTTCCTTAATTATTCAGTGAATTTTCTAATGAACTTTTAAACACTATGAACTCACCACTAAGAATGTTCTCATAATACAAGATAACCAGGGATTCTTTTGGTGATGATGGTTTAGAGACATTAAACTTGTGGCTAGAAAAATCATGTGCAATATCCTGTGAAAAGCTGGTGGCTTGCAGCTCATGCCTACTACACAGCTCAGTGCTTTGCAGCAGCAGCTGAGTGCTCCATGAATAGGCACCGTTTTAAGGCAGAAAGCAGGTGGGCTGTGGCAATGTGGGACTCAAACCCCGCTCTCCATCCCTAAGTAGAGAGAGTCTTAACGTGGCACAAGACACCCAGTGGGTTGTGGGTGCTGAAAAGTGTGTGTGTACTCCTCCAGGACCTTGAGGAGATGTGGGAGCCCTCTGGAGTGCCTCCACAGAGGTGTGCAGCTCAGAAGCACCTGGAGATGCTCCCTGTACACACCAAGCCAGCTGGTTATGCACCTGAGTACTCGGTGTTTTTTTAATTGAAGCCTGAATTCATTGTGATTCAACACAATATTTTTTTCCCTGAGAGAACAAGTATGTAAAGCTCTGAATTTCAAAGCTGTGCTACCCTCAAACTCCTCTTCCATGAATATTAAGGTAAGTAGCATGCAAGTCTATTCTTTGATATATTTTTGCCAGGATGCATTAAATCCATAAATATTGGCAGAAAGTGGACACAAAAGAGAGGACTGCAAACTGTGATAAAATAGGTGGAGTAGTTGTGCACTGAGCACTTGACCCCCAAAACAAATCCCTTGGAATTTTTCTGTTTCATTATATTAAACATCAGTCATTCCTGAGGATAAAGGGAACTAACCAGCAAAAGAAATAGCAGAAGCACTATCAAATAGTAAGGAAAGAGGAGTATTCTTCTGAAAAGAAGTGGGAGCTGAAGTTTGATTAGGAAATATGAGGAGGGTGGACTAACAGCTTTTTCTAACCTATCATCCCTAATACAGCCATCACTCTTGGAGGCTAGGGGCAGATTCTAAAGTTATGTGTAAATGCTCTCCATCCCACACTTTAGCTCATTTCCTTTCAGGTTATGCCACAGGACTTTTTAAAGCTGTTTCACAATTAAAGTTTCATGCTGCACAGATGGAGAAAAATGAACTTCCAGCATAGCTCTGTGTTCTGGCAATGGACAATCCTTTTTTAATTACAGAACGAACTCTGAGATATTTTCTCTACTGCTGTATTCTAAGGCAGTAGCAAACAGGGCTGAGGAGCAGTGCATTTTACAGCTGCTACTGAGTGTCTTAGTACTTCACAGTGTTAATAACCTGAATGGGGAAGCAGATTAATAATTCACCTGTGAAAACACACTGCAGTCCTTAAATAAAGAAATTTAAACCAAAATATTAACAAATACCTATAGTTTTTATATTTTTTAAAGGACATCTTGATCTGGTGTAAGAAAATACAAAATACTGCTTTCAGATCTCTCCTGAGCTTCCAGATGGAGGGCAGACTGTCTGAGCCTCTATTTATCTCTATTGACTCTTTTTGGATTTGGGAGTATAATTTTACTGAAAGATGTCATTAATTACTCTGAGTCCTGGTCTCTGTCAGCCCCTTTGCCACACTCAGGGGAGCTCTTCTGGAGAGATTTCCAAGTGGTTAGATCCATATCTCAAAGCAGCCATGAGGTATTCTTCCAGAGGGAAGAAGTTCAGAGTACCTCTTGTATTGTACATCCCAGGACCAAGGCAAGCCCCTTTCCCATGGTGAATATGAAGGGAATTTCAGGTTCTCAGCAAGAATTGTTTTGATCTCTAAATCTATTCCTGTTTGTCCACGCTAATCTAAAAGGTAGATATAGGGTCCGTTAAGGAAAAGGCCCATTATCTCACTTAATTTCAGTTCGAGGCAGTCTGGATGTCCAAATTGAAAATATGCAGACAGAGATAAAACACTGTTCTGATTTTGTGATGAAGTTTAAACCTCTTCTATCAGATAGTTATTAACTTTTAAGAAAGTAACTATTTTATGCGATTTTTCTAAAACACTAAATGCTAATTATGGTAATGTGTCATTCTCATCCTATCAAGCTGAACAATCTCTCTACCTCCATAATATTTAAATAGAGTTAGATCATTCTGGATAGATGATCACTGTGCACTTCAGAAGTTTAACAAATATTATGAGCATAAGTGTGCATCTCAAATGTATATTTATATTGTTGTGCATAAAGTAATGTGTCTTCTGGGTCCTATTGTAAACAAGCTGTCAAGCTTAACTGGGTTAGCCTGTAAAAATATCTTTCCATAAATAAATTGAAAAAAGCCCCAACCCAGCCTAACAGTCAAGAAGCCTCTTCTAATGGGCTTGATCAGAAAATAAAGAGAGAAAATATAATAACGTTATGATGCAATCCTGTGCAGATGACTTCTCAAAATGTCTGTATTTGTAACTTTGGGATATAGTCAGCTTTTGGCTACATTTTTGTTCTCTGCTTGCTGATGTGGAAAATTCCATATTCAATTATGTCCGGTCACTCCCAGTTTGTTATTCATCTGTTCTAGTTCACTCATGTCCTGCCAACTTAGATATGACTAAAATTATCCTCAGAGAGATCAAGAGTGCATTTGCCTGCAACACATTCAGTGCTGTAGCAGCAGAACAGAATGATGACAACATCAGACAGAAGTGGCTTTTACAGACAGCCCAGTACCTGAGGAGGATTAGAAGTAATACACAACAGCCAGAGATTATTCGTGGTGAAATTATAACAGTGTTAACAGAGATCAAATATAGTTTATTTTGGCTCCTTTTCTAAGCATGAAATCTTTGTTGCTGTGGCTGTTTGTCTCTTCTCTGTCACCCTCTTTGATCTACTTTGTTTTCTCATACAAATACTGTATGTAATTATGACATTTATGCCAACCTTTGAAATAAAATCACTCCTGTTTTGAGGAGGGTTACATAGTAGTACTACCAGACTTCTCAGAAACCCAGAGTAAAATGCTCTGACATTCTAACAGATGAAAAAATAATTGATTTTATAAAACTTATTCTAGAACTTGCTAATTAAGATAATGAACTGCTTCCATTAAGAACTCTAGTTTAGCTCTTCATTCTTTTAAGGAATGAAATTATATGGGTTTTAATAATTAGGATGAAATTTTTTTTTTCCTAAAACACAAAATATTTTGTTTTCTGGAAGTTGCTGATGAGGAAGCCAGTGTAAAAGGGACAGATATCTTCTCTTGCTTTTCAAAAGGGATTTAAAATTGAGTAAATAGTGGCAAAAAATTTTAAAACCCTCTGCAGTAAAGACAGCCTTCAATGATGATGAGCATTTGAAAATTTATTTATTTCTAATGACACCATTCTGACTTTGTAGCCCCTCTGAAGGAAAGATGCATAAATTTGGGTCATTGTAGGAAAGAACTATAAGGACTCAGCTATTTTGGTAATAAACAATGAACTATAAACAAAAAATACATGAGAAAGAGACTGAGGTTTTCACACCCATCTGTGTATTCTTGACAAACGTGAATGCTAAAAACTGCAGCTGCTTTATTTATAAAAACAAAGTTACTTATGAAGTAAAATCACACTTCTTCCAAGTTCATACTATTGTGGCTTAAAGTTCTGTACAGAATAATAAGAGGCTTCATGAAAAACATTCTTTTCCCTCTGGCAATGGCTGGGATTCAAAATCAACCTCGACAAGTTATACTGAAAGAAGCTATACTTTGGACTGATGTTATTGACATCTTCTGGAAGGTTTCTGCAGACATCAGCAGAACAATTTTTACCAAAGTGGTGTTGTCATGTATTGCTGTATAGAATTGCACTTGAGAATTAATTCAAAATCATTTAGTGCCACTTTTCTTGTCCAGTCTTATCCGTCTCCCCAAAAAATTGTCAACAATTAATAAAATCTTCCCTATTACTCTCTACTCTATGAGTGAACAGTGTTTGGAAAAAAAAATCTTGAATATCAGAACTTAGCTAAATGCAGATATCAAGCTCCTATTCCCTTCATTAGTAAAATGCTTCTTTTTTCTGCCAGTTCAACATATCAGTTATGCCCTGATGTACTAATGTCATTTGACCTCTTTTACTTGTTAGCTGGAAGAGGAATTCATCTGTGGTGCCAAGACTCATGAAACATTGGGACAATGTCTCCACTCTGGTTGCTGGTCTTTAGATGTTTCCAAGATACAAATGCTAGATCTTTTTCTGCAGACCACTCACCCTGTGCCCCCAGCTTGCATTACCCCCCCTCTAAGCAAGCAGTTCTTCCCCTCTTCCCTGCTTTTAAGTTCTGGCTGAACTTAAAGAGGTTAACTACATTTAAGAGTGAAGTCTTAAAGAAGCTAAGACTTCACTCACTGTCATTTTTACAGTGGATGTGTCTCTATCCAGGTGACCTAATACAGGCAGGCTGGGAAGCTCTGCTGTCTTCTCTCTTTCTTTCTAATTTCTAAGTGATTTCTTGGTGTGTATTTTGAAGGGTACAACGGCGAGCATATTTTATCTGTTACCACTTTTGATGCAAGTACCTTTTTATTTCTGCATCTCACATACATACATCTCACCCACATACATCTCACCCTGCCAACAATATATTGATGATGCATGTGAGTGCAAAAAGGGATTACTGCTAGGATAAAAACCTTCCCTGATGTTTTCTTTTTTCCTGTTGAAATTTGCAGTCTTTACCCAACAGGCTCATAATGTATTTCATCAGCATTGATAAAATTTCACTATTTCCTTTTGCTTTCTCTGCATCTTTTTTCCTTGTCCTGTGTTTACATCTGATAAAGCACATACTGCTCCACATGGAATCTGCTGCTTTTGTTGCAGAACACTAGGGACCTGACCTTAAAATTAAGCCTGGAAACAGTGGAACAAACTAAAACTGGTTAGAGAAGGAGGGTTCCAGACTATTACAGAGCAATTCATATTGAATAGCACTGGAGCCATGCTGACATATTAACAATAAAAAGGAATCATCTGTGGAGGCAAAGATGGTAAGTCACAGAGGGCATATATAAGTGCAGCCTCAGAGCTATAAAAGCCAGACTGACATTTATCACTCTGTGAATATTGGAGCTGTCATGTTGGTCCTCAGATGATCGTGTTACTACCTTCAAGACATTTTTTTAGATATGACGTAAAGATTAGAGAGGGAATGAGAGAGAGAGAGAGGTTTGTTAATAAGTAGTGGGCGAAAGCCAGGAAAAGGAATTAGCATTTATATTATTTATTGTCCCTTTTTCATCAACCATACCTCCCTTCCTACTAATTTTTTTCCTCCCTTGGATTTTTCTAACCTTGCACTAGAAGATCTTTGTACATTAAACCTAGTTCAGGTTCAGAATGGATTAAAATCAGTTTGACTAAATACTATGTTCAGCGAAAAACAAATTGTACAGCTTCACACGTTATTATTTGTGCTAAAAGCTATTGTGTAAATATATTGGCTCATATAAGCTTAAGTGGGATGGCACAGGAAGGCAGAGATAGGACATACATACAGATCTATTGAAATGATACTTTGTGAGCATCTTCTCTAATAGAAAATTGTGTATTCTCACTCAGAGGACAGAAAAGAACCATATGTCTATTTTAGTGGTCATGTCCTGAAATGATGCACTTGTTCCTTTTATAATATTTTGAAATAAATACATATGGGACCGGTCAGATGTCAACAGTAGCACTGAAAGGAGTATGAATTAGTCACACTGGCACACAGGGCCCTGGAACAATGAACACTGCTCTGGAAGACCCTTGAATGCAAGCCTATTTGCCTCTTAATCCAAATGAATAATTAATGATAATTATCATGCTGCAGTTATTATCTGTGATAATAATATATCCGTAAGGTGAATAAATTCAATCTGCTACTATGCAGAAATGGCAACTCATAATATTCTTAAGAAATACAGATATAATTATCAGTATTAACGGTCAAGGAAAAAAATGGAGAGTTTTATATAAAGAATTATAGCAAAAGGTCTAAAGTTTACTGAGAATGAATTAGATTGCATTATGTTTATTCTTTAGCTGTCATTTCTGGTACCAGTTGGCAATCTGTTAGCATTTTTTTTTTTCTAAGACCCATTTATTAACAGCTAAAATGTGCATTTTTTCATTGCAATCCATCAATAACTTTCTGTCAGTCCACTGATAAAGAGGATCTCAGGCTGAGGATCTCAAAAGCATCCATATGCAAATTGGTCCATTTGTGTAGTTATCTATGCTGGACATTTTCCTCAGCTAAGAAACCTTAAAGAATTAAAGGAAAAATTGACAAAACCAAATAAAACATTAAAAGGTCAAATACACAATTGAAGCTTGTACAAACCCAGCCACAACATTTATTTTTGAAAGCACCATAGGTGAGCTGTCAGCTAGGCAGAGTAGTAGGCAATCATATTTAATCTGATCTCCCTCATTGGGCTTGTTGTGACAAAGGAAAATGGAAGGGGGATGGGTGCACAGGAGCAAGAGGTAGCAACTCCCCTCCCCTTCTTTTTGAAATTGTTTTTACATCTTTTTATTTTGGTTATTGAAATTTTCAGCCATCTAATTTAAAGACTTTAAAGTCTACTTAAGTTGAACTAAACTAATGACTGAGAAAAAGCTTTGAAATTCGAAGTTCATCAGATCTTTAACTCACACCAGGAAGGCCTGGTTTTTCCCTCCTTCTTTTCATCCTATGATTCGAGAACTGTTTCACTCAGTGGAATGATAATGAGATGTCGAATTTCTCACCTCCAAGTCATTGCTTCAAATCTGGCACAGGTTGGTAGGAACCAAAATTCATTATTGTCTACTTACGGTTCAGCAGCCTATGTGAAATGGGTTGTTGATCTTTTGGTCTAGTTTTCAGCAGGCAAATAATGCAGTAATAAGCCCTAATTAGTACTGGATTAAGGTTGGAAGTTGTATTTATAACATAATATTTGGGGATTATTGTGACAATCTCTCAAAACTCTGGCAACTTATGGGACTACTTTCCAGGAGAGGAGGTTTATTCTTCCATGACTGTCACTATGACTCACCCATTTTTAGTTTCTTTTCAAAAGAAATGGGCAAAAGAAATTGCCTTTTTTCACTCCCTTTTTCATCAGAAAACAACAGATTTCCCTCAAAGTGGGTCCTGACAGGTGACAAGAATAATAACGTGTAAGAGTCAGTAAAAGAATGCATTATTAATCACCCTGGGTTTCATTTAGGCCGTCAGCTCAGTGGGTGAGCACTGTAGAAAGAAGAGTGGAGATATTATCATTATTATTTACTTGTCCACGTAGGAGTCATGAACCAGGACATCACTGTATTAAGCAATGTGCAAACACACAGGAGAAAGCTGGTCCCTGCCCTAAAAAGCATACAATTTTACCATGAAACAGGAAACAGTGTATGCTTACAGGTAGATGGACATAAATGGAGGAGTACAGCTATGTCTGCCAGCCTAATGCTTATTTTTAACAACAGCATGGTATTTATAGTAATGAAGAGCTAAAATACATTCTCAAGATTTTAATTTTTTTTCACAGAAAAGAGATGAAATCTGGAATGGAGAATTAATAAAGGAAAAGTTGTATTTGCAGATGTTAAGGCAACCATGAAGGGCAGCCTGGGGGAAAAAAAAGCTTATTTGAAAATGGAACAAAAGGACAACAAGTCCTGATACTGGCTGTGCAGCCAATAATCAATAGAAAATTGAAAAAAGCAAAATATGTACAGGGTGAAGAGTGTTCGCAGGTTGCTATTATGTCTACTGTGTCAAGCAAGAAAAGAGACAAGAGGAGAAGGAAAGAAAATATTTTGAAAGCACTGAGCTGGCAGATGGTCTTTGCTACAGCAATCCTACAGCAACAACAGTGTTTATTAATGGTGGAGAAAATAGCATTACAGTGAGCTAGATAGAAGGTGATGAAGGACTTGATATGTGTGTGAGTATTTGTGTGTATGAAGGGAATAACTGAGTGAGAGGATGCAGACAATTTCATCTTGAAAAGGCTTTGCTAAAAGTCCTAGAAAACTTAGGCAACGTCTGGATTGGGTCTACAATATATGTGTTATTTATTTATTTTTTTATAATATGCTTCAGCTGAATGAGGATGAAAATGTGATCCAGTGATCCAGAAAAGTGTTATTAGGAAGTATTAGAAAATAAGGACCTTGCTTAGCCTTTTTAACTTGCAAAGAAGCAGGGGGTCTACAAGCAAGTAGAAGTCCATCAAGCAGAGTTTCTTGTGAAGCGTGGTCTAAGTTAAAATGTGGTTTAAAATAAAGGTATGTGTTTGAACATCTGCAATTAATTTTCTTATATGAAAAATCTAAAGGAAGAAGAGTCATTTCATAGATCCCTTCCTGTGTGGGGAAGAAATTTGATGTGGATTTATACAGGATGTGACAAAAGCATGAAGGAAAAGGAAGACTAGTAGAAGACAATATCATGAGAAGGGAGCAGATAATCTTATACAAAGAAAAGGCCAGATAGCTGAGTAAAAGATGGTAGACATGCCAAAGAGAGCGAACAAGAATGGCCAGGAAGAGGGTTTGGGAGTGCCTGGCAAGAACAGTCTCCACACAGGGCAGGGGGAAAAAGGCTGTGTTGGAGAGGGTATGGGTTGAAAAGGAAGGAGAAGAGCTACTGATTCTCATTGTAAACAAGTTATTTGATGAATTTACAATGAAATAGAGCAGGGAGTTAAGGCTGCACTTGGAGAGGAACGAAAGGTCAAAGGTGACATCTTCTAAGACTAAAGCAACTAAAGCATATTGTACCATGAGGGGAAAGTCAAAATAGGGTGTGAAGGTAAGGAGAAGAGTAATAGAGAGGCTGTCTGTGGGAACAAAGAATGTGAGGAGCTGAAATAGAACAGGGGCATGAGGATGGAATACGGAGGAGAGAGCAAAAGAGAAACATCAATGCCTATGACAGAAAGGAGTGCAACCTCTGTAAAAGCAGGAGGAAAATAGAAATATACACCAAGGTGAGGAATGAAGGTCGTGACTTTTGTTGACTGTGATTTCTTGGAAGCAGAGCAAAATTCTAGCAGAAATGGAAGCAATGACAGGAAAATGGGGAGATTTGAGATATAAATTAAAACTGGTGAAAAGTCAGGGCTTCAGTTAAGGTAGAGCAAGGTCTCTAGGAAGGCGTCAAAGAGGAAAGGACAAATTTGCAGTGGAGCTTGACAAGACACATTCAATATGGAAAAAAATGGATAATGTGTATGTTGGTGGTGAGCTAGGAAAAGAAAATGGATTAATGGAACTTGAACTGAAAAAGAGGAGCCAAAAGCACCAAAGTGGAGGAAAGTAGAACAAAAACTGTAGGGAAGAGGGCTTGCTGCTGGACCTTCAGTGTCAGTGCACCATACACAGTGAGAGCAATCACCTTGCTTGGTGTTTACTGATGGAAATGAAAGGTAGAGTTTTATTCCTCAGGCTTTAAAATTAGTTTGACCCTGGGGAAAAGACAGATGGAGAAAGCTCACTTGTGCACCTTTCTGGTGACACAAACATACCCACTGTGGGACACCTACTACCTCAGTACCAGACCAAACAAGTCACTTGTCAATTCAGTTGCCGCACAGATGAGAGTGCTAACCTCAGAGTACAACACAAACTGCACTTCTTGATTATTTTGTTATAGTCTGTACTGCAAACT
Organism: Ploceus nigricollis; assembly: GCA_013399945.1. Taxonomy (NCBI): domain Eukaryota; kingdom Metazoa; phylum Chordata; class Aves; order Passeriformes; family Ploceidae; genus Ploceus; species Ploceus nigricollis. Next base: position 412,383 of record VXBC01001233.1, on the reverse strand, counting down.
AGACAGTAAATATATGCATTTCTACTTCCTTTTTTTGGAAGTCATTAAAATATCTTTTACATGTGGTTATAAAATGTAATATGTAAAATCAATCAGGATAGCAGTTTTGCACTTGTACACCAGTTTCTGGATGTGCATAGTAGATTCAGCCTTAGCAACTATTTACACAGGTTTTTTTTTTTTTTCATATTAATCCTTGCCTCTTAAGTCTATCACAGTTTTAAACTATATTTCAGGTAAATCCTGAAGATATGCTATCTGCTTATGGGGGATACTTAAATTTTTAAAATTTAATAATTTGTTTTTATTAACAATTTATTGTTTATCTATACTTAAAAGTACATTTGAAGTATGCTTTGCACCTGTTTTTTTGTAATGAGAACTAATCCACAGTCCATGCAAGTGGGGATACAATAGGCTGTGAGAGAGTCTTCACATAATACCAAGTGAGGAGGAAACAATCAAGACTGATGCAGCTATGGATGTGTCAGTGGTTAATTTCAGTGATTAATTTTAGTGTACTAAAACTGAGTGGTGTCAGGAGTCCTATGGAGAATCAGGGTGAGTTCATCTCACTAAGTCTCCTAGGCAACTTTTCTGGTTTTCAGTGGGACAGTATTTATCTTTGTCCACTGCATCACTGTCATGTTTTATTCAAGCTTGGTATTGTCATGCCCAAAAAAGTAATAAAATTTTAATTTTTGTGGAAGTAACTAAGAAATTAATAGTTTCTATAAGCCATATTTAGTCTGATGCCTTTAAGTAAACACAGCATCCTCACAGTCTTATGTCCTAGTAGCCTTCCAGTCCTAGTAAGTTTTTTTTCTTCTACTGCTGCTGTGCTACTTACTGATTTAGTGACAGACAGTTAAGAAGCAACAGTGGCATGTTAATGGGTAACTATAAAGAAGGGACAAGATCTGTGCTAGAAAACAATTCCAATCCAAGCCCTCTGGATTCAGGGGTGATCTGCCCGGCTAAGATGTAGTTTGGCCAGTCCACTCAGCCATCAGCCTAAACATCCCAGCACTGTGCTGCCTTCCTCCTGGGTATAGAGGGAAGAGCAGTGGTGCATGTGTGTAACAGGAATGTGGGTGTAAGACTGTGAGAGCAGAGGCTGCAAACAGGGAAACAGAAAGTTTGAGAAAGTAAAATGGGCAATGGGGAAATGTGGGAAGTAAGGATTAGTTTTAGGAAAGAAGAGGTATAGGAAAATCTGCAGGAAGCCAAGTTTAGCAGTTGTATCATATGTGAAAAAAAGGGTTATGTCATTTCTCCCCTCTTACCATGAAGAACTTTCTGAATACATCTTTTTTCACTCTAGATACCTAGATCCCAGCTTGACAAAGCACTTCAACCCATGCTTGACTTAGCAAATTAGTTGTATACAATTCTTAATTGACTGAGGGCCTAAATGCATCTCAAGATATGCTTAATATTGAACCTATGCACATATGCTGTGCTGAGTTAGAGGCTAAACAATGTGAAGGGCTCTGCTATGCAGAACTGAGAAAAGTGAGACTTATCCACAGAAAACAGAGCATTAACTGTTTACACAGACACTGCCTTTTACACCATGCTACGATACAGTCATTTCTTGTTACTGGTTGAAATAATCAATAAAATCACTGAATCATAGAAAGGCTTGGATTGGAAGGGATCTTAAAGATCATCTAGCTCCAACTACCCCCTACTATGAGCAGGCATGCCACCCACTAGATCAGGCTGCTCAGTACTCCATCCAGCCATGCTTTGAACATTCCCAGGAATGGAACATCCAAAACTTCTCTAGGCAACCTGTTCCAGCACCTCATCAGCATCTAATTAAAGAATGTCTTCCTCACATCTAATCTAAAATTCTTCTTGTTTAGTTTAAAACCATTCCCCCTTGTCCTATCACTATCTGCCCATGTAAAAAGTCACTGTACCTAATTTTTACAAATCGCCTTTTAAGTACTGGAAGGCCAAAATGGGGTCTCCCCTCATTTTGCAGGAGCAAATTGCAGGAGCACACAATACATGGACTTGTATTTTCTCATGAAAACATAGCTACTCCAAAGTGATTTAACAGTAGTTGCAGTTAACAATTGAGAGAAAATCTTGATATTGCTTCTTTTAAAAGTACACTTTCTATAACATTGTACTTACAGGAATGAGTAGTTTTCACACAGTCAAGCACTAGGATTAACTGGTATGATATTCTTACAAAACACAACTGATGGAAATGCCTATTCAAATTGAAATATTAATAATTACCCTGAATCCATTGCTCTGTTCATTCCCAAGAAAAGATGTACAGCACCTTTCCTTGAAGACCCGTGTTTGTCTTCAGCAGATGAAATTCACCTGCGAGAATGTGTAATGACCAAGACCCTCCATCTGCTTCTACCCTGACTTCTGCTTCAAAAGGAATAATGGCCTAAAATATATTTTAAAAAATATTGTTATGTACTTTTAAATTTTACCTGTTTGCACTGGAACATGCCACTTTCTAGGCTTGTTTCTGAAACCCACAATATCAACGTATTTCTCTTGAGAAAAATGGCCTTTTAATTAATTGCTTGTATCTCCATGAAAATAAGTGCTGATGTGATCATACTGGAGAAGGAAAGTGTTCTTCTTTATGCATAGGTATCCACTTTGCTTATCAGCCTAGCAAAATTTCTCAGCTAGGACCTAAGGAAAATAACTTGTCTCATAAGATGAGAGATTGGTTCTGTCTTTATGGCATGTCTGCTCATAGTCTACATCTCCAGCAAAGTAGGATTACTCTGCTTCTTCAGTAACAAGTCTTCAGTAGCTCTGTAGTCAGCATTTTGAGAGTTTTGATATTTGTTGAGCATTGCATTGTGCTTTGGCACTTAGATGACTATTACAGACAAATGATTTCCTGTCCAATACAAAATCACCTGTTCAAAAGTCTAGGCATTTAGAGGAATAAACGGCTACTTTAGATATTATTTCTAAAATCTGAAGTGCTTATTTCTTTGTGATGAACATTTTTGTTTCATTAAAACAAGTTAGAAAGTGTATTCCATGGTGAATTAGATATAACTTTCAAGAGGAGTTCAGGCATAAATTGTTTTAATCATTTTCATTCATTCCAGCCAGTGAGGCCAACTGTCATGCATTTATGTGATTTTCAGTTGTTACCTCTGACCAGGGGTCCTTCAGCAGCCATCATTATCCCATGCCAACTGCCCTCTTCATCATTTGCCTACTGACAAGCAGTATCCTTTCCTAAAATGGTTAGAATCATTTGAACAGTTCTCTGGAATTTAGGACTTGCCTGTGCCCATCAAAATACAAATGAGATAAGCAAGAAAACAGGGCACAGAAAAATACCATTAACCTCAAAATATTGAAATAAATTCAAATTTCTTGTCTCACGAGACCACACTCAAGATTGTACATGCTGATCTGTGCTGTAATGTAAAAATACAGGAGTCTGTATTGTGATAACAGCAGAAATCTGCATACTGAAATTTGTAAGCATTTTCTAAAGTAACAAAAATATCCTTTTGGTTGAATTATGTCTATCTGTAAACAGAGACATTTGACATTACATATTTCAAAATTAATATGTTTTGTGTTTGTGCACATATCAGTGTCAATGTTTTAAATTATAATGAAAATCTAAAATTAAAGGAGAGACAGATTTTTAAATTAATACTAGTGTAAGACTTAAGAGTACTTTTTTCCCCCCTAGATACTTGCTCTCAGTGATCACACTACAAATCTGCAAATCTTTAGAGAGGGAGGGAAACCACCCATACACATCTACCACTTCAGTCCCTTCCTTATTTATAAAGACTCTTCCATCTTTACAAGACAAATCTCAGATGGCTAAACATTGAGAACAAATGAATGCATTTTTCACAGCTACAGGCTGCTATCATAAAACAACCCAAAATGCCCCTGAATTGTCAAGACAGAGCATTTTCCCAATAATTTTGTGATTTTCATAATCTGCTATTATCCTTCTGTCTAATTTAACTTCTCTGATGCTTTGGTAAAATCATAACTTGCACAGATGAGTAAATGCACAAATATTATATTCTGGGTCATTCTCAAGTATGTGCAGTATTGAATAAAGACATGCTTCCTGCAAGGCTCAGAACAAATGAACATCCATGACCCATTTGCATACTCAGCATTTCATTTCTTGCAGCTAAATGCCACTTCCTCAGTCCCAGCAGTTTTACTGCTGAATATCTAGCAGATACGAATTCCTTAGTGGGAAAAATTGTGTACCTTGATAAAGAACATTTGCAAATGAAATACCTTTGTTAAATTATAGCATCAGAATAACATATCTTTTAATACAGAAATTGCCTCAGAATATAGGATTTAAAACTATAGTAATTGTCACAAATCAAAGAGATCTCTCAGTGTTATAAAAAGTCTCTTTCAATAAAGAATAAACATAAATCTATCCTCTTATATTCTCAGAGTATGATTCATCTCACTTTATTAGCTCTAGTAATGTAGGCATTTAGTCTTATGTGGGCTACATCTGCAGCTGGTGGATTGAATGTAGAGTTTGCTAGAGGGTGACCTGATCCTTCCTCAGGTAGGTGTCTAGGGTAAACAGGATGAATTACTAGATGCTGCCTCTCTCTGCTGATTACTGATGGATGTTACAACATTAGCTTACACTAGACATTTTTTTAGTGGTTTAAGTTAGAAGGAAAGAATCCCATGCTACACATATTATGAATCTCAGACATTTCAATAATTTTGCTCAAGATGTTTAATGAAGGTCAAGCTTTAAACTTTCACAAAGCAGTCACACACCCTTGCTGGAGATTGAAACAAAATCCGTGTAATTGATGATGAAACATCAATTGCCAACAGTTTTTGTAAACCTAATGAGTGAGATGGATCTTTAAAGCGTATGGCTTAAGTGTTTCTGATTGGGATGATATATAATCTACTTTGGTGCTTTGGGTTTATGTACTACGGGATTGAAAGAATTTATATCACTACAGTAACATAAATGATTCCTGTCTGTTACAATGAACTATTATCAGTTCCTAAAAAATTCATCAAATTCTAACAGTGGCCTGAAATCTTCAGGACAAAATCCTGTGATACAATTCACATAAAACTCTTTCTAGAAGTAGAAGCCATTATATAAAGCAAACAATCACTAATATATATCTGGTAGAAAATAAATACTTGTGGCCTACTCCTTCAGAAGCTCCCATGGTGCCATGGCTTTAGAACATGAAGTCTTCCCAGCTCTGCCAGGGAGAAGAGCTGAGCAGAGTTTGGGTAATTGCAACCTGCTTAGCCAAGGGATGCATTGACAGATGCTTGTGCTGGCAAGATAAGGAAACTGTAATCAGGAAATTGTGAAAATGAGCTAATACAGAGAGGAGATTTCAGACCTGACAAAGGGGTGGGGTTAAAACTGACAGCTTGCACAGACAGTGGTGCTGGAGCAAGAAGCTCAGGAGAGGAAATTTTGTCCAAAGTGGGTTGAACAAAAACACAGTAAAGAAAAGACTGAGTAATTAAGATCAGGGAGCTAGAATTACCTATGGAAAAAAGAATGGGATTGAAAATGAGTGTTGGATTACAACTGTGATAGCCACATGATATGACTGTGGCTCACAGAGCAAAAAGATGAGGGCTGACAGTTCAGAGAAAAGCGGCAGAGTATCTGAAAAGAGACAGAGAAGGGACAAGACTAGCTTGTAATGAACACACATTTCCAAAATTCTGAGCCAAATCCTCTTTTTCTCTACCAGAAAAACAACCACAGAAAAAAGCTCTGGGTACATTCATGGAGCAGAAATTCACTATAAAGGTGGTGTACAACTCAGGGAGACAGCTGATCAAAGAGAAGGTTAAAAGAACCTGAAGACAGACAAATTCAGATGCAATACCAGTATACATTTTTAATACTGAAAGTTAATATCCATTATAATTTATCAAGAGATATGGCAAATTTTCTACCAGGGAAGATCTTTCAAATAAAAATATCAATATTTTTCAATTTTCAAAAAGAAATGGTAGGAGAATTTCCTATGGAATCTGTTATCTTATGAAGCAGGTATTCTTCTTTTTTAATCTGCAAATGCCCTTTCCAGATGCCCATTCTAATCCACATAGAAAAGAACAAATTCCTGCCATTATTAGTTGGTTACTTAAAGTTTTCAATGGATCCTGAGTGATTCTTGGGCTATTTACTCCCAAATTCTTGGGAATAATTTTCAGAAAAATGTCTACAACAATTTAATGAAATCACATCCACACAGGGAGTTGAAACATGGCTTCTCAGTCATTAGTCACAAACTCATTTTATTAACTGTCCAATTAAATTTTCTTATTAGTGCTTCAAAATAATTTAATTTTTGTCAGCAATATAGATGCATATCATACATTTATGTTCAACAAAACACAGAAGAAGAAATTGCTCAGACTGAGTAGATATGACCTGTTTTGATAAAAAAATTTCACTTTTTCTGTTTTTCATACTTTTTTTTCTGTGTTGTACTTTATACTGTTCTAGGATGCTTTTTTACTGATGGAGGAAAATAAACTGTAGAATAAATAAACCAATTGTTCACAATGATAGAACTAAAAAAGAAAATCCATATTTTACCTATTATCTTCAGTTCTTAATATTAGAGAGGAAGTATTTTATCTAACCCAGCTGATGTATGTATAAAGTATAAGGTAATATTTTAAAGGGTTGAAATGCATTCACATATATGAGTAGGTAAGAGTAGCACTTGGAGATTTTGATAAATCAAAGGAATTCTATACACCTATGTTTAATTCATATAATATTCTAAAGGAATCTAACAAAACTGATTAAATCCATTACCAGATATTTTGTTAACACAGCATCCATATATAGAGACCACTGAAATACATTGATTTAAATTTATCAGAGCAATTTCTATTTGTACAATATATCNACAGAGAATGTGAGAATGAAATACCATCTTCAGACAATATGAAGCAAATGCTCTGGATGTTGTGAACATCCCTGTTCCAATTATTGTAATAGGGAAGACTCCTACATTTCTTTTAAAATCGAAATATTCTGAGCTCACTTTCTGGAGTTATGTCTCTCCACAGGGACTTCAGAGGGAAAGGAAGATATGTTTTATGACATATTTTACGATATGTTTCACAACACTTCTAATGCTTGAAGAATTCAACACTTTGCAGAAACTCTTCTGGATCATCTATGCTAAAAGTTCATTCACACCAAGATTTCAGCCAGGTAAGAGATTTCTGTTAGCCTTCTTTTATCCAGTTTCCCTTGACTTATGTGAAGTAACAAGCTAAGTTCCTCCTTTTCTGACTGAAGCATATATTATAAGCTATACAACACCACTTGTTTTTAATAGGCTTTTCCTCAGGGTTCATCACAATTCCCACCAATGTCAGTAGGAATGATGTGAACATATGGTTAGAGAAGGCCTGAGAGAGGGCAGGAATTCTCATGCCAAGTGAACAAAATTTTGCACCACATTTCAAGCGTTTTGTGGGTTGGGTGGTGCCAGAGATGCTGTACGAACAGCACTGGTTGCAGTATTTTGACATTGGGTGGAGATAACCTGGAAACACAGGCAAGCAATTCAGCATTGATGAAGGGTGAAACCTTGGAGACTGAGCAAGTTTTCAGCAGAAGGTTGAGATTTAGTTGAACTAATTTTCTCATTATCTAACAGGATGCTTGAACAGGATAACTTTATTTGTCCATAGAAATCAGAATGTCTCTCCCTTTCCCTGTTAAGGTCTATTGGTACTAGTATGAAAATAATGACTTTTGTTAAAATAAGAACTGTGAAATTCCAGACTGAAGGTTGCAGTTTGTGAAAGGTCCTGGAGGACTTCTTATTTCACTGCCTTCTATTCTTGAAAGAAATTTTTTTCTTCTAAAGCAGTATGTTCCCCTTAAAATAGCCAGAATCCTTTGAAACCCGAAGTTGGTTGTTATAATTCTTTAATCTCTCTGTTAGGCCATCAAGTATTTGGGGATTTTTTTCAGACTGACTGAATGTTATCCAGGATATGTAAATTTGCAGGATTCAGTATATGCTCTGTAGTGTTGGAGCCTTTAAGTTTTTAAACACAAGAAGATTTCAGGAACACTGAAAAACCAGCAAGGGATAGCTGGGATGCTTGCTGTTCCTACTATGGGTTCATTACTGAACTGAGGAAGCCCAGGCCTATCATTCAGGCAGAAAAACACTGAGATAAAAGGAAAAAAATCTTACAATGAAGGAGTATAAGTGGTAAGTGAAGAACATATTTTAAAATTCAAACATTTATCCATAACTGTCAGGGTAGTCATGTCTACCTAAATCGAAGTCTTTGTGTCTTGCCCATAACAGATTAAATCCTGAGATTTGAATACCATTCCCATCTGCAATAATCTAAGGTTTATCTTTAAAGTCAAAGTTCTTTGAAAATTTATTCGAAGAGGTGATTAATCCAAGTACTGATGTCACAGAGATAGTTAAGAAATGAATTTTTCAGTTGACAGTGCAAACCTTCACAAGTTGAAATAAGTGCTATTTTCTTGAGGGATTGTAAAAGTAAGTCTCTATGCCAAATATTTGATCTATTCTGCTCTCTTGTAAAATATATACTCTGCATAAAACACTCTCTGAAATGGGGCCTGCTTGTCCAGATGAATACATTATTCCACTGTGTGGAGAAAGGCTGATCTAGAGGCAAATTACTGAGTGTAATTTATTCCATATCCTTGCTGGAATAACTTGTGCTCCTGAGCCTCCTCAGATGTGTAGTCAATAGGGAACTCTCTGGCTACATGAGGTTTCTTAATACATCTTTCAGCTAAATCAGAGATTCAAATGCAAAATCCAGCACTCAGGGAGATCATCAGAATTTGTGTTGCTCCCTGGAGAACTGGAGGTCTATAAACCAATGAATGGATTACAATGAGATGTAAATTCAGTATTTCCAACTCTGGGGGAAATAACGATACTCCAATATTTTTCAAGCTGTACTTATCTCCCTCAGTCAAACAGTAGAACCTTTCAGCATTTATTAAGTCCATAATGTACTTTGGAAGAAAGTTTAAGAGCTGACTGCATTTAAAAATATGGCTTTGATATATATTTTTAAAACTATCTTTGTATTAGGAGCTGCCTCCCAGCCTCAGGTATGCTGAACAGAGCATCATTACTGAATGTCAGTAATGTGCTCAACTGTGGTATGCAGGCTCACTTCTGCCATCTGTTACAATGAAGTAGTTTTTAAAGATTCATTCTAGACTCAATGAATGTGAAACCCTAAGTGAAACCCACCAGTAAGAAAGGGGATATTTGGTCCTTAATGTAGTCTTAAGCAGAAGGCATCTGCAGATAGTTTGAACAACTAGTTAGAGAGCTGCTGAGGTAAGGAACAGAAATTGTTTACTTGCAGTCTCAGGGTGAGGAAGGGGTACTGTATTTATTTGACACTTTTTAAAATACCTGTAAATGCTATGTAATTTGAGATCTGTTGTTGTCTTCCTGCTGCCTAAGGTTGAACAAACTAGGTCATATTAGAAGAGAGAGCTCCTCAGCCTCAGGTAAACTGCTGCAGTGCAGTAGTTGATCTTTTTTCTCCTATTCCTCCCCTGCTTATTTAGTACCAAAGCAGTGTGATAGTTTCAGCTATCAGATTTGTACTTGTCAGATCAACTCTTTTACTTCAAACTTGTCTCATTCCTTCCAAAGGTGTTGCTCAGCCTTTTTCTTCGTCGTTTCCAGGCTCAGCAGCAGCACAGAGGAGCCCCTCAGCTGCCCTCCATCACCATATGAAAGAGAACAGAAAGTATGTGTCTACCTTACTGATAGGTGCCATGCACAGACAGAAGGCCTGGGACTCAGTTTGCAGTGTGCCATAGTTCTCAGATTACAGAGCTATATTGTGTCCCTCCTGGTGCTGAAGCTCACACTCTCTGCAAGGGCAGGCAAGCATCATGCAAACACAGAGTTAACTGTTACAGGACTTAAAGCCCACATTACAAAGAGAGTGCAAATATTCCCCCATGAACAGCTTCATCTGTGGTTCCACCAGGAAATCAACCAATTCACACTAATTCATGGTACATTTACATGTTTACTGCATGACTGCAAACACAGGTGCTACATTTCAAAGACCCTTAAGAAACTAGATTTCAGAAGATGTTTTATAACCAGGGAAGTGATCAACATCATGAAGTTTACAACTGATAAATGTTTGTGATGAAAAGCTCAAAGACAAAATAATTTCACTTCTGCATTACGCCACTAATGGCACTAACTTACAGATCAAACTTCTATCTCCAAAGAATCTCTAGTTGAATACAGTGTGTACACACAGTCTAGGATGGAGCCTTTAGCTATTGAACTTCCTGGGGGCTGTTATTGATTTTGTTCCATTTTACTATTGGAGGCAGTCCATTGAATTCTGACCTGGGCTCTACAGTAATGCCTTTGGGCTCTGACACCAGGGCAAAGCAAGAGTTACAAGAAAACAGAATTTAAAAGATAATGTGTTCAATGCACTGATTCTCTACAGTTATATATCCACCCTGGAATCAGTGATCAACACAGAAGCTCCCAACATGAGTATAAAAATGTCAGAATCAGTTCCTTAATCTTGATGCAGTTTAAATATTACTTCTGGCTAAGTATTACATCTGAACCAAACACATGATTTGAGCTTACAGACACGAGTTTGTTCCTGAGCTGATTCATGTCAGTTTTATACTTGTAAACATCTTTTGATTTCAGTGGCATTAATTCATATTTTCAATAACTCAATGGTAACAGAATATGGAATACTCTTAGAGTGTCTGTTCAGAGCAGCCAGTGAACTCCCTTGGTACATAAAGAAAAACTTCTATTTTCAGTATTAGAGACAAAAAAATAAAGCCAGTCAGGATACAGTATACCTCTTCACTGAAACTAATACAGAAAGGAATGCACAGCTCCTTGAATGAGGGCATCTTGAAAGAGACAGTATTATACAGTACATGAAGGCTCTTATTCCACTGCTATTTCCACATAAGATGGGATATATGAGACAAGTGCTGTATACAAAGGCCAAAACATTAAACTAATTTTAATAAGATTCCTTTATCTTAAATCAGAGAAGAGGGTGGATTTAAAAAGAAGGTGCAAATGATATATTTTTCTTATTTTCTCTCTCTAAAGTTTTCTGAGGTAAAGTGATATGAATACTGGAAGGTGGATGGAAGGTTAAAATATTCACAAAATAAACTTGATTTATTCAAGCTTTTCACAGTCCCAAGAAACATGTTTAATGGGAGCTGAAAGACTTGAAAAGAAACCTTATTGTGGTACACAGCAAAGTAATGTGGAAAAAAAAATCTCCATATTTCTTCAGCCTCTAGCTTAGCTCTCACTGTGGGGAATCTTGCTGTGAAAACATTAATCACTGCTGCTTAATAGTATCTCTGCTGGTTGCACCAGGATAGCAAGTGGCTACATAATGCAGCAGATGCTTCCTTCTTTAAGTGTAGCACCTAGAGGACTGTGAATTTTCCAAAGGGCTTTCAAACTTACCATGATGCAAAACTGACCAGCAGATATTGGAAGCATGTTGCCTGGCTCTCCAGAGAACACAGATTCTGGAAGATTGGAAGATGAAATGATATCTTTTGTCATCTCCCTTTTTTTTTTTTTTTTTGTTTTATTGAAAAAAGCAAAGGAATGACCTCCTACAAATCTGTCTAGCTACCAGGCAGCTTACAGAGCAAGGTATCAAAGCTTTTCCTCTTTTTCAAGCTACTCCTTATACTGCAACTTGATTAGGGACTTTGACTTCTTTTCTCAATCCTCACTCTTTTTTCCCCTTCCATTTGTAGCACTTGTTTCCCCTAGAAGCAGAATGTACATTTGCTTTGATGCAGTAATTGTTGATAGTTGGTTACATCCCATTCTTTATCAGTTCTGCTCAGCTCTCCTTCTTCCTAGAACCAAAATTTCTCTAGCTCCTTTCGGTTCTTACTGGCCTAAACTCTTCTTCTTATTTTTTCTTCCCTCATCTCCTCCATTTGATCTATCAATTTTGTCATCATCATCATTGATGATGTTCAATTGTTCAATTTACAATGAAGAAAAGTCTAACAAAGAAGTCTTAAAAAACGAGGTCTTGTATAAGATATCAAACAGGGAGATTGGTACAAGGAAAACTACTTGTCCAAAGACACATCCTTTCTAGGATAGCAAAATCAACCCTCTTTTGAGTTTCTTCTCCTACTGCATCAAAACTTCAACAGCTTTACCTGAATGCTCTTCAGAGACTGTGGTTCAAAGGTTCTGGCTTTAAAGGGATTGCTCTTTTTTCCCATTGGCAAGAAAAAATGGACAGGTTTATCTAAGTTAAATGCTTTTCAAAGATGTTTTCACAGGAGCTTTCATCTTCTTTTGTCTTTGCTTCTAATTTTCCTGAAAATAACTGCAGTGACACAAGAGCAGTCTTTTTGATCATTTCAGTGTTAGTGATGATACAGCTTTGTGAACAGCAAGGCAAGTTGTCTGAAAAAGCCATCTTCTACCAGAAGCAGCAGAGGAAATTGGGTAGAGCAACTGGCAGTCTTTCCCTCATGTCAGTCACCTGTCACAGATCTTGTCCAGCAGGAAACTACAAGGTTGACAAACTGCTACCTCTGGGGACTTCCGCTATGGAAAGAGTGACTGCTGCATAGGCAGTAGAGGTACTTAAAGTAATGCTTAATTCAGAGCAAAACTGAGCCTGAGGAAAGGCTCTTGGGTTTTGATTAGCAGAAAAGATGAACTAGTATCTCCAGCTCCTACTTTTTCAACAAAATGTCATGGACAGAGCATAGGCCAACATAGTGCTTAGCAGCAGTAGTCAGCAGAGCTGAAATTCAGCTCCAGATTCTCTTAAACCAGAAAAGACTTAAATGTAGCTGTGTGCATGTCAACTAGGTGTTTCAACTACTATTACATTCACTGTGGGTTGAGTAGTGTTGCCTAAAAATGAATGTGTTCTTCCACATGATACATCCCAGAGTGCCCTGATCACACTGTTGTGTGCAGGGGGCATGGGTTTTCCCCTGATGCTCTCTGTCTGGGCTGTTCCCTGCTAGGGGCACAAAGTGACCAGAACTTTGTGGTTGGGTGAGCATAAACAAAAGCATGATCCTTGCTCCAAAGAGCAGACAGAACTCAAGCAAGGCAAAATGAGAGAGATGCACAGAGTATACGGAGGGCATGTGGAGAAAAAAAGAGAAGGCAAGTGAAGCCTTGATCTAATAATCACATTGTTCTCCAGAGATATTTGCAGTCAGAGAGGACTTTAGTGAGGAATTTAAAGAAGATTGGACACTCAGTTTTTCAAGAGTGGGAGATCTTCTAAGCAGCAACATGGAAAATTTGTGAAACTGTTAACCTGAGAATTTACCACAGCATCTGGCACTTCATGTGAGGGATCTTCTTGATGAAAAGAGGAAGCTTTAAAATTGATGTGACTGGCAAAACATTCCTATGGAACAAGCCAAATGTGGTCAAAATGCCAGGAAGGTATGCTGTCTGCAGCAAATATATAAGTGGAGAAACATTATGTTTGTCAAGAACAGAGATTAAAAAGCAGGAACAATATAGAAATGAAGTGATAAAAGGCTTCTCTGTGTAAGTGGGCAGGAAAGGACTTATCTTCTGCTGTTTAAAAATAGAATCTCAAATACATTAGTTTAGATGACAGTACCTAGGCAGAGATCCAAGCCGAAGACTTGTTTATGGGCTTGAACAGTAAGTAGGATGATGGTGTTTTCCACAGCAATCAAGTAAGAAAGTAGCAGGGAAGATGTGGGAGAAGAAAGATTAGAGAAAAATGCAAATATTCATTTTGCCTGTCTATTCAATTAACATCTAGGCCTACTTTGTAGCTTCCTGAAGCCTCCGTGAGGCACTTGGTAGGTGACAAACAGTCAAAATAAGCGACCCGCCAACATTTATTCAGGTAGAAATTTCAAATATTCTGGTATGTATTTCTCCACTATAAATAACTTTCTGCAAATTCAGTGTCCTAATTTTGTGTTCAAGGTAAAGAAAGGGAAAAAAAGAACTACTTCAACAAAAAGTTATATTTTTTGGTTTAATGTGTTGGTATTTTGGAGATTAAAGTGCTATATTGAAACACAGACAGAAATTCAAAACTACAGCCTGTTTTTTTAAAATCTCTCTTTTCAATCTTCAAATACATATGTATTTAGTTGATTCTTGCTCATATTTTTTTTTAGTATTAGAATTATATATTCCATTTCATTGCTTCAAATCAGTTTTTTTACTCTAAAACCCTGCACAGCTTATCCTACCCCTAATAAAAAGACTTTGGAGATGGTAATTTTTTTGGTGTTTAAGTAAATAACATGAGGGTGACATGCTTGGTCTTTCTTGGCTGTTCATAGGTTAGAGCAAAATTTGTGTCATTTTAATTTTGTTGCATTTAATAAACCATGAGCTCAGAGGAAGCGTTATTGTTTGTGGCTTGTATATTTTAACTGTGTATATGCAAAATAGTGTTTCACTTTTCTGGTACATAGCTCCTTGATTAAAAGAAACAACTTACAGTGGTGACTGTAGACACTTTACCTTGTAAATTGTGTTTTAGAATAACTGAAACAAACAACATGTTTACAGCTAAGAGATACTTATAAAAAAACCTGAAACTTTGATCATGGGGTATTTTAATTTCACAGATACTTACTGGGATAACAAGTATGCAAAACCTGTAAGGTGGGAAGCATGTTTCCAGAGGCAATGCATAATTGCTTACTTACTGAAGTCAGTTTATTGACTGAACTTCATGATCAGAGATTCTTGGCACTCAGAGCTGGAAAATCATCCCATCTTGATAAATAGAGCCGGGCTGACTTAGGGATCATAAATTCACAATACAGAAAAGAAAAGAAGATGAAGCAACAAAATTAGTTTTGGCTCAGTGGAAGTTTTGCAAAACTTATAATACTATAAGGCATTCTGATGGAGCCAACTATATAAATTAGGGATGTTTTTCTGGAAGATAAACAGGTTTTCATTATATGCCACAATATAAATTGCTTACAGTTTCAGTTCAAGTAGAAGGAATAGCTTGTGGTAACATAAACAACTGAATGATCTTGATGGCAATGATGCTAGATCTCATGACTGTGTAGGAAACCTGGTGCAGAAAAAAAATGGGAATTATTTAAGAAACAGTTGGACATACTGCAGTTACAATTCATTCAGGCTAAGTCTCAACAGGGGGAATGTAATTCAGACAATGTGCTTCAACAGAGTGACAATAACAACATTTTTTACATGTCTGCTTAGGCAAGGGAGGGGGTACTTACACTTATTTTTTTAAAAATTGCACATTTCTAAGAGTTAATTAGAAGATCAAGAAGAGATATTGACTAGAAGATTGCAGAGTGTATTCCAAGTATGAACAAAGGGCTTTCTCACAGATGATATATTTGCAGAAGACAGCAAATAAAATGGCAATAGTCACTAAAAAAGTGGTAGTTGAGATTACTGGGCATAAGGAGTTAAGTGATTTATCAGGGAATAAAACATTCCTTCTACGGTCACACTCTTTCATAGATGGGACAGTCTTTCATAGACAGGGAAGACTTGTCTTGAGATGAATTTCTGGGTCTTGGTTTATTTAGGCAAATTTCTCGTTGATTTCAGTGTGGCTGCTTGTGTATTTAAGCCAAGTGAGGGTTGGCCTTTTGAATTTGCCACAGTACCTATAATTGCCTGGATGGAAGAATATGGGAAAAGAGCTTCACTGCAGGATAATCACTGCAGCTTGATGTGACAAGGGAGCAAACCATGCTGCTGAGGAGAGTCTGAAGCTTCTTTAACTCTGTAGTATAAGTTCATAGTTTTATAATGCAGTTGTGGAGAGCATGGGATTTTTCTGGACACCTTCACTGTCATGGAAAAATTAAGACTTTTCATTATTTATGCTAACACGCTCAAATACACCTGTATGTAGAAATCAGACTTTTGGGTCACACATGGTGGCATGGAGTAAGCTGTTTTTTCAGGAGGCAGTCCTCCCTTTATAAACTCAACTCTTCAACTCTGATGCTTTTGGTATCTATTTTAGCTACCAGTACCTGTGTTAGGGATGTGAATCCCTTCATAATACAGCTATTTAGGGAGGTAAAAAAGTGTACTGGAAATAGAAATTGTTTAGTTTTCCACTGAAAATTCCTTATAATTTCTTCTACTAGGATATGATTACCCACAGAATATGTTGAGCTTGGCCTGAAGCACATTAGTCTGTGTAGGAACATTACTTCTCCATATATACACCTCTTAGGCCATGTATATACAGAAAAAATATAAGATTTTTTAGTATAAGATAACCATCTTACATCTGCATTCTCAAATGAGAGGCAGGGACACAAGGAGGAACAATTAAAGCTATCATGTAAAGGACAGTGGCACATACAGGGAGAGAGAACATGAGCAGGTTGCATAAAGCAACACTTATTGTTCTGTGTGACACAGGCTAGACTTTATGCAGACAGGTGAATTGAATTTTGTTCCTCCCTGTTTATAGACCTCTGAGAATTTACAGTATGAATCACGATGCACTTACATTTAGCAGAACTTCTTCGCGCCCAACAAATAAGTGTAATGTCAGGCAGATACTGCTATGTGTAAAGGCATAAAATCATAAAATGATAAATCAATTGCTTTTTCATTTACTTTTCCATTCTTAAGGACTATTTTCAGAAATTCACATGGAATTAGTTGCTCTTTATTAATCCCTCTCTAATCTTTACTTATCTATCACTGCTGTTAAATTTTAAAAAAAGACGCAAAAGAATTTCAACTGAAATACAGGAAACTGATCAGCTGGATTCATTAAAAATACTTACATATTCTGTGGCTGTGGTTATACAAGAGATCAAAGTTAGTCATCATCACTGTTCCTGCCACAGCCTTAAAATCAGTAAGGAGCATGGAGTACCATGAAGGGCAGATCTTCATGCATTTACACCACTATTTTTATTTCAGACCTTTTCCTTTGTCTGTTTTACCCAGCAGTATTTTTATCTGTTAGTACCAAGCTGATCACAACATGTCATTAGTATATTCCAGGCTGAGAAAATATACCTCTCAGATCAGATACGATGCTGCTTTCCCAGGTACTTAAAAACCACAAAGTCACACAAAGAAAAACCCTTGCAGGAAGCCAAGGCATCAGTGGAGAATGCTATCCTGTTGATAAGAGTAATACTATTTAGGCTGACAAATTTCTTATTCCTACTGAAAACAAGACCTCACGAGGTCTGTAGTCGCTGCCATTTAATTTATCCACTGGGATCCACAGACAAATTTCTATTCCCCTTGTGTGTTCATTTTCATCCATGGAAGTGCTACAGTGAAAGGATAAGGTATTGTGAGGTGAGTCCACACACTGAGCCTCAGCTATGGAAATAATGGGGACCATGATACTCTTGAGCACTGCTTCTACGCAGCAGCATATATAAACAGAATTTCTCAAGTTGGGCAAAAAATGTGCTGGTTTTCAGCTTAGAGACATGATCCTTTTTTTCCTTCTGCATAAATTGAAATTTTCTTCAATTATGCAGTTTTGCGTTTTATTTTAAAAGACAACTTACATTTTAGTTTTGTATTTGCACAGCTTAGCCTTTAGGAAAAAAAATCTTTCTTCAACATGCCCATCATGGTCTAAGAGCTGTGAGAGTGCTCAATACAGAATCTCAGGACCAACCCATTTTTTTTCAGAAATTCAAAAATTCTGTTTTCCAGTTTAATCTTAGCTTCTTGGGGGGTAATATAGTGACAAATGTTTGTAACAGTAGTAAAAAGATTTTTGTGAAAGACCTTTTTACTCCAATAATAACTAGCTGAATAGAATAGGTATTCTCTACTTCTTATGAAGCAGTCTCCTAAGGTATTTTTGTTTCTAACAAAGGATTAAGGTGTGTCCATGTGCATTCCATTAAATTTCTCTTACGATATTGAGACTATGTTAAGGGTAAAGCGGCAACCATCTTGCTGGCTCAGCCTCCTGGAGGGCCACCACTGGGCTTCAGTAAATTGCTGTCTATCAAGAAAAAGGGATGTACTAAACCCTGACAAAGAGGGAGGAAGAAAAGTATACATATACATAAGCAAATCTGACAATAGAGCAGAACTATGCTACAAGCACAAGGCCAGCGCAACACAGTGATTTTGTCCAGCTGGAAATCATGTCTGTTCCAATATGTATTCTCTGCAGCAAATGTGGCTTAGTAAAACTTTTATTCTGTAAGGAAACCTTCATAAATGCAGGACTTGTGCATTTTACTTGAACTACCACATAAGCGCGCGTTGTTGAGACATAACTTTAAATAGCTTGTGAAGACATCCCTATGAATTCAAAATTACTGTACTTGCAGAAAAAGCAACAATATCCGTCTGTAAATCCTTTAATCATAAGCATTAAAGAATAGTTCTTCAGAGAATCACAGGCTGCTGACTAAAGTTTACATTTTCTTGAGCTGCTTTTGGTGCTGCTAGCTATTTTTCTCATACACATGATGATAATATGAAGTGACACTTGCACCTGTTGTCACCATCTTATGGTAATTAGCATAGTGCCCTAAGTAGTAGCAGGGCCATCACATCCAAACATAAGCCATTAACATATTGCAGCTGTCATCAGTAGGGAAAGCTAATGGAGTTAGTGGATTTGCACACTACTGCATACCTTGGCTCAGCTAGCATAACTCCCCATATTGGGGTCATTGGGGATAGGAAAAAGAAATGTGGGATGTAGCCAGTCAGGAGTGAAAGAATACATTTTACTGCAGGTTTACTTTCATGTATTATGCATGTCCTTCAAGGTCACTGCATGATCATTTATAAGATTTTAATGAGATATCAAAGTGGAATGGATGGAATGTAATTAATGTGATCATACAGAGAAGATACAGGTATAAAATAGCATGCATGAGGCAGTCAACAAAAAGTGAGACGAGTGAGGAAAAAAGGACTCTTTGGCCAGATTTCAGCCAGTAAAACAATTTTTCTACCCTACTTTCAGACACTTAACATCCTGCCAAACAGTTTTCTCCAGCTAACAGTGAAACAATGGAGGGAATTAGAGAAAATGCATTCTGCCGCTGTTCTTTGAATATAGGCTACCTGCACTTTCCTTCCTGGAGGGAAAATGGGTGACTTGTAGCTAAAAGTATGCTAGTCCTACAGTAACATGAATTTTGTGGGCATTATATATTCTGTTCTATTCTATTCTATTCTATTCTATTCTATTCTATTCTATTAATTTTAATATTTTGATTCCTCTTGCTGACAGAGTCTCTGGACTAAACTGAAAATTCAAGGCCTAAAGGTGCACATTTTTAAGTACTTCTCTAGGACTGTTTTTTGTGTAGGTGATTGAGAAGATACAGGGACTTAAGAAATTTCCATACTTTCTTCAGTAGGGAAAGCAGTAAGCAGAGTTCCTCAGATTCTTTTCCTAAGATTACTGGTTGTCCCCAGCCTGCTTCTGTTCCCACCTACTTCTTGCCAGACAAATGCTTTTGTATGAAACTCAAGTCTATAGATACTCTCTTTTTATTTTGTTTGGTTGGGTTTTTTTCCTTTGATTGTTTCTGTTGTTATTGTTGTGTTTTGTTGTTTATTTAGGGTTTTGTGGGGTTTTCGAGGTGGAAGGGTTGAGTTTGGGATTTTTTGCGGGGGAAGGGGAAGAGAATCTCAAATCAGTTTGGTGCTGGCTGTGATTGCTGCCCCCATCAGAGTTTAGTGCTCTGGCAGTCCTCACTGTGTGTGCTGGGGCAGTGCTGGTGCTCCTGCATGGGAGCCGACATGAATCTGGTGAGCAATGGGCAGGAGGGACCATCTTGGCAGCATAAAAGGCAACCCTATCTAGGTAACTGAATTAGAGACTAACCCTGCCTCCCTAGCTCATCCCACCTTGGCCTTTGGTAAACCACACAAACCAACATTTTCAGATGTGGGTGAGTAGTTACATACTTAAATATTTATGTGGAAGCAGACACCCATGCTGGAAAATACTTGCCTTCTCTTATACCAACAAGAATTCTATTCATCCTTCTTTGTTTTCTTATTCATCCTGCATGTTGACTTTTTCTAGAAGGTTCTTTCTACAAATAGAGTTTGGAAAATTCTGCTTTACACCTGAAGTGATTGCAAGGATTCTCTCAGGATTCACTCTGTCAGCAGGACATGGAGCTATAAGTATGACATTTGTTGTTTAATTCCTGACCCCAAACCCTGGATGCTCCATTGGAAACTCAGAACATTTTAAATTTGTGTTCCTAGAGTTTACATGCTAAGCTATTTGAAAAGACAAATGTGTGCAAAAGTCTTCATTGCATATAAAATGTTCAGTGTAATATTCATTTTTGAATGCAGCAGATATTTTCTTTATGCTTAATTTTTTAAAAAAATAATCTATTTTAAAGGCCTTTTATAATTTTTAAAAATAATTTAAAATTATTCTTTATTCTCAGAAAAATGAAGCAAATTAATTTCCGCCATCCTCACAAAATGATTAAAAAACAAGAAAGAAATATTAACTTTAAAAAGAAATGAGAATGTGAACTGAAACAAATAAAAGGGTATTATAAAAACAAGGTTATTTCAGAGATTTACCAATAAGCAGGTATATTTGCTAAGTCCTTTTTAATAATTGCTTGACTGAACTTTCAAGTAGATATATATATGGCAGGTTTATCATTAGTTAGTGAGAGTGTGTGCTTTTTAAAACTGTGTTATTTGCAAGGCAAGCAGCTGTCCAATCTGACCTTCTAAGACTTTTGTTCTGGGAAGAAGAGCTGCTGGATATAAGTGGAGAAGGTCACAAAGAATAGGAAACAAGGAATAGGAGATCCTGATAGGCATTCTGGGGGAAAATTATGCACAGAGCAAAAGTTAAGCATTTATCTTTAATGCAGGTTCTTTATTTTCTCATTTTCTGCTTCTCTTCCTTGTTCTTTGTTTTCTCATTTTCTGCTTCTCTTCCTTCTGCTTTCCTTTCTCATCCTTCTCTCAGCACTGTTACCTGTTCTTAACGTACATCTAATCTTTCTTTCTCTCCCCACCACCTAATATATTGCCCCTGAAACATCTGTCCGGAGCCACAGCTTGGCTAAAGGAAGAGAAGAGAAAGTGGGTAGTAGCTCTCTCCTTGATGAAGGAACTGTTTGTATATGTGGAAGACCAGTTCAGCCCATGACAAAGTCCATGTAAAAATGCTTAGAGAGCCTTGTAAAACTCATTTCACACAGGACAGACATATAGTGCAATTCCCAAAGTAAAACGCATTTTTCCAGCAGCCGTTGGTAGTTCCAGCAGCTCCCTAAGCTGTGACTCCCTCCAGCGGTTGGTTTACCATAGTTTACAATTCACCTTTACAAACGGTTTTTTTCCACAAAACTGGCTATGGCAGAGGCTAGGCAAACAATGCTGCCAGGAAAATGCCAAACGGAGGCAGGAGACAAATAAAAGAAAAGCCCTTCATTTTTAATATCTGTGGCCACAGAGGACCAGAAATGAGCAGAGGTGCTCCACTGCACACAAACTCTCAGTCAGGTACTGGGAAGCAGGCCAGCCTGACATTCTTCTGCTGCTGTCAAAATCTCATGGTGTCACCCTGCATGAGGACATGCCCCATATCCTAATTTTGAAGTTACCTTTCTTTTTTTTCTACAGGACTTCATATTACTCACCTGAAAAGCCTGTCTGGTGAAAAATAATGAAGAAAGAGGAGAAGGGTAATTTTCAAAGTGGACATATGGCAAAAATTGAAGACATGACAAAAACCTTCCAGTTTCTATATAAACAAATGAGATTTTAAAGAGATAGTCTTTTTCAGAAAGTCGATATAATATCAGGCCTAGAAAAATCAAACAATTTAAAATTCATGAGTTTTACCATCTTCCTATTTATAAAAGGTTAAGTTACCCTAAGCAATGAAAGAAAAACACCCTCTGAAGACCTGGGAAGGCAGTAAACACTCGTGGCAAACGACAGGAATTGATCCTGCTTTTCTGTGCCTGTCATGTCTCTAAATTTTATTTCCACCATTTCGAGGGTACCGTGATAAGAGGGGTAGGGATGGGAAAAAAGGATTGAGCTGACGCAAGACTATGGCCTGAGGGCGATGGTACCTGGGTCTCTGACATTTTCTCAATTAGTAGGTCTCCCTGCCTGACTGTGAGATGTGCATCTAACTGGGGACTTAAGACTGTTGCAAGGTATTGATTAGCCATAATGTGAAGTCAAATCTGAATAAAAAAAGCATTGTGATCAAAAGCCTTTCATTGGAGACAGCATGCCCTCCAAGTCAAGGGTCTGCAGAATCTGATGAGCTCTGTTTCCTTTTTGTCTGAGAGAGATTTCCATGGTTTACTCATAAAGGCTCTCTTGATAGGAATGTCCAGTGGGCCCTCTGTCAGAAAACCTGATGTCTCAAATTTGACAGGTGCTTGTTAGTTTTTCATCCCAGATCACTCAACATGCACACAAAACCAGAAGAGACGATGGCTAATAATGCTACATTTCAAGTTGACTGCCTTGTCATTTTTGCTGGAAAATTCACTGATTCAATCACTAACATTAAATTGTCTGCATTAAAGGAAAACAAAGCATAGCCAGCCATGAAATGTGTTGGTTTTCCAACTGCTAGAACTTACACAGCTCAATACAATTCATTGCATTGCCTTGTTTGATAGGAACAGTTTATACAGATCACATGCAAAACAAAATAAATTGCTGTTCTATGAAAAAAAAAAAAAGTCAACAGAAAACCCCAAAGCAAGAAAACTGAGAGAAACATTTTAATCCATCTTTTCTTGGAAATTAGCTTTCTTCTAACTAAAAATGTTTTAAAATGAGGAAATGATCCTCCATACCTTTACTTACATGAACAATGTACTTTCAAACACTTCTAGTCCACTGGGATGTCATATGAATCTGGATTTCTGCTCCATCGTAGTTCCATCCCTTGTGAATTTGGGTTGGGGTTGGTTTCTCTGAAAGCTCAAGGGAGGAGTGGACTACTTGATGAAGATACTTATTTTTATGGACTATTCAGATGAAGAATTTACAAGCCAAGGGTTTAGGCCAACAGAAATGATGCATTTTGGTAATAATATCTCTGGGCACTGTTATAATAATAAGTCCACACTTTTGTCTATTCTCCTGCAGTTTCCAATCTAAACCCCAGGGCACAGCAGGAGCTGTGTGATGATGGTGGACAGTGGGACTTGAGCGATCAAGAGCCCCTATCAATCCCAGTGTACAAGGACATTGGAAACAAAACAAAACAAAAACAGGTGAATGTTTTCACTGGATGAAATGCTGCGTTGCCCATTCTTAGATATCCTTGAGTCAATTTGTGAAATGAGTTCTTACACTCATCTTATAAATGTTCTTATAAATGGATTTTATAAATGTTACTTTATACTCGAACAGCCTTCTCTTGTACTTGCAACATTTCCTGATTCCAAGGAAATCCTTGTCCGGTGTACTGGCGAAAAGCAACCAACAGCAATAAAACCTCTACCCTCCCTCCCCACCTCCCCTCCCAGCACTGACGGTACCTTGCAAAGGTCTCAGGCAGGCTTTCTGTACTCAGAAAAAGAGAGAGAGAGTGTGTGTGGGATGATTTATGGTGTCCAGATGCAAAGGGGCAGCAACACAAAGGCCTAGCAATGGTGTCAGGGTGAAAACCCTGTGAGGTATTCAAGCCAAGGCCGTGGTTCAAGATGGTTTGCACCATCACCTTCAAGATCAGCCAGTGAGGTCACAACAACCCCATGCAGCACAGCAGGCTTGGGGCAAAGTGGCTGGAAAGCTGCCTGGTGGAAAAGGACCAGGGAGTGCTGGTCAACAGCCACTGAACATGAGCCAGCGTGTGCCCAGGGGGCCAAGAAGGCCAATGATATCCTGGCCCGTGCAAGGAATAGTGTGGCCAGCAGGATTATGGCAGCGATTGTCCCTCTGTACTCAGCACTGGTGAAGCTGTCATTCAAATCCTTGTTCAGTTCTTGGCCCCTCAGTGCAGGAAGGAGATTGAGGGGCTGGAGAGTGTCCAGAGAAGAGAAGTGGAGTTGGTGAAGGGTCTGGAATACAAGTCTGATGAGGAGCAGCTGAGGGAGCTGGGGGAGTGCTCTCTGAAAGGAGTCTCAGGGGAGACCTTAACACTCCCTACAACTACCTGAAAGGAGGCTGTAGCCAGGTGGGGATCAGTCTTTTCTCCCAGGTCACAAGTGCCAGGATGTGATGAAATGGCTTCATGTTGGCCCATGGGAGGTTAAAGAGGATATTAGTTAAAATCTCTTCATGGAAAGGGTTATCAAGCACTGGTGTAGGCTGCCTAGAGAACTGGTGGAATCATCATCCCTGGAGTGTTCAAAAGATGTATGGATGTGGTACTTAGGGACATGGTTTAGTGGTGAATACAGCAAGGCCAGGGTAGCAGTTGGACTTGATGATCTTAGAGGTCTTTTCCAACTTAAATAATTGTGTGATTCCATGAAATGTCTCTCCTTTCCCTCAACAGTGTTTTCCCTCAGGAAGACTGAGCCTGGGGTGGGTATTTTCCATCTGTATTCCAACAAAAGGAAAAAGCATGAGTGACTTCTCCAGGCCTTCAGCCCCCATTGCTCACAGCACTCTACTTCCAGCCCTTCCCAGCACAGCTCAAGGTTGTGAAAGCATAATGGATCCCAAAATATTTCTTGCTGCAAAGTATTCGTTGTGGTAAATGTTGACTATAGCAATAAGGCACCAAAGGCTGTGCATTAGCAAGCTATTAGTGCATGCTGAGAGTGCTCTGGTTGCCTTCTAATGCACACTGCAATGGCCATTATGGAGTATGACTCATTATTTTTACATTTATTTCACATTTTTAAAAATCGTTTTCAAAACACTTTTGCACAATTTCAGGAGATGTGTTTTTTCACAAGGAAAAAATGGTCCTTATGAACACAATGTGAAGAGAAAATGGTAGGAAGAGATAGTCTTCACTGCTTCTGAGTAAACCTGAAAGTGATTGCTTCTTTCTTACCCCACTCCCATTTAGTGTGGTTTTTTGACTAGCATAGATCGATCTCTCTCCTCACAGAGTCATCCTTCTGCATTTTCAGGTTCAGTTTATTACTTTGCAGCCATTTTATTTGATTAAAAATAGCACTTTAGCAGGCATGTGACATTAGGTTCCTATGTTTCACATGCTTCCTATGTTTTTGGAGGAAAATCCAAAATGTCCGTAAAAGTAATATGTTGATCCTGGAAAGCGTTGTATATCTTCAGAGGTGGAGGACATCACATGGTCTTTCCTTGAGCCTCTAATTTCTGCTTCTGTTCCATAATTGTCTTTGTTTATCTCCCATCCCCATAAAAAGCTGAAATTTTTGTCTGCCTTTTGTTTTTTGGGCATTGAATTAAACTGTGTGACAGCCATGACGAAAGGTGGTATAGGTGCAGGCAGCTTGCAATTACATCTGGTAAGCCTGCTAAGAAAAATAAGGTTATGACCAATTAGGTTAGGATTAATTCTGCCTAATTTTAAACACCTGAGTTGTTTAAATTACAACTATAATTGCTCTAGGCTGCCTTAGTAGTAAAGTGAAAGTTAGATGCCTCCCGAATGTGTTTCATCCAACCTGAGGGCTAAACCAGCTTCTTTTACTGACAAGACTTTACATTGCTTAGACAGTGCTTCTAATTTTATCAGCTATGTGATATGAGTAATCTGACTTGGGATGAATCCGGGCCCTTTTTTTTCCCAAGCTCTGCTACACTATTTAATGGTTTGGTGTCTACAGTATGAATATATATTCTTAAAACATCAGCTGTCTTCATAACACTGGAATGTCAAAATAATGGTGTATTTTACTGTTGATATCTGAATAAGATTCTATGGGGTCCTTTGTGAAAATGCCCTGGAGAAAGGATGTTTAAAGAATAGATTGGAAAAAATATAGAAACTTACAAGGTATTTGGCAGGGGAGCATGTAAAGATCACAATTCTTTGCAAAACAATTGTGCATGAGAGTGGGAGAAGGTAGTACTGTAGTGCTGAAGCCAATTTTTGAAATATAAGATAGTTTAAATATATATGGAATCAGACGCTCTGCTACTGAACAAAACTGACACTGAAGGAATATTCAATGTTATGTTACAGCCTCTGAAAACATAGCAAATGTCAGAAATTCCTCTTTTAAAGAGCCCTCACTCTTGTTCAGTAACTTCAACTGTCAGAGAGTGGAGCTGTATCAAAAAGGGTTTCACAGAATCAAAAGGTTTGTTTCTTAGCAACTCTGTCAACAAATTTAAATTGCTGCATATCATGGCTGTTCCGTAATCATTTGCATGCAAGATTTGTAAACACAGGTTTTTATTGTGCATCCTGTTGTCGTGGCTGGTAGGGAGGCAAAAGGGGACAAATTCTCCAAAGCAGGGACAATGCTGGTACCAAATCAGAGCACGCAAGACTAACTAAAAGGTTCTGTGTATCTTGCTTGACCAGAATCTTTTCTAGTTCATTTTGCTCAGGAAGTATGGACTGCAGAGGCAGCAAACCAAGTATAGACATAGTATTGCAGTAGTCAGAATGCCAAAAGATTAAATATTCCTTTTGTGATAAAAGATACTGAGGGTGACATTTCGGTCCCTGTTTACACAGTAATCCAGAGGCCCAGCACCACTGTAAACAGACATGTGTACCACCTAGCTTTAACTAAATTTGTATAATGCTTTGTTATACCAATAAACGTTAGAGCTCAGGTGATATGTGACTTGATTACTGGGCATTCACCTGGGATCAGGTTGGAGGAAGGCTTTTTCAGCCTGAGCTCCAGGCTGAGCTAGTGCAACTGCTGTTCTAGGGGCTTCAAAGCTTTTCAGCTACGAGTCAATGAACTGCAGTCATGCCTACCTCTGGAATGTGAGGCTGACATACCTTAGACCCTGTTTGTTTTTTGCTAATGCCACCAAAGATTGTGGTAAGGAATTGATGAATATAGTCCATTTTAATTTTTATGCTATTTCAATTTTATTTATTATTTGCTGAGTGCCTATAATGTGCATGCCACTAGAGAACACACTTTATTTAATGTAATGCATTTTAGATCCACTTTATAAAACAGGCTAAACATGTATAATATATGTAAGCCTGCAAGCCTATATATGCTCACTGTGATGTAAGAGACTAAGAGAGTACTCACACTCTATATGTTTATGCTTTCAAATTTAATGAATTCATGTTATTCCACACATCTAATGGCTCATATACAAAATCTCAGCTCATTTCACATAATATCTCTGTTATAGGCATAGTGTTATTTATTTGTATTACAGTAATCCCAGAAGCTCCAGCTCAAAAAAAAAAGCACAATGAAAAATTGGATCAAGAGACAGCCCTAAAGAATTTGCAGTTTATAAAAATAATAGATAGGGAACATAGGCACAAACTGTCAGGGTGACATACCAAGTTCATTGTCCAGGCATGTGATGGAGACCAGATAGGGTGTTGATTCCTCAGCTCTAACCAGTGGGCTAGGAAGCCCAACTTAGAGTCACTTGGAGTGGCCTATCTCTGTAATTCACGTAGCTGTGTCCTGAACTGAGACTCCATTTTACTGTAGACCCTGAAATTCTCCTTGCTGCACCTCTGTATGTCCAAAACATCTATTACATGACAAGAATGCTGGATGTGGGCTAGGACATGCCTACCTGCCAAACGATTGACAGGGAGATGTGTTTTTTGGGCACCTCTCAGCAGTATTTGCAGCTCCTGGATGTAGGAATAAAGAGTGTGAGAACCCAAAGGTTTCCAGGACAATTATGAGACTTTGTCCACCCATATATTAGATCATGTTTTCTCTGTATTTGGTTCTGTCCTTGATATACCTTTACTCCTTTCTTGATCTCCCTTACCCCTCATTTAAGATCCCTGCACTTATTGCCTGTGAAATAGATAACTCAAAATAGGCCAAATCCCAAAGCTAAACAAAACTCAGACCTGTTTCATGAAACAAACCTTCGTGAGGAAAGTCTGAAATTCTCAAGAAGCCTCAAATTCAGATATACATCAATCTGCAAATTTATATTCTCCACGGGTGTCACAGCTAAGAACCAACAGATGTGATAGTCCAGAAAGAGATGATTGTGCTTGTTTTTTATCCTGGCCTTAGATGACTTCACCTGATAGAACTTTTCCCCTGTGCCTTTTTAAAGGAGAGGAAGAAATACAACAAAGCCCAGTGCATTCTATTGATCAGGTGGGAGACTACAAGAAAATCTGAAAACAGAGCTGTACAACAGATTACAAAATCCATTTTTCTGGCTACTGAAGAATACAATGGAAGTCTTAGTTCTACTAACCAGAATAAAGAAAGAACAAATTTAATTCAAATACACTAGTCAAAACAAAAAGATGGTCCTTCCAAGTAGCTGTTAGTTAGAGATGATGGGAGAAGGTTAATATTCTATAGATCTGAGCAGTACCACAATTCAGTTTAGTTGTTTTTTAACACTAGTATCTAACTTTGGCTGAGGTCACGAATGAAAAGTCTTTTGCTGCATTCCTGTCTAATTCCCAGGAGGACTTATACAGTTTGGAATAGAAAACAGTCCCTTCTCAGAATATGACTAAGATTCCAGCCCTGCAAGGAACTGACCCAATTAGAAGGAAAAAAATCTCTCAAAACTCAGCATCTGCCAGGATCAGTCCAGAAACAACATGAAAAGCTGGGCTTAAATGAAGGATGAATGAAGGACTCTACCAGAAATTTTGCACAATACAGTCTTGAGTCCTCATAGAAAGTGTTATAATTGTTAAATTCTTATCTGAGGGAGTACTCAAATAACTGCAGTTTTTTCAAGCCCTAAATAAAGTTGACAGTTGAGTGCCCAGTCACAGATGTGACGACTGTTCGAAATGAAAGTATATCAGATGTAATGAATTTCATGCCACTTACGGTCCTTGTGGTAATATACTGAAAATGGCTTAACCTTATTATTTGTTTTATGCTTTAACAGCCTAGAAAACAACAAAGCAACTGTTATTGTTGATTGCTATCTAATTATTATATGGGGAATTTGTTAAGATGTACTTCAGGGAATGGTTATGACATAATTCCCATGACAGCCACACAACTGTACACCGAGAAAGAAATAGATGTCACAGTGAGAGGACAAACATGCAATGTGCTGCAGCTCTGGATGTACACGCAAGACTGTCTGTGCTGCTTCTCAGAAGCATCTCCAGAATTCCAGGAAGGAATAGGTGTCACATCAACATAGACAAACGTGTCTTGTTCCACCAGAGTAGCAATGTTGATTGATTTTCTGATGATGCTTATTGATTTTCTGATGATGCCTCTGAACCTCAATGTTACAACAGAGGAACACAAACAATTGCCCATCTTCTGGGTATGATGAATAGCAGAGCTTCATAACTTTGGGAGGATGCTATCAAAGACTCTTCGTGAGAAGGAACTAAACTCTGGCTATTACAGGGCTGACATTAACAGATGCTTAAAAAAAAGTCTTCCAAATAGCATTTGATAAATTACTTGTTTCTAGAATGAGCTATTCTCTTTAATACTACTGCTTTTTATATTGACAAATTCTGTCTTCTGCTTCATTCAAATTTTGATGCAAGTCTAACAGCTGTAAAAGGCTGACATGTCTCAAAATGTTCATTGACTTTGTTGTCTGTCTTCAGACTGGACCCAGCCAGGGTGTGGAAGTGTCACATCCACAAAGCTCCAAGCTGCACTCCCATCCTCAGAAGCATTGTATTTCCCCAAAACTGATCTTCACAGCACTGTTAGTTCATAATCTGTGCCATTCTTCATTCTTTGCATAAATGTGTGGATTCATATGCAAGAAATGGTCATTATGATCTTGTGTCTCCCATCCAATCTTGTGTCTAGCATGCACAATAAGTTTCTTTTAAAATATTCCACTTTGCAATAGAGAAAAATCTCAGGGGAAAAGAAAAATAAAAGCAATATTAATTAAAAATTGCTAGCAATTAAAAAAATGCTACCACCCACCTCCAGAAATTGCTGCAGTGGTTAGTTTGGTCAGTATTAACGATCTTTGTATTCTATATATGATGTTTTTTCCCCACAGAATTTTTATTCCTTGGTTAAAAGTCAGAAGAACCTTCATTATCAAAGTTCTGCTTTCCATATAAGCTCTTATTGGCTGACATCATGGTAGATCAGGCATTTTTAGAAATAGCTTTAGCTCCATAATTCTTTCATTGTAGCAGGTTCTTTACAGAATTCTTGATTTTCTTTTCTAAACCTTCTTAATTTTCCTGAAATCTCTTTTGAGATATATATACAGAATTTCAGTAGCAATAAAGATGCTTTCAAGTAAGTGCAAGCAAAAGTGGTTTAATCTCTCCAACTGCTACTTGAGATAGATCTCTTTATACAAACAACAACAGTTGCCCTTTTGGTGAACAGTAGCACTGAACACTGATTCCCTTTCTTTGATATCTCACCCTTCTTCCAGAGTTACAGCTTCAAAGGATTTTCCTGTCTTATGATATGACCTGCAGTCTATGTTTTAAAACACAATATATGCAGCTGTATCTGTAATACTTATCCCTGTTTGCATGAGTCCTTATTATTTGTAGTTCCACAGCTTTTTGGATTTCTTTGGAACAGCTGCTTCTGCACCCAGCGTGTCATGTGCGCTTGTGATAGTGTGTGCCTGTGCAATCTGCTCACTGAATCTCCTCTAAGTTTCTTACAAACTGCAAAACACTATGTGCAGGTAGGCATACCTCATGTACTTCAGGAATTTGTTCCTTCTTTGCATCATCCTTCTTTTTAAAAACTTCTTTTGTGTGGTAGAAGAAACCTTTGCGGCCCCACTTCTAAGGAAGGCTTTGATCAACAGAAATAGCATGACTTCCCTTGTCACAGGCAGCACATAAGTCACCTATTCCTCCCAAAAATGCAGTGTGCATATGCCAGAATAAATTCAGAACTGTCTTTGCCTGTACCCTGTGAATCAAGACTTAGTTTGATGAATACACGATTTTTCCAACCAGGACAAATATTTTCGTTCAGTTCAAACTGGTGTCCTGTTTAGCCTTCGGTCTGGCATGGGTTTCCACATAATTCTTTGTCAAAACTCAAAAATCCTTATTTTTCTTTTATTTTAAACAAGATTTTTTTCCATTTGAACTGCAATTTTTGTTTCATCCCAAGAAATAACAGCAAATTAGACAGCTTGTTTTGTTTTGTTTTGTTTTTTGTGAGTGATCAAAATGCTAAGAATAGCTTTGGGTCGGGAAACCGGGCTATAAATCATAACGCTTCTCTTTCTGCTTCATTTTAGCTGCAACATACTTGTCTTTCTGGAGTTACTGTCTGTCTTATTCATGTGAAGACCAGATGTGTGGATCCTGATGTCTCTTACACTTGAATCATCTGTATTTCCAATTGCAAGTATCACAGAAACACCTTCTCCTGTTTGAAGGCTTCTCATTTCAAGCTTTCTTGATTTCCACACTCAAGACAGAGGAATGCTGTGCCATCTGCAAGCCTTGGGCACTTTGCCAGTAAAACTGCTGTCTGAAATAATTTCCATCTTCACATTGAATTTTTTATGGAAATATGAGCTCTGCTTAGGTGCCTTCTAATATGCAATATTAAAAGACTATAACCAAACGCTGGAACTTAAGCCGTGCACTTGAAGCTGTTCTGAACATGGAGCTTGTTTTGCTAGTCATCACATATGAGATGCTCGAGAGTATTGGTGGTTTATGACATAGTTTTGGTTTGGCATGGCCTGGTTTTAGATGGCAGGGGGGACACAGAGGTGGCTTCTGTGAGAAGCTGCTGGAAGCTTCCACCATATCCAGCAGAGGCAATCCCTGATGGCTCTGAAGATGGACATGCTGCTGGCCAAAGCTGGGCCAGTTAGAGAGGTTGGTAACGCTTCTGTGATAACAGATTTAAGAAGAAAATCAAAACAAAGTGCACACAGCTTCTCCTAGCCAAAGAAGAGGAGGAGGTGGGAATATATGAGGGAAAATGACATGGAGATACCAAGGTCAGTGCAGAAGGAGGGGAGGGACGTGCGCCAGGCACTGGAGCCGAGATTCCTCTGCAGGCCATGGTGAGACCAGGGTGAATCAGCTGTGCCCCTACAGACCATGGGCCCACGGGGGATGGAGAGATCCAGCCACAGCCCGTGGGGGAGGTGCCCATGCCAGAGCGGGTGGATGCCTGGCAGAGGCTGTGATCCAGTGGGAGACTTGGTGGAGAGAGAGGGTCCTGCTTCCAGGCTGGAGCAGCCTGTCCTTGGAGGATTGCACACTGTGGAAGAGTGACTGATGCCACAGCAGTTTTGGGAGGACTGTCTGCCCATGGGAGGGGCTCACATTGCAGCAGGTGCTGTAGGACTGCTGCTTATGAGAGTGGACCCACACCAGAGAAGTTCACAGAGAACTGTCTCCTGTGGGAGGGACCCCACAGTCTCACAGTGGAAGGACTCCTCTCCCAGAGCAGTGGAAGAAAACCTCAGGTGATGAGCTGACCAAAACCTCAAGCTCTCTCTCCCTATGCTGTCAGTGGGGAAGAGGGAGGGGTCAGGGTAAAGAGGTGTTTTTAGAGGCTTATTTTACTTCTCATTATCTTCCTCTGACTCTGTTAGTAATAAATTCACTTAGTACCTATAAGTTGAGCCTGTTTCGCCCTTGAAGTGTTTTCTCCCGGTCCTTATCTCAACTCATGAACCCTTCATTAATTTCTTTTCTCCTCTGCCCAGCTGTGGCAGGGGAGGGTGAGCAGGTAACATTCGTGGGTGCCTGGCTTTGGGCCAGTGTCAAACCATGAGTGTTATCCATTTCTACTGGGTACCTGGAGTGAGGCTCATCTGTGTGGTGGACCATGAGGACATCAAACCCTCATTTGCTTTGGGCTGTCAGTGGACTGAGCCCTTAACTGGCTTTTCTGACACCATTTTGCAATTTCCTCTAACACAATGGTGTTACAGGAATTTAAATACTGTCTACTTAATGTTTCTCTCGTTACTTTTACCTCAGACCATAAATACCCACTTATCTTGGCAGATAATGTAAGGTATTTTGCTGAAATTAAGTTTTGATCAAGTGACAAGCATGTGGGGCAAATACTTAAATCTTTACCCCCAACTCTGTCCTCCCTCCTCACTAGATTGCTGATCAGATTCAGGAGCCAATGTGACTGAAATTCGCTGCACTGACTGTAATAATCATCTCTCAAGGACCAAGCACGGCAGCAAGATCACAATAATAATAATAAATTAATATGTGGGAATAAGTGCTCTTTACTTTTATTTCTGTTATAGTGACCTATGAACTTTCTGCTGCTTCTGTCATTGCCATCAACCTTGAAATATGCCTCCAGATCTCTACCAGCAGGATGTTTCACACTGCAGAGCACTTCCCATTTTCAAACACAATAAATCCACTCATTATTACTAAATAAATCAGCAAATTAAATACATCAGATGAAGTACTAAGTTAGACAGATTCTCCTATGGCTATCTGCTTTGGTGGAGCTGACATAAACTCTGTATTGACTTTATTAATGAATCCACCTCCAGCCACAAATTTGTATGCAAACTGTCATGGGAGCTCTGGCATTAACCGCATTTTCCTGCACTTCATACAGTTATGGTCTACAGCTGCTACAAGAATTGCAGGAAAATATTATGTGGAAGTATCTGCCACCCAGATGCTTCAGTACCTGAGCTGCAAACCTCTGTCCCTTCCATGCAGCCCTAAACCAGCCTCTGTTTGCCAAAACTGAGTTGTAAATGCAAGGTATAATAAAGAAACATAACAATGAAACAGGCAGCTTGGCCAATAGCTTCATCAGAAGCTGTTTAACCCATGCAGCTTATCACAGGTTAGTATGGATGCTCCTTGGATCATGTGACATCTACCTGGTCTTGTGGAAAGTGCCTTTGCCCATGGCAGGGGTGTTGGAACAGATGATCTTTAAGGTCTCTTCCAACCAAAAAAATTATATGTGTCTAGGACTGTAGGGAAATGTGTTACCAGCCCCTTTGCCCTGCGTGGTGGAGCTTACCTGCTGGGACCATTCTAGTTCTTGCTGTCTCTGTGTGGCCTGACAGTGCTTTTGCCTTCCCTTGAATGGGAAAGGTTTTTCTGCAGCTTGATACAAGACCTCAGACAAACAAACAAGGGAATATGCTACAGATATGCAAGGGGAGTCCCACCCAAAGCTAGTTTGCAACATTGGTTCTTAAGGTAACTTACAGATTGGACTAAAGTACCAAATGGACAGATTTCTCTTATAATTTTTCTGACTTCTGGATTCTTTGTTTCACTTTATCCAGCAAGATTACTTCTTACTTTATTTAGATTTTTTAACAGTATCTGCACAATACTCTGATGAAACCTAGGTAATTATTGTTTCCTTTAATTCAAGTACATGTAATAATTAACGTAAATAGCAATTAATATATTCTCCCTGAATGAGAAAAATAAATGTATATCAACCAGAGGAAGAATGCCTGATGAATCTTTACTCCTACATCACTGATGAAGACAAGCATATCACTGTTGTTTATCTGAAGCCTTTTAAGCCTTTCATCTAGTGATAAAACACTGAGGTCTGTTTGTTATGAGGAATATCAAACATACATTTCTGATAATATCTGGAACCACTGGTAATAGCTGTTGTCCACAGTAGATATTGAACACAGGCATTTAACCCCCCCCAAGCCTTTCTTAACAGATGCTGTTAGTGTGAGGTCTCATAGCCCTGCAGTAATCATATTCATTGTAATTGACCCACTCTCTTAGCTACAGCAAAAGGAAAAAATCCTCAGATTTACCTTAACTGTTACTTAAATTTTTACATTAAACACTGTGAAATGCTTTTTTCCAGACAGCTGGTGTTACCAAAAGGAAAGAAACATGAAAATCTCTAATATTCAAGTGTCTACTACCCATTTTCTTAATCTTCCTGAATGAATGTTTGAGCTTATTATACTAATAGAAGCCTGCCAAGTCTTTGGATTTACTGCTCTAAATCGAGTGGAGTCATTGTCATTATTAGACCAGTTGCTAGTCAATACTTAAAAGCATTCATTAGCTGCAAATGACAGAAATGGTCGTACACTATAGATTTTTTTTATTGTTGTCCAGAATGCATGTTTCCTATTGAAGGGAATAATGAGAGAAGGATTAAGTGAGAGGTCAGTAAGGACTTTACCGATAAATGTGATAGGAATCCCTATGTCATTCCAGAGTCTTCTCTCATTTTCCTCATTTTTTGCTATGCATGCAAATTTGAAGACAACAGGAGTATTAGTAGTGTGCGTGGGTAACTGGTGCATCTGCCCTGAACAAGAACCTGCATGTTGTAATTTGAAATGAATTGATTTCACTGAAAAATGTGAGTAGTAACTGCTTTTCTGCTCTTGGATGGCTTGTTTTATTTGTAGTACAAGATTCACGAGCTACTTCTTGGTTCTGACATCCTTCAGGCTTGGGCCTTTTCTCAGCTGTGGGTATTTGCTCTGATTCAGCATGTTAAGAGCTAAGGTACTGGGCTAGGTCTTCCCCTTGTATAGCCCCTGCCTGGGAACTGGGCACCTAAATCCTTTAGCTTCCTCTGGAAACCTCAGCTGCAGTTCCTTCTAAAAGGAATGACAAAGAAGACAGACTTGTCAAAGGAACTGGCGCCTAGTAGCTTCTTTTGTTTTCAATGGGAGCTGCAGAGTAATAAGCCTCTACGAAAATCTTTCTGTTCATTTTGCCTTGGAGCAAACTTGGGAGCCGAGTTTTTCAGAAATGCTGGCCAGCAACTACTACATAAAAACAATATCCTAGAATGACAGGTACTTTGACAGTGCACAACAGTTAAACAAAAACTGCTGAATTCATGTTATATCTAGAGGTAACTGCATTCAAAGTGCTCTTCACCAGTTAAAGAGAGATATTCCATTTTTCCACTCAACAGATTGACTGCTCTTCTTTCTGCATTAGACTTATTTCAAAAAAATGAAAGGTTCAGATGAACACTTCTTCCAGTACAATGTTAATGTGATGACACAATAACTAAAATAATTATAGTTCTGGAATATTCTTTTCTTTTTAAGCAGTCTGAGTCTCCTAGAGAAGAACCTGCTTAAGTTGGATCTTCAAAGACAAATTTATTGCCACCAAAAAACGAGTAGATATTAAAAACAAAACAAAACAACCCCCCAAAACAACAACCTAAAGGAATCTAAGCTTATTAGTGAAACATTAAGTTTAAAAGATCTAGGCAATTTCCAGAGATCTTATAATTAACAAAGGAAACATTTGGAATGCATTGTATTTTCTGATTGTTAAAACTGTCATAATTCTATTAACAACTTTAAAAAGAAAATCGTTAGAGAAAATATTGTCTCCTCCTTGAAAATTTTCCTCCTTAATTAGCCTGCCTTTAACTTCTCTTGATAAAAGGCTTTTGCTTGCTATTTGATGACTGACAAGTAAGGACATTGTTCTGAAAATGTCTTTTGCATATAGTCAGCCATAAGTACCTGGGCTGTAGAATTTTTTTCCCTATAACTTAGAGACTAATCCATTGAGTGTCTACTTATGTGAGCAGTTTTAACTTATGCCTACATTGCTAATGAGTTCAAGAAATACGGGTTGGCAGACCAATACTTAAAAATAGCTGGGTTAAAAAAATTAATTTTAAAGTATTGATATATGGTCAGCTTTGGATAAATGATTCTAACTGCATAAAGTAAAAGAAAAATGATAAAAGAAAATGCCTACAACTCTTATTCAGCAAAAGGTCCTGTTTAAATAATTAAAGCAGATTGTGCCCAATGTATAAATTTCTCTACAAGACCCTTTTTTTCCATGGAGAGTTGAAGTTTTGTTGAATCTTCTATTTCTAACTCTGAAGTCAATTTGTAGGAGGTGGTGTGTAAAAGCACTTTAGTAGGGAAAAGCAGCAATCTCAATGCATCAAAGTTAGGTGGTAGCGGGGTTATCACTCCGTGAAAATCACATAAACATTCCACATATGAAATATTATTCATCAGGGCAAAATCCTCCAAGGGTTTCAAAGATGACAATGGTGTCATGAAACCCTTTTTTGAAAGAGGAAAAATTTATTCCACTGCTAAGATTGATTCTGTCGCCATATAGCAGGCAGTGTGACGAGGCACAGAATGAACATAATTGAGAAGAGAATTAGCAAACCTTAAATATCTGCTGCTGCAATATCATTACCCATAAACTTGCCCTTTTTCCACCCTCTTTTCCCCAAAGACTGACATCCCATAACTGCAGCGAAAAAGAATGTGTTCTTTCGAACGGCTAAATCAACAAGGTCTCACATGAGTAGTGTTGAGTGGTGTGGTTGAATGATTTCATGAAAAACTAATCAAGTATTCATCATTGAGATCAAACACTTCCCAAGTAATTATTATCAAAACCAATTTGATAAGACCTGAAGAAGTGGCATTGCTGATCTAATCAGAACAGAAATAGTTCTCTCAGTTTTTATAATGTTCAGGTATGAAAGCACAAAAATGTAATTGTATTTTATAATTAAAGATAAGAAAGCTGTCATACTGTAATCAATTATTTCAGATCAATCATAATTTTATTTCTTCTGCTTATTTTATAAGAACACTCATTTACGAATTGACTTTTTCATATATATATGTGATGTAATATATGGAACAGAAATGCATTAGAAACTATCTAGTTTAAAGCTGTTTCATATAAAAAAGAAAGGATAATGTGACTATAATGACTAACAGAACTGCTAAGTCCATATTTGCATTTTTTCCACATAATAGTGATTTCCTTTTATATTAAAATTTAAATGCAGAATATTTTTGAAAATTAAAATTATTTTCATTTGCAGTCTCAGCAAACTTCTATTTTTAAGGTGTCTTTACTGATTAAATTCTCAAGGATAATGTACAAATTTTAGGAATTTAAAAGTATTTTAAATGTGTTTCGAACAACCAAAGTAGAAATTGCAATACCCCAGTCAATTTTCAGGAACATATTTATCTGGTCATTATCTTCAAGCAAGAGCCAAAACACATTTGAGATGGCACAATACATCATAGTGCCATTACCCTGGTGGATTTTGACAATATAGAATTTCAAACGGATCATATGGGAAAAAAATCCTCATCCTAATAGGCTGATTTACTTAATAATACCAGGCTGGAATCCCTATGCCACTTGCATAAATCTTAATTGACCCTAATTTTAATGGCTTTATTAGTTTTAGTTCTAAGGCTATTTGATTTCTCAGAAATATTTTTCTGTGCAGATTACTGAGTCATATCTGGGTGACAAGAGTTCCTGGAAAAGTGGCCCTTCTTCAGAGTCTCATTTCTAGTATGAGGATCTTAAAAACTCATTTCACAGATCATTTTGTGAATATTTGAACTATTATGAGCATGTGAATGTGACTGTGGTTTTTTTTTTTAATTAATTGATGGGTAGAATGCCAGTATTTTAAAATAGCTTCCTAATATGTAAATAAAAGTCTGAATGAAAATGAACCATACTTCTTAAACTTAAATTCATCATTTTAATGTGTTTTTTTGAGGGCTTATTCACACTGACTGTAGCCAGGTAAATCAGACTATTTACAGAGAGGCTAATAAAAATTAATCAGAATGGAGGAATCTGGTCCAGCCTAAAAGTTAGGGTTACCTGCTGGGGAACTACTCTATTTCTGCACTAATCTTAAAATTATAACAACAGCAACAGTTGTTTTCCCATAGGTCGATCAGTGAAAAAATCCTATGTATTCAATAGTCAGAAATTCCTATTATTTATTTTGTTTTCACAGAAAGATTTTAGGGATCTCCATAGAAAATAAAGGCCTAAATGTGGTTCAGTTTTAGTCTAAGAATTTATTTTTAAGGCTGCAAAATGAAAGGAAGGATGTTTTGTTTCAGCAGTGAAACTGTAGTCTTTGTCAAAATGAAATTCTCTACAGCTCGTAAAAAAAAATCTGGGAAAGTTGTTTTACCACAGAAAATGGCATCTTCTCATCACATGGTTTCTGCTGATTATCACTGATGGCAAACATCAGTGAATCATTCACTTGAAAGATAAATCTTGCCAGTTTTACTCGTAGCAGGAAAGTCCTACACCCAGAAAATTCTCCTAATACAAACTGGTGCCCTTTTGTTTCATACAAGTGGCACAACCATTTCTTACAAACTGATCCAACAAAAACCATATTGTGGTTTTCAGCACCACGTAAAAAAAGAACTGTCACTTTCTACAGTGTTGTACAAAACAAATCCTTAGCTATCAAAGCAATTTAAATACTATGTAGTTATTTTAAGAAGCCAAAGAATGTTTTACTTCACAGACTGTCAGCTGCCTTGACTCTATAAACCCCATTTCTATAGTTTGAGCCCTAGATGATTTCTGGTTGCAGATTTAAGCATTCCTTCACCTCTACAAGCAAGGATCACTGTATGTGTTGAGGACCCTTTTTACTCCAAACACAGAGGCTAATATTTGTTTTAGAAACCATAAAATAATGGTATAATGAGAAAATGTTTTAAAAAGTGAAACAAAAGCAGTAGGCCTGAATTCTCCAAACTTCATTTGCAATGGGTAGCTCCTTTTTTGTAGACACTTGGTCAGGTTACTTGACTGGCTATGAGTACAATGACATGAAGTGACCCAATATTATTTTCTTAAAATTGTTTACTGCATTCATGGATGCACAGTGAACATATGATGTCTTGAAGGCTTCTGACATTAATACACGAAAGAGAGCACATTATTTCTTTCCTTTACTAGGAAACATTTTTTAAAAATATCCTCTATTTCCTTAATTGTTGTCATACCTTTGATGATACCTTACTTTCTCTAATGACTATAAATACGGTCATAATATTTTAGTCAAGCCCACAGTGAAAGCCACACTGTACTGTTCACCAAAGTCCTTTTGAAAGATATCAGTGACGTGGAGTCTTTATTGGCAGAAATAGAAAGTAGACCTAAGATGGTGTGTAGCCAGAAAACAGAACTTCACCTTAACACATTTATGGTCCTCTGGCATTTCTAAGAGCCCACTCAAGAGCTTCCCTGAGATTTATCAACAGCATCTCTCTGCCCCACCACAGTTAGAGCGACCTTCAGTTTGTGACATTCTTGGAAGATAGAATCCTCTGTATGTGACCAAGAGTATCTCCAATCTGAAGTAATTAGAAAGGATTCTGGCTCTGAGCAGCATATTGTATGTTACTTTGTGTGCAAGAGCTGCAGCCATGGGAAATACACAAATCCAGTAAGACATCGAAGGAGTTTGTGCAGGTCATGCACATTGACATACTCCTTCACTTCTATTCAAAGGTTTCTGACCGCAGGAAGGAGATCAGACCATTATTTGCTTTATCTGAACAAAGACATTTTTCTAAATACCCTGGGAAATTCTTGGGAAATCTCCCAGAACCTCCTTAAAGCCATGGAAAGCAATGGTAGAACTCCTATTGTGTTCGACAGAAGTAGTTCTTGGAAAGAAAAAAAGCTTGTGGCCCTTCTGTCTGCTTCACATCAAATTCCTATCAATTTTGTCTAATATCTTCAGCCACAGCAGGAGAACTAGATGAGGTCTGGCAGAAAAGACTCTGCAGTAAATTCCCTCTGCCAAGCATTGCCTCTGTGAAACTCAACAAATCATGTCACTTGGCTGCCTGCTAATTGCTTTTTGCTCTTCCTCGGCAGAGGACAGAACAACTATTCCCGTCTCCCACTTTTGCTTCCTATGTTTGCCTTTCTTTAGATGACAAACTATTTTTGTGTTGTGTCAGTGTGCTCAGGTTGAGTTAGATGCAGTAGTTTCTGGAGAGACTGGAGGTAGGTGCCTTAACTAAACAACTCTCCAGATTACACTGACTCCATCAAATGCCGTTGTAGATGTGTTAAAGAGCTCTAGATGCCTTCTTGGTCTGACAGCTGTCAGATAGGATCTTTAAGAGATCCTTACCTTTCTTCAGTAGCAGCTGGAGATCAACTGACACACCTTATGGTACTTAAAATGGCACAAGTTGCCTGTGCAGGGAGACAATTGCGTCTAATTTTAGATCATTGCTGACTAAACTGAAGTGAAATGTAGCTTGTGTGCTGAGAGCTACATGCAGATCTAAATGTAGGTGCCTGAATCCTGACCCAAAACTTGCTGTTGGTCTATCTTCAAGAGTCTGGGATTGATGTGAGGTTATGGAAGATCAGTGGTCTCCAATAGGTCTGGTATCACATCTGCTAACTTCATGCAGAAGTCATGGATATCATTGGGCGATCTCAAAAGTCATATGATATATAAGTCTAGGGAATAGAATATGGGTTTTTTTGTGACACACTCCGAACCTGACATGTCAGCCATGGCATGCTGAAAAGTTAATTCCCTCAAGTGCTAGAATATTTTTGGCCAAGATTCATTGTCATTTTTTGGTTGGTATACATTTAGGTTTTTTATACAGTCCTATATGTTCAATGGAAATATTGTCAAGTCACTCTCTGAGGAAGACTGCAATTGCTATTAGAGTAATTCACTTCTTTTAAATTGGACTTTTACCCTTACCTTATTATTTCCTGTAAATTATCAACAGAGTCAGATGCCTTTGGAACATACACTAGCAGAAATCAGGATTAATGTTCATAAATCTATGGGACCAGATGGGATCCATCCCAGGGTGATGAGGGAGCTGGCAGATGAGCTTGCGAAGCTGCTCTCCATCATTTACCGACAGTCCTGCCTCACTGGTGAGGTTCCAGATGACTGGCAGCTGCCCAATGTGATGCCCGTTCACAAAAAGGGTGGGGAGGAGGATCCTGGTAATTACAGGCTGGTTAGCCTGACCTCAGTACCCAGTAAGGTTATGGAACAGTTTATGTTGAGTGTCATTCATCACCCAGAACTTACAGTATGGCCAGGGTATCAGACCCAGCCAGCATGGGTTTAGGAGGGGTAGGTCATGTTTGACCAACCTGGTCTCCTTTTATGACCAGGTGACCTGCCTGGTGATGCAGGAAGGGCTTGTGGATGTTGTGTACCTGGACCTCAGCAAGGCTTTTGACACTGTCTCCCACAGCATATTGCTGGAAAAGCTGGCAGCCCATGGCTTGGACAGGAGCACTCTTCGCTGGGGTAGGAACTANGTCCAGTTCTGGGCCCCTCAGTTCAGGAAGGACATTGAGACACTTAATCACGTCCAGAGGAGGCAACGAGGCTGGTGAGGGGCTGGGAACACAAGCCCTGTGAGGAACGGCTGAGGGAGCTGGGGTTGTTTAGCCTGGAGAAAAGGAGACTCAGGGGTGACCTTATCATTCTCTACAACTTCCTGAAGGGTGGCTGTAGTCAGGAGAGGGTTGGTCTCTCTCCAGACAGCAACTGACAGAACCAGAGGTCACAGTCTCAAGCTGCATCAAGGGAAATATAAGTTGGATATTAGGAAAAAGTTTTTTACGGAAAAGGTGATAAAGTTCTGGAATGGTCTGCTCTGGGAGGTGTGGAAACACATCCCTGGATGTGTTTAAAAAAAAAGACTGGATGTGGCACTTGGTGCCATGGTTTAGCTGAGGTGTTAGGGCTGGGTTGGCCTCGATGGTCTTGAAGGTCTCTTCCAAACTAGTGATTCTGTGATTCTGTGATTCTGTAATGATTCCCTGGTTTAACATGGTTCTTACTAACAAGTGAAGACAAAAAAATTGACAAAAATGTATTTTCCTTATGTTTTCTTAATTACATTAAATTAGAAAATCAAATCAATATGTCAGCATGCCTGCTAGTGGTTTGTTGATAAGGCAAAATGTTAACTTTTGGGTGTAGGCTTGAAGAACATTTTTCAGCAAATATCTGTGTGAAGTCAGTAAAATATCTGGATACAATGAAAAGAACACACATACAGAGCCCTTGTCCTTACTCAAAAATAAACATAATCCTCCTCAATTCAGTTCAGTCTTAAACATGTTACAAGTACTGCTGAGCATGGACCTTCTACTCACCACTAATCCTAAATGCTGTTTTTGACCTACAGTTGTTTTAAAAAAATGCAGTTATGATGTAGTACCTGTGTTTTCTTAACATAGCTGCCAAAGCACTGCTCTTTTTTGCAGTCAGGCCACATTACTAAGAGCATATAAAGATGGGCTTGGTCTATAGGGAAGAACTACAAGAGAAGGCAAGGCAAACAATGCAAAGAAGATTTGAGATTGCAAGAATGAATCTGTGGGATGAGTAAAGAAGGCTCTGGAAGAAAATCATAAAAGAGGTGAAAAAGAAGCAAAAGAATAGAAAAATAACAGCATTCCCTATAGGAAGCAAACATGGAAAAAATGGTTTTGGAGAAAATGTAAAGTGAAGTGGTGAAGAGACAGCTGCAAAAGACAAAGCAGATGAAGAGCAGATCAAAAAATTCCTTTGAGAGGACTGTAGGTAGGGAGGAGGAAGAAAAAAATGTCTTTATATGAGACACTTTTCCTAGTAAATAGAGTTGGTTAATGCTTTTCATACCCAAGAAACCTTTTTTTTTTGGTAAGCATTGGTAGGCATTATCTTTTGTTTCCTCAAAACCTGAGACTTGACTGAAAGCTGTATGCAAATGGCATAGGTTTTATATCAAATCATGTTGCCTTGTATTACAAATATATCTGACTGACTTAAAATACAGTTTCAAAAAACAATTGTTAGTTAAGATTTTCAATAAAACCAAGTAACTGTTTTAAAATGACAATTAAAGCCACAGTGAAAGTACCAGTAACAAAGAGCACAGTAAGTTTAATTGACATATGTTTGCTCAGAGCTCAATTAAATGGAAACAAGTTTAAATTGTTTTTTTTTAATTTCTCCTTCCAAAAGTTATGGGTTATGCAGCCTATTACTCCCTAGCTCACAGAAATACTGGTACTTTCCCATATGTTTTCTATCACATTACAGAAGAAACTGCTGTTTGCCTTCTTTCTTGGAAGGGAGGAAATGTCTGCAAGGCAGAAGGAGCTGCTTTCTAATGGCCTATCAATTTTCTCTAAAATATAGATAGGATAGATGGATAGTGAATGGATAAATAAGTAGACTCAGCATAATCACATGACTCTAGGAGCTGAATCTTTAATTTCTGCACCCTTTTCAGATCACAGCTTGGTCAAACTAACAATAGTTTTGCTTTCATTAAGAGAATATCAATGATATTTGCCCATTTAGGTACCACTAGGTACTGCTTAAGGAACCTACTTTTTCTCAAACAAAAGAAATACAAAGCTTGAGGACTTTTAAGATTACATGGGTGTAGAAAAACATTGTGCATAAAACTATTTTTGCCTCCTTTGATGATCATAAACATTCAGAAGGATCCTGAATAATATCTGTGTGTGGAATAAGGGCAGAAGTGGCAAATTTCCAGCAGAAATCTAGACCTGCATAGTACTCAGCATGTGAGGAAGAGTTTTCTTAGTATTAGCCTTTTGTTAGTCAGAATTTCACGGTATTATCCAGACTTTTGGCCTCTGTTTTGGCTCGTGTGTAACACTGCTGTGCCCCCATGGGTGAGAAAATACCAGGA
The DNA here is from genome assembly GCA_013399945.1 of Ploceus nigricollis. Classification (NCBI taxonomy): domain Eukaryota; kingdom Metazoa; phylum Chordata; class Aves; order Passeriformes; family Ploceidae; genus Ploceus; species Ploceus nigricollis. The sequence continues at coordinate 367,765 of VXBC01001233.1, read as the reverse complement.
GACAAGAGCCTGGCCTACAAATGCTCTGTGTAACTTGCAGCCTCCATAGGACGTTGAGTGTCTGTCACTGAGCCTGCAGGTAAGATACTTAAAATCACCAATAAATGCATTAAATGACTTACTTTTATGGACAATTTTACCATGCTTTAGCCTGGCATTTAAGCATCTAAACCTAGCCATTATAGTCCAGTACATATAATATTGTCAAGTTGCCTACCTGACACAGATTTTAATATGCTTTTCAAAGCACCTCGATGACCTGAGTACTGTAAGGAGATGGTTGTGGAATCGGAGATCTCACACCAAACAATGGAAAGGCAGTGCACACATGAAACCAAACACAGCTCAAATAAGGATGCAACTGCACATAGATGAATGCAGTGGATGTACATCACATCTCCCATGGAGCAGTGCCCGCTTTGCTGAATGATTAAGAGCTCTGTTCTAGTGCATGGAGATAAACCTGATACTGCTGTTGTTACCTTTCACATGTAATTTAATGCTGGCACATGCTTTTCTAAATATTAATTGGAAAAATACGTAGCCCAAAAGAATATAAATAAATCAGATTTATCACATAGTATAGGACAAAGACTTCAACATAAGTGCAGCAGAGTTAACCAGCTCTGATGATCTTTTTTTATACATCTGTAAGATTCCTAATAGCAAAATGAAGCCCTAGACTCGCTCCTTTGTGGAAAGGAAATCAACTGAGAATCTGTTCCTAGTGTAAGCCTGGTGCACTAATTGTGAATCATTTTGAGAGGCTGCTCATTGACAGCTTCATGCTGGGAAGTCTAAATTACTCTGTCCCACTTTTCTCAGAGGGAGAGAATCATTTGTGTAGGTCTTTCTACAAGCTTGAATCCCAGCCTCCACAAAACGAGATGTGCTAAGTAAGGCAGCAGCATTTAGGAGCCTAATGAATGTGCATACACAAGTATGAAGACACACTTGTAAGCTGGCACTGGTAAGGAAGAGTACATTATTCAATGTATCCTCTTTGAAAAAAAAATCAATAAAATTCATATACAGTATGCTCATTGTAAAACGACATGTGCTGCATTTAATACTCACTGACGTGACACTTAACAAACAGTCTTGAACTGAGATCTATTTGCATTTGATTTCTGTCACAGCTTGACAAAAAAGTCTGTTGCTTTCATCTGCTTTTTCTTTTTAACACTTCTAACCAAAGATGCATAGGTGTACCTTGCAGGCAGAATAAAAAGCAAAGTGCCCTCTAAAGGGGTCTCAAACCCTTTTCACTACATGTTTATAATATACCCCAATGTTCAATCACATTCTCAGCCCAGCAAATATTATAAAGAATATTTTTAAGAGCTACTGAATATTTGGTGAATTTTAATTAAATATACATGTACGAAAGGGCAGGAAATACAGAATTGTCCTAGCCTTGAATGAGGGAACAGTCCTCTAGTAGAAGCTCACAGAACATTGCAGTGGGGACAAGAAAGGATCGCACAGCAAGAACAGAAAAGACAGAGACAGGTTGTACAAGGAGATTTGAGATATTCTGAACTCACCCTGTGACCAATCCCACACGTCTCACGCATAACAATAGGAATTCCCATAAGCAATGCCTTTTACAGACCTACAGCAGATCCACAGTACATTTCGTGAGGGCAAGCACTTCTGATAGACTCTAAAATGTCTGTGGAAATAAGACCAAAGATTTGACCCTTGGATTTGTGATTAATATTTAAGTTATGAATGCTTCCATAATTCTGGTGACTCAGAAAAATGTGAAATGTTTAAAACACCTGCATTAATTTCTCCCATGCCAAGGTGCAGTCACAATAGATACATCACAGGAATCCAGTTTATGTAGGAACTTTATTTTCACCTACTTATTTCCAGAGATACCATCCCTTTGGTTGAAGTGTGTGTCCTGATCCCTTTTCCTCTTTTGCTGAGTGGAAGTCCTACCATTTCCTTGGGATGTGAACCTCTCAGGTAGTCTCTGATGACTCAGAATATGTACTGATCACACTTAATTCCTCTCCAAGCACCATTCAAGAACAGTTTAATTGAAACCTCAGTGAAAATACCAGGCAGAAATAACACCTCTGCCCTCCCCCTGATGACATTTTTACTGCAGCAGTTACTCAGAAAATGAAATCCTGACTTCCAGATATTGCTCACTTTGACTGGATTACCATTCACTAGCTCCTAACACCCAGAAAACCACTTCTGTCAGGCTAGCAGTGCACAGAGTATGTGTCTAAAACCTGCCCTCTCTAGGCTGCAGCATCAGGACTGCACAAACCTCCAGTCCCTCTGGTTAGGCAGGTCACTGTTTCTTCCTCCTTTTCCAAATATCTTTCCTTAAGATCTGGAAATGTCATACGAATGATTGATACAACCCTGATTCAGATAGTAAATTCCAAAACAGAAATGGATTTCCAGAATAACTGAAAGGAGGGATAAAGGACATAATCAGAGAAAGAATAGCTGTGATTTCAAATCCTTTGTGGCAGCTCTGGGAACTACCAATTTCTGAATGAGCTTCCTGCACTAGCATGATAATATGTCAGTTATCAGAAAAAATAAAAGAGAGAGAGAGAGTAAAAAGGATTGGTCTTTTCTGTGAGAAAAAGGGAAGTTCCCTCTGAGGGAACTTAATCACAGTGCAACAGTACTTACAGGATGGTTGCAAAGAGGACAGAGTATCTCTCCTTCACAAGGAGCCACATGGAGCAGGCAAGGGGCAGTGGGTAGAAATTGCACTGGTAAAAATTTCATCTTGACATAAGAAATGTTTAAAGACCAGCCAGTTGCTGGAGCAACATTTCCAGGGTTGTGTTAGTGTCTGCAAGTTTTCAAGATGAAATGGCACAGGCTGCTAGACAATGCCATCCAGTCTCCCTTTCCCATGGAAATTTGGACCAGATTATCTTTGGAGCTCCCCAGAAAGTAGGCTGTTCTGTGATTATATGATTGTTTGTATTTCCTGTGTTGTTCATACTCTGGCCACGTTCACTGAGTTTAGTTATCTGGCTCCTGATTTGGGTCACATATGATAGGAAATGTGATTTTTCCATTCTAAATAGCATGGCAGTAGCTAGAAGACAGATTTTGTCTTTGAAGACAGGGAAAATGGTAAAAAGTAAGGAATCTAGAAGGCCAGTTGTCATCTATACTTTTTGAGCTGCAAATCTGACCTTCTTTGAATGAGCTTTGTCTATTTGTGATAGACACTTGCCTTCAAACACCAGCTCCCTAGCCCTTCCATTAAAATCTTAGAAAGTGTCTGGTTGGTGCTTCTTAGTCCCAATTCCTAGTTTTGCCAGTGGAAATGTTTCCAGAATAGAGACTGCAGAGCCAGTCTGCTAATTTGAAGAGATAGAAAAGAGTATTTATGTTAACAGGAACCTGTTCCATCTCGTCACAGAAAATGGGACTCCATATGTACAGTAACTGAATTATTAAGTGGACAGATTATTTGCCTGAGGACATATTTATTTGGCCTAGAAAAAAAATCTGTGCATTGTGTTGCAGTAAATGAGTTCTGGCTAATATAAATACCTGCTACAGATTCCCCACCCTTTTTTTTTAGCTTGGATTTTAATGTTTATTGCTCTAAACATAGACACATGCTGTAGAGATTCATGAGAGCACTTGGAAGTCTTTTGATGCCTGGTTTATCCCATCAAAGAATGGGGCTCATGTTTGACATGCCTCCTGGGCTCTGGTTCCCCACAAATTCATGAGTTTAAACATGTGGCCATACCAGCTGGGGACTGTGGGACTGGCCACGAACATTAGGCTGGGCACAGGTTTTAATTCATTGTGGAATTAAGCCCCCAGCTATCAGATGAATGATGCAAATTCTGCAGCCTTCTGAATCCACACATTTTACCTTGTAAACATTCATGTATAAAATCACTTTTTACAGCCAGTGTTAATTTCAAATTCTGATTATCGAAAGCAGAAAAATGCCTCTGTAATTTATGTAATATTTATTTAAACCATTAAAAGAGAATTTGCTAAGAGCAAGAAGAGCTAACAGATATTACTACTCAAGGGTTTTTAGCAGAAATGAAGCCTTCTTCATAATAGAGTTATGTAAGACATTCAGAATTTGTAATTTACTGAGTTTCACTTTTAAATTGTGCTGCTTCTTTTATGAACAGATGTAGCAATTTTCTGGTCCCAGTTGAAATGTGTTTTGGTTGTAAGGTTTCAGTGAAAAAACATTTGTCAGTTTCTTAATTAAATATAAGATTGCTTTTATTCTCAGAGTTTTCTCCATAGCAGGAATTTAATTTTCACTCAGCCTGTTTCTTGTCTTTATTTTCCTCAGTTTATCCCAAGTTTTCAAAGGCTGTGTTAATATATTTTTATTAATTTTATTTTATTTATCCAACCTCTTGCAAAAAAAAAAAAAAAGGAAATGTAAAGGACATAGTGAAAAATTACTTTCTAGGAATTTTGTGTTGATCAGGAATTTACTAGAGTGTTACAATTATGTTAAGTTAGATAAAGACAGAAGTTTAGAACAGCTCAATGTTTTTTTAAAGGACCTAAACCAATTAGCATCCACAAAGAGTAATCTATCTGGGGGACCTGAATACGTCTAGGTCATATATATAGCATAAATATCTCTTGCAAATTCATACTTTGTGAAAACTTAGTAGCTTTCAGATGGGAGAACTTGCATGTAGTCTGTTGTCATTTCACTATTTATCTGTCTGGATGGCTGTGGCCAGCCAAGGGAAGCTGTTATGTGTATGTATGTTTGTATATGTATATGTATGCACCCATCCACACGCACTCACCCAGGCGTGTGCCTACACTTATGGGTATGCAGACTGAGACATATCCCCAATTCAGGCTGGTGTGTGAATCCAAACCCACCATGCCATGAGTGCTCTCCAGCTCCCAGCTGATGCTCATTTGTCAGGGTAATACTGAGGCATGCACTCTTCTCCCCTTCCTCCTGCTCCTCCATGCCTCTGTTTCCACAGGAGGGATCCACTGTGGTCTCCAACACACCTCCCTGTCTGTGTCAGGGGTGATCAGAACCTGTGTGATGCTGCGGCTGGATTTTGGATGTAGACATTGGGATAGAGGGGTTGCATTTGTGCTGTTAAAGACAAGAGGGAGGGCATGTGGGCAAGCTCAAGATCAGAACCACTGCCACTGCTTAGCTTTAGTTTATGCCCTGTCTCTTAGTCCTAAGGGTCAAGATCACAACAAATCTGAAACCACCATGTCCCAAAGTGATCCAAAGATCATTGTCTAGCCTGCTGTTATTCAGCAGTGTAGACATGCTCACAAGTCTGCAAGCAAGGCAGGACAAGAGAGTCAGAAGTTATGGTAGTCACAGGACCCAGTGAGTCACAGGTGGGGACACACTGGGGTTGTCTTGGAAGCAGGTGCAACAAGCTTTTGAGGGATTTGGGAAAGGTATAGTCTCACAATGAAGGGATTATAGCATTGAGGAAGTAGAAGGGCAGAGAATGTCAGGAACATGCTGTCGGGTCCATGGCTTCAGGAGAGTAGTAAAGAGAAGGCAAAGAGAGAAAAGTAAGAGCCTTGATTTCAGGAACATTTGAAGTAAAAGGAACTTGAAACTTTGAGGGTAAAGTTTGACTAGTCCCCATCTATAGCAATGAATATTTATTAGAAATGAGAATTTTCAAAAGGGTTAGTGCATATGAAAAGTTCTGCCAATGCAGCCTAAGGATGGTTTCTAATGACGGGGCTGGACATGTCAGTGTGGGGGATATCCAGTCTGAAAAGTGGACAGCATGGTGGAAAAAGCAGTTCAGTTGGCATGCCAGCCAAGAAAGGCGTGCCAGAGTCTGGAACAAGAGCTGCTATGGCCTGCCTCCTGCCCCGTATGTCTGTAATTATCCAGCTGCCCTGCAACCCTAAAATACAAACTGAAAGCTCTGCTTCCTGATGCAGTTCATCTGATCCTCTTCTTTCTCAATTTATCCTTCTTGTCAGAAGCAACTAAAATTACTGTAACTGCCAGCTCAAAATTGAATAGCAGAACTAGCATCCTCTTCTCTGCTGATGAAGGCTTATATTATTAAAGCAGCTTGATTGGTAAGATTAGAGAGTTCTATGGATACCTCCTGTTTTTGAAAATGGACTTAGAATAAAAAATTAGTTTATTCTGATTCCCCTCTTACTGAAATAATTTTTTAGATTATTTTTTATCCTGTTTTTTCTATTCTTTTAATCAATAGCTTTCCAATGTTTGCTTGCAATATGGCTGAATAAGTTGGGGTTCCTGCACTTGAAATAGGAGACTTCAATGGTTTTAATTGTACAGTGCTAAGTTCACAAAAAATTTTTTTTGTTTTGCCTGATGAGATCCAAAAAAGGAAAACCTACACAGGAAGATGATCTTTAAAATATATTTAGGGAAAACTGTGATTTGAATAAATCCTTAAATTCATAAGAGTTTGAAGAAAGTCATAGCCCATTGGTCTCATCAGTCTCGGATGATTTTCGTAGGGTAATGTTCCATTTTGGTGTTCAAAACCAAAACCAAACTCCTAAATATTCTATATTGATCTAATAGATCACTACAACCAGAGCACCTGATCAATAGTTCTGCTTTGAATAAGAGACTGGACTAGATGCCTCTTCCTATCCAGGTTATAATTTTCTTTGAGTCTACACGTTTATCTGAATATTTCACTCTTTGCCTTTAAATATAAAAACTGAGTAAGTCAAGTAGTGGCAACAAATGTGAAAAATGTGAAAGAAAACTGACAACTGATCATGCAAAAGAAACCGATTATTTTTTGTCTACCTCCCTCTTGGCTTTTGAGGATGGGGAAAAATAACTGACTTTTATGTCATTAAAAAGTCCTTATGTGGAGAAAATACATTTGAAATTAAAAGCTATAATACTGTGATTAGTATTAAGGTGGCTGCATAAGTAGACTATTTTGCAGGATAGGTTTTTCCTTTAAAACCTGGTCTGGGATACATTTATATATAATTTCAAAGAGGCAATTAGTATCAACAGAATTAATTAGTTCCTAAGCCAATAACTATTAAAATGTCCTATAGATATAATAGCCTGTGCACACACTTCATATTAGGTTAGCAAAAGAAGGGTACAGGGATTTTTCTTTTATTTATATACTTTTCCGTACCTATGTAGTTTATCTATATTCATATCTGTATATTACAGTTCTCACTGCAACTAAAGAAGACCTTGGAATTCACCTTAAGGATCTCTGAGTCTAACTGTATCTGGATGGACACATATGTTATAAAAGATCAGGATAACAACTAGCTCAAAGAAAGCATGAAATAATTCACAGATTGTAGGACCAAAGTGAAAACTTACTGTTTTGGTTGAATTTTGTTCTAAGCTCATGCAGCCCATTCTGATGAAATGTGAGGTGTCAAAGGCATATAGTCACCCTAGAGTTCATTTGTGGTCTATAGCAAAGGAATGATATCTGCAGCTTGCCTCATCGCCACTTTAGGAACCTGTCAATTACAGGGAGTAAAGAATGGTCATGGTTTTCATTTTAGTGCTTCATTTCAGGTTTCAGTAAATGGCCTCTTTAATTTTCCATAAATCTATGCAAAATCTGCAGGTATTTTCTATTCAAAACACAGAAGTTAAGGTTAATGAGGCTGCAGAATATATGATATATTATCATATATTTCTAAACACACTGTTTTGAGAGATCAGTCGATGACTTGCACAAGGTTGTTTTAATTTTTACAAATAGTTCATCTTATACCTTACACAGCCAACATTATCAAATGGCAGCAATAAAATTTGCCTCAGTATTTAATGTGACTGATTCCCTCAACAAATTTTGTACATCATTGTGCAAATCAGAAGTGCAAAATTTCTGGAATAAGAAATAACACAGGACACTGAACCTGTGTTGTTAACCCAAGTGACTCTTACTTTACACCACCTTCCCTATATGTAAACAGAAACATCTTTTTCAGAAATGTATACACTCATATATGCTATGCTCAGTCTTACTTTCCTCTAAAACTCAAATCTTCTACTTGTTACATCACAGCTTGTTGCTGTGGGAATTATTTTGATGCCATGAATTAATTTATGGTGAAAGACAGATAAATTCTTAAGAAGCAAGTACATTCTCATGCAACAATAATATTGTCATGTCCCTAATGATAAAACTGATAGAAGAAAAACCAAAAGCTACATGACACCCAGACAAAGTGCTTTCAACTAGTTTCAAAGTTTTCCAGAATATATCAATTCCTTTTTGAGCAAATTGTTTTGTACAGAACTCTAATGGGAGCACTAGCAAATTCCCCTCTCCAGCCTACAAATAGATTAATCTGAAGGGCTTGAATCTGTGCACATTCTTATTTAACATTATCAGTCTCTATCAGTTTTCTGCAAGAAAAAGCTCCACGCATGTGATTTTTACAGAAAAGCCTATCCTGTAATTGCTCCTTACTTCCAAATTCTCTCTTTCCTGAAGAATAATATTTTATGTATTTTCTTGAAAAAAAATCTCTTGATAAATATAAAAAACCTAAAAACAGGTAAAAAAAGTGTTTGCTATGCTATGAAAGGTGTGTAAGAATTTGAACACCCAGTTAGTCAGATTATCTGGACATTCCCCTGATATAGTGATAACTTTGTATTAAAGACTTGTAACTCTGAGATAGTTCCATTTATATGAAAAGCGATGGTGGTTCTTTTGTACCTAACATGTGTTCCGTTGTCATGGTGTTTTTTCCTGGTTTATGTACTTTGAGAAAAAGTAATTACAATTTAGGAATATGCCTTAGTTCATCAACAGTCTTCCTCCTACAGTGACAAAATTAGTTCTTTGGAGGTAACAAAGAACTAAAAAAAGAGACCAAAAGAGAGTACTCAGAATAAATGAGAATGAGCTGACATCCAGCCTGTCTTTGTACATTACAACCATTGGGAACTTAAGGCTTCCACACACATGTGGAAGTCAGAAGTTGACCCATGCCAGGTGAAGATGTGCTGTGGTGGAGATTACAGTTCTTGCTGCTCTTCACTCTCCCATCTCCTTTTCTCTGACTCCCAGACAGGATAAAAAATAGCAACCACAAAGAGGGAAGATTTTGAGCGTTTCTTTAAAAGCATGATACCACTCTCCCACAGAAGGAGGAAACACTCCTCCTGGATTTGTCACAACTTTCCAAGGGGTAATGTCCCTTTTCTAGTTGGGAGGTAGGTCATAACATAACAAATTGAGCACCTATAGAGCTCAGCGCATATAGGGTACTTCCTGTCTAAGTAGTGGTTATGAAGGAGGGAAGAGGATTGCAATCACAGTTTTGCACTGAGATATTTTGTATCTGCCTACGTCTGTATCTAGGTCTAGATGCTTTATAAACTCTTGATATTAGGATGAAATTTGGCATTACTTGAAATTACTGCCATTATTTTAACTGGCTCAAACTGAGGTAGAGTAGCACCCTTCAAATGCTGTGGATGGGGCAGAAAAAGAGGCTTTGCACATTATAATCCTGTAGGCTAACTGGCACAAGTGGGTTTTATTCTGACTGTGAACTCTAAGGAGGACTGGAATACAAATAACAATAATGAAAAAGTTAAGTGAGAATCATGAAATAATTTAACGATTGTATCAAGCTTTCACATTTACAGTGGTTTGTGTTATGTCTATAAAATCAGGATAAAATAAACCAATCTGGTACATACCACCTAGTCTTTCTGTGAGAACGGGGGATTATTTCTCAAATTATTATGCTATAAAAATGCTATATAACCTCAGGAGAAGGTTTCATTGATAGTGCTCAGTATTATTGGTATTATCAACTGAAGTTTCGTCAGTTGCAGAAGTTACACAATTTATCTCTTTCAAATTACGTGATCTACATGAGGAATAACTTGTTCTAAAAAATGCTCTGAGCTGATTTGGGTCTGCAGGGTAGATGTCTTCCTCATTTTTTACCAGTCAATTCTTTGATAACAGCTGAGGCAATCAGGAACTCTTTTACCTGCCTGGTTCATGTTGTCCTTTGTTACCCCTCCTTCACATTTAATGAATCCATATATTGATTCCTAAGCTACTGGAGATGATTGAGCTTATATATTTTTGCCACAATAAAACAGTCACATCTGAGTTTGCCGATGTAGACAGAAACAAATATGCTAAGCACAGAGAAGTTTAACTTTCAAGGCAGCCTTACATCTATTTCATATTCTAACAACTGTAATAACTGGGTTAGTCGATAAATAGTGTTTTGCTTCTTGTATTTCCACTTATATCTCCTGTAAAATATGACCTAGCAGGCACAATCTTTTAATACTTTCTAGGTGGGGTATCTTAAAAAACACAGAGAGAAAACTGCTCAGTCTGTGGGTTCTGCCAGGCATAAAATGGGGAACCGGCACAAGGGTTTTAACTGACCGACTACTCTGAGAAATGGTGAGAGAAAGAGGGTTAGACAGACCAGCAGAGCTTCATAGAGCTTCACAGAGCTTCACAGTGAAAACCTTGCTCTTTAGAAGACTTCGAAACTTGGAACCGCAGTGATGGTTCAGAGGGTCTAAGTCTTGTGTTGAAATCTATTAACTGTTTGGTACTGGATTATTAGCATAAAGAGCAACTCTAGGATACTATGGTGGTTTTTAGAATGCCATGTTACATATAGATAGTGGTGCATAATCCTCAGTCACATAACCTCAAAACTATACATTATTTTTACCCTAATTAGGTAATTCTAAGAATTTTCATATGCCTGTGGGTTTTTTGGATCTACAAAATGGACCAAGATCTAGATGAGTCTTCTGTTCTTGAGTTTTGACATTTCCTCTTCTGTGCCTAGTAGACAGTTTTCAGTAGGTATGCTTTTGATATTTACACTACTTTTTGGAACTTTTTCACCTTTGGTTTTGAGAAAACCTATGAAATTTAGGTGAATCTTTGAAAGTATACTTTATAAAGAAGTCAAGTATAAAAAAAGATGTCTGAATTCTAGGCTGAGCTAATATCTTTTAAATGCTTGGATCATGAACTAGTAACTGCATGTACTTCATACACTTGATAGGATATATTATTTTTATGTCATAAGCTTCCAACTAATACAACTGCATCAATATGTCTCTATAATAAAAAAAATAATCAACAGCAAACACAAATGGGGAGTTTAATACCCTTAAATTAATATAGTAATTAATTATTCAGGTCTCTGTAAAATCAGAATGATATTTGCGGGGTGGGGATGCTATTGTTGTTGTTGTTTCAGATGCAGGATAAAAACCATCACCTCCTTGGGAAGAGCACCATGACCCAATGGCTGGAAACTCATTACAGGAAAACACAAACATAAGTAATCCAAGACTATTTTCAGAGTAAAACCCAGTAATAACTCTTCCTGTGAAAACAGCACATTTCTCCCTTAACAACGTTAAGTGATCTTTAACGATTCCCTCTGAGCAAGAAGCCACTGATGCATTTTGGTTTCCCCGTATTTCCTCAACTTATTGGATAAATACATCTCTATTTGCTGTGTGGGGTTGTTCTTTAATTTTTACAGTAACTGTGATCTTCAAATTTTGATTCTGGATTGAACTCTCTTGGTCAAATTACAATGCTATGTGTTTCATAAATTGCATTTGTAGCTGTTAGCCTCAGCAGTTTGCCTCTCAGCAGTCATGGCGCTGCGTATTTTTAAAAATTTAATAAACACCATCCACACAAACTCTAGATGATGTTTCCAGTAAAAGCATTTTCAAAGCACTCTGGCCCAGCTACTGGATTTTACTGGAGTGAAATGTACTTTTACCCTTCTTCCTAATGGTTTCCCCTCCTGGTACATAAGATACCAAGATATCCATAGTTACCCTCCATTTCTTAACTTAAAATTTAATTTTACTGTGTTAAGAAAACAAACTTAATCATCTATGTATATCTATGTATATCTTTAGACCTCAAGGTTTATGTAATTTCGCTCTGAAAAAGCAGAGATTTTTAGATTTGAAAAACAACTTACTTACACAATAAGCATCTTGATGAAGCCTCTTTCACTACACTTGTGAAGATAGCCACCCATTAAATCCTGCAATATTACACTTTCTATAGCACCTAAAAAACAAGTTATAGGGGAAAAAAAGTAGCAACCATGGATCTGCCTTGCAAACCTGTTTTCTCTAATCTCTCTAATAACCACAAAGCTCTGTGAAGATTTATCTGGCATTTTCAAAGGCGTAATCATTTATTTTTCTGCCCAGCTACAGCCAATATTCTATTATGGCCATTACTTTACCAGAACACTCCCAGATTTCACAGCAGTATGCCCCAGCATTTAATCAGATCTTTGTCACACTTTGTGCACACCATGGTACCAGGCAAAAACAGCTGTTCTAATAAATTCCTTTTCCCTTTTAGTGAATTTATTAAAATATTTATAAATCATCTGCTATAAAGGTGTCCACCGAGCCTTTGGATTCAACCCTCACAAAAAAACCCCCATGAGTATCTGGCCATGGCAGTTATCCCCATCTTCTGACTACCCACTAGTTTATCAACTTCATTTGTATTCCTGACTAGTTTTATCCTGGTCACTCCCTTCCTCATTCAGACTAAATCAACTGAGGAAATCAGAGGAGAGCATACTTACCTGCAAACTCTCCTTTAGAGCCAATTTAGGCTTCTATCAAACACCTTTAACTCCAGATAATCCTGCTTCAATCATATTTTACCACAAAACATCAGGAAAAGGATTTCATGTGCAAGGGTATCATCTCTGAAGGTCCAAGATGTTGCCCAGCTATCAACACTGAAGTTTCATGGATGCTGCTACTTTCAAGCACATTCATTACACTTAAAAAAGAATAATATTTTGTTTTTATATATTGCTTCATAGTAACTATCAAAACTTCTCCATACCCCAAAAGCAAGTGTTTTGAAACCAGCTAGCGTGAAGTGTGTTAGTTAATTTATGCACTGATATTCAAATCAAGTACATAACATAACAAGACAATGTATTCTCTGTTCCTCAGCCATAATTTTAAAATGTTAGTTCTTGTACACTGATCTTTTCCAAGAGCTAAACTCCCTTAAAAACTCCAGCAGCTAAAAAATAATGCCCCATCATGTTTTCAACTAATACTACAGATCTGTGTAAAAAAGAGTCTTCTCAGAGTTTTTGCTCCTTTGCCTCAATTATAAAACAGGAATGCTGGAAGGCTCCCACAGAGAACAGACTGAAAATCAACACTAGACCTGGCATGACTGTGTTGCTGTGATCCCAGGGGAGAGGCAGGTAGACATCTGGGAGAGGAATGCCTACTTTAATCTTCCTAATGCATCTTTTTTTCTATGAACTTGCTATGTTATACCCCATACACTATTTAGAACTTGGGTTACCTAATAGCCCCTTAAATGCTATAGGTTGGCCGTTAAAAAGAGGATAAAGATTTCACCAGTGTCAGTTAACTGGCAGCTAACTCCACTGTCACTGTCCCAGCAGCATCAAAAGTGCACCCAGTGAAGTGACTCACTTGGCCTTTAAGATTCTGAAGGGATTTTGTGTTTCCAGGTGTACTGAGCTCAGCAGAAGCGCAGATATTGTGGTGTTTCTAAGAGTAGCCCCTTTGGAGCTGAGTGATCTGCAGACCACAGGCATTTTAAGCCTTATATTCCACAGAATTGGGGTCTTCCAGTTTTTGATATCTCTGATAAGGGAAGAACAAGAGGTCATATACTTTTTATATGGTCTTTATTGGTTGATCTCAATGGGATTGTCCCTCTGTCTTCAACAAGTGGCTTAGCTTGTGTGCCTTCTTTTTGGTTTTACTCTCATATTTATCACGATCGTTGTTTACAAACGGTTGGAAATGGAAATCCCTTGGTATGTGGACAAATTAATAAAGATGAACCCTTCTCCTGAATGCAGGTGTAACAAGATATACTTTATGTAATGTAGCAACTTGGCAAATAATCTTTCTGTTATTACAGCTGGTACTGTAAAATTTAAACTGAATACCACACTATGTTTTTGCTGCCAATACTGTCTGCATAATATATTCCTTATTTTTTTAGCTGTTTTCCTTCAGCATAAGACAGAAACATTTGCACTGTAGGCCATTTGAATCTATATATTTTTAATATTGTTTGTACGGGATTTCTTCAGTGCTCTTTGATGGACTGGCACTCCTTTCTGTGCTGGTGAATAACAGCAGGTTCAACTGCACCTGTGTTATCTTGAATTTGGTAGTCAGGAAAGACTGACAGAAAAATTCTCTGAAAGAAGACAGTTTGTCCTCCTGGCAGAGGGACTTCCTACTTTCTCCTTTGGTCCATCAGGCACAGAGCCTGAGCACCTAAATCTCTCAGGTGCTCTTGAGTTTCATGTGCTGAGTTGGTAAAGTGCTTCTCAGATGAGAACATTTCAGTCATTTAGAAGCCACTTCTGCCACGAGCAGTAGTATTTTTATCTCAGTAAACCCCATTTACTGATGACACCACAAGTCACAGTCAAAAGTCCAGGTGGGGAAGCAAAACAAAAAATCTCAACAGGAATTTAGTCTTACTGACCTATATATTCTATGTGTTTATAGTATTGTTACAGTACCAAATTAACACACAATCTTCTCTCACTGGAGGCACTCCAGTGCACTCCTCAGCTTGTTCAGCCATTTGATTTATCTCAGGTTATAGAAAGGAAGAGCCCTTCCTCGCTGCAGCAGCCAAATACCTTCCATACACTCTCACTTCAGCACTTCTGCATCCATTTCTCATAAGGAAATACTAAAGACTCTTGGTCTTTCACAAGCAGAAGACACCCCAAAAAGAGATCACCCAGCTTTTCTACAGAATGGTGCATGTGTCCCCCCCGCTTACAGATGACCTTTATTCTGCCTGACTAAATGTAAGCGCCTAAGTTAGATACCCAATCAGCTTAAACTTCTTTTAGAGACAAGGCAGAGGAAGAGCATTTCCAGGTAATGGTTTGGGGTTTTTTTTTTTGGTAGGTTGAATGACATCTACAGTAGGTATGTGAGAATACAGGGCAACTGTACTTCCACTTGGCTATCAGTACTGCCTGAAATTAGGCTGGATGCAGGTCTAATAATCTCCTGTGAGATGGACTGAATCTTCCTTGTGTGCATCAATCTCCAAATAAAACTTTCAAGTTACAAACTGTTCATGTAATACTTTTAAAAGTGATAAGTCCAGGATGGGTTTTTTCCTGTTCATCACATGAGAAAAGTAAAGTTTTATATAATACAGCTCACAGGTTTTAAAAGGAAAGTAGCATGGTGCTTAGCTCACAACCATATATTGAAAATTTCCTCTCATAAAAAAACTAAAGCACCCTCCTCTAGCATGGAATTCTTGCATGCTGTGATTGTAGTTCTGCAGAGTAAACCCCTGGAAATCATGAATTCTATGACTAATGTAGCCGGACTTACACTGGTAGCCCTTTCTCTTTGTTTCAGGATTTCAAATGTATTTCAATAACAGAATCATAGAATCAGAATATGCTGAGTTGGAAGGGATACATCAGGATCATTGAGTCCAACTCCTGCACATTAACAGCTTTTACTTGTCCATGTAATTAACATTCCTTGATATCACCTTTATCACTGCTTTTGACAAGCAGTACACTCTGCCCCTGAACATTCATTTTTGTGCAAAAGTTTTGAGAGCCTCCTGCACCTCAGCATGGGACCACAGTGCTCAGACTGGGACCTTCATAGCCTAGGTGGACTGATGAAACAGATCTGCATTAGAGATGCCTAGTACTCTTTATAGATCTCCTTTTTTACTTTCTTTCCTTTACTATTACTGTAAAAGACCAAATCCATCGTTGATATAGCTGCTCTGAAGCCAGTGAAGTTACTTCATGGATGAATGTGACCCATTTTATGCTTTTCAAGAACCTAACGAACAATAAATGTCACATCCCTGTCACAGCTCTGATGCTGTTCAGAGGACAGATGTACAATACTTCTTTGTCTTCTTCCTGCTCATAACGAGCAGTGTAGGTCATCTGCATCATTAACATTTGCAGCTGATGCATTTGTGTAGTCTGTATACACTTCTTGGAACTGCATAGACCTTCTCATTGTTTTCAGAACCTTGATTTTTAGTACTATTATCATCATCCAAATGTATTTAAGGATGAAACTATTAGAAACACAATTGGTGAATTAATGTCATGAGGGCTGCTGCTGGCAGCTCATCAATTTTTGATATGCCACTCAGACAAATGAAACATAAGCCACCCAGAACAAGGGGACCTTTTGACACTTCAAAGGAAACCCCTATGGGTGGTTTCCTCTTGAAGCTGCACTAAACTGGCTCAATCTCCTCAGCTGGAAGCTGCCAATGTCTCATTAACCCCTAAACAGGCCCTGCATGAGCTTTTCTTTTCAGCTATAATTATGCCATGCACTCCTGTTATGCTGTACTGAATTGCAACACTGTCACCAGCACATTATAAACATCCACCCTAATTGAAAAGCAGATTAGACTCGTGTTAATTAGAGAAAAAGCCCGCCCACTTGCATGCATTATGATTGCCTCTTAAATACTGAGGATGTTGAAATCCCTCAGAAAGACAAGGCAGACTTAATTGCAATAACCTGCAAATTAAGTTTAATTTACTTTAAATTTACCGGTTTAGCAGGCTCATTTGATGGTGTTAATGTTCTAGCAAATTAATTATCTGAATTAGTCATGCCTGGTGGAGTTTTGCAGCAGAATACATTGTACAGTGGCCTATTAATAACAGACAAACAGGACAGGATTAATGAGAAGCTTATGCTAAAGTTGTTTTTTTTTTTAAAAACGAGGATCTTTCATGATTTCAAATATAATCACCCAAGTGCAAATACCGACACAGAATATAAACAAAGTGAAATTTATTACACTCTATGGCATGCCATCTAGGAGAAACAGTAAAACATTACCAGTGAAATATTTGATAGAAAGGAGCTTCTTCTATGCACTCAAGTAGATCACTTCTCACAGCAAACCATTTCCCATTATCTGGTATGTCTCTATGAGACTTCAAATACGTAAGTGCTTTCGAGAGTACTTGTACTATAGAGAGAGAGCTGATAAATAAATTAGAAATAACATCTCATACGTTAATTCCATAGTCCACTTTGTGGCTTATGAGGCAGTAGAATTGCTTTTTTGTATTCCATTGCTAACCACTGTCTGCTCCAGTTTAAAAAAAAAAAAAGAAGAAAAAAAATAAAAAGAAAATACCTTCCCCAGAGATATAGCTGCAAGTAAACTGCAAAAAGAAGCATCCTTACTTGCCTCTGCTCCTTATCAAAATAAAAGTTGAAAAAAACATCTTCCAATAGCCTTTGGAACAGCTCTCAAAATAAAGATATAATTGGCTTCGTAAACATTGTCAAAGTACAATCATTCACCCTGCAGAAAGTGTTGTCTGACACTGTGTGAGAAACAAAGATAGCAGTGACAAATGCCCTTTTTAGCTGGTCTTGATCATGAAAGTTTAGTCTGCTTATGTGCTAAGTGTTGCCTCTTCCATTAGAGTCCTCAGCCGTCCCAAATATAATGAGGTATATTAAATTCAACTCTGTCTCCCTCTGGACGACAGGAAAAGCCTATGGGAGCACAAAAGATAATCCTCGATGAGTGTGAACTGAATGTGATTGAATATAAAACCCTGTATTATTGATTGGAATGTGTATGTTAAAGCCATTGGTCACTGAGAGTAGCTGTGTCTTGTGTTGGTTTCAAAGGGCTCTCAGGCTTGTGTGCAGTGCCCAGTGAAAATGTCCAAATTTACATTATTCTTGAATATAGTGTAATGCCTAGAAAATAAAAATGTCACCCCTTGAAAAGAAAGACTGAACAATGCATTCCTTAAAAACGGATTATCTCATTAAAGAATGACAGGTCTGGTAAGAGACAAAAATATGCATAGCTGCTTTATGGGATATATTTTAATTTTTGAGGAAAAAAATAAAATAAAAAAAATAGTTTCAATATATTTTTGGTATTGTACTGATATATCATGTAGACCCTTTCTGCTTTTCTTATTATTTCTTCCTCTCTCTCAGATAAAATTGCAGTTTGAGCACTAAATGAAACTGGCACAAAAGCAGCCATTATTAAAACTGGGCTGAAAAATGAAAAAAAAAAAAGGAAAGAATTCTGCTTTTAAAAGCATGTACAGGAATGGTTGAGATGACTTTAGTAAGAACCCATAGGGAATGAGAACTACACAATGAAGGAAATGGATTCCTGTGACACATAAACAAAAGGCAAATGACTAATATATTTACATATAACATGTGGTGTATTCATTGCCCACCATGGTGACAGAATTGTTTATTTCATTTATAATTTATACAGCAAAACCTTATTATATGTGTAACTAATTTGCCTGATGATAATATGCAGTAGGAGATTAGGTTTCCATTATATTCTGTCATTAAGAACAAAAGATTTTCATTTGTTGGTTAATTTTTTTTCTTAGCTCCCATCCCACAGAACACACCCTATACACAAGTATATTTCTCTTAAATCATTATAATGATGAGCTAAGTAGAAAGTAGCAAGGAACTTCTGAAAAAAAGACTCCTATAAAATCCCTCACACTCAAATCCACCTTTGCTTCTGGAATTTCTTATGATATCAGCAATGACAATATACCAAGAACCCCTCACAGGTGATGTGCATGTAGCAAAAAA